>SJYV01036826.1:186994-257913 GCA_006410875.1 Neotragus pygmaeus | reverse complement strand
GCCGGGACCCTGGGCCGGTCTGGGCAGGGGCGTCGGGGTCGCTCGTTCCCTGGGGTCCTGCCCCGCCAGATTCCCGCGAGGTCCCCTCGCCCCTCCCCGCAGAGGCCGTTCCCTCCCGACCCCGCACTCACCTGCCCGGGTCCCGGTCAGGACCAGGGCCCCCGAGAGCAGCAGGAGGAGGGCTCGCATCCTCTGGGTCTGGCGAGAAGCAGAGACCGGGCTGGTCGGTAGAGACTTTATAACCGGGATCCGCGGACAAGCGGATTGGTTTTTCTAGAAACTAAACACCCAGTGGCAGTGAGAACTGGGGCCGCGTCACGAGTGTCCAGGCAGGAGGGCTCGACACAGGTTGTGAGAGAGAAAGTGAAACTCAGGGAGACGGGGAATCCCTAACACCGAGCGTCCCAGCCCCAGACACGCCCTTGACCCTGAGATCGGGAGAGACTCGCCCTTCAGGGATCTGGGACTTTGCCTGGATCGCTCCCCTCCTGCTAGGTAGAATGTTCAAACTACCAAATAATTGCATTCATCTCACATGCTAGCAAAATAATGGTCAAAATTCTCCAAACTAGGCTTCCACGTGAACCGTGAATTTTCAGATGTGCAAGCTGGATTTAGAAAACCCAGAGGAGCCAGAGATCAAGGTGCCAAGACCCCCTGGACATGGAAAAAGCAAGAGAGAAAACACTTACTTCTGCTTTATTGACTGTGCCAAAGCCTTTGACTGTGTGGATCACAACAAACTGTGGGAAATTCTTTAAAAGATGGGAATATTAGACCTCCTGTCCTGCCTTCTGAGAAATCTGTATGCAAGTTAAGAAGCAACAGAACTGGACCTGGAACAACAGACTGGTTCCAAATTGAGAAAGGAGCAGTCAAGGCTTTTTATTGTCACCCTGCTTATTTAACTTATATACAGAGTACATTGTCCGAAATGTTGGGCTGGATGAAGCACAAGCTGGAATCAAGACTGCCATATCAATAACATCAGATAGGCAGGTGACACCACCCTTATGGCAGAAAACAAAGAGGAACTAAAGAGCCTCTTGATGAAAGTGAAAGAGGAGAGTGAAAAGTTGGCTTAGAATTCAACATTCAGAAAACTAAGATCATGGCATCTGGTCCCATCACATTTGGCAAATAAATGGGGAAACAATGGAAACAGTGAGAAACTTTATTTTGGGGGGCTCCAAAATCACTGTAGATGGGGACTGCCGCCATGAAATTAAAAGAGGCTTACTCCTTGGAAGAAAATCTATGACCAGCCTAGACAGAATACCAAACAGTGGAGACGTTACTTTGCCAACAAAGGTCTGTCTAGTGAAAGCTATGATTTTTACAGTAGTCGTGTATGGATGTGAGTGAAAGTGAAGTCGCTGAGTTGTGTCTGACTCTTTGGGACACCTTAGACTGAAGCGACTTAGCAGCAGCAGACTGTTGCCCACCAGACTCTTCCATCCATGGGATTATCCAGGCAAGAATACTGGAGTGGGTTGCTATTTCCTTCTCCAGGGGATCTTCCCAACTCAGGGATCAAACCCGGGTCTCTGGCATTGCAGGCAGATGCTTTACCCTCTGAGCCACCAGGGAAGTGAGAGTTGGACTATAAAGAAAGCTGAGCACCGAAGAATTGATGGTTTTAAATTGTGGTGTTGGAGAAGACTCTAGAGAGTCCCTTGCACTGCAAGGAGATCAAACCAGTTAATCTTAAAGGAAATCAGTCCTGAATATTCATTGGAAGGACTGATGCTGAAGCTGAAGCTCCAATACTTTGGACACCTGATGGGATGAACTGACTCATTGGAAAAGACCCTGATGCTGGGCAAGATTGAAGGTAGGAGAAGAAGGGGATGACAGAGGATAAGATGGTTGGATGGCATCACTGACTCGATGGACATGAGACTGAACAAGTTCCAGGAGATGGTGGACAGGGAGGCCTGGTGTCCTGCAGTTCATGGGGTCACAAAGAGTCCGACACGACTGTGTGATTGAACTGAACTCCCCTCCTGCACTGAGAACTCTTTGTCCCACTATCTCCCTGAGTCCTAGCTCTGGGGCTGTTTGCAATTTTGATTAAAATATTTACACAATCTTACAAATTAGGGAGGACCCTAAGGATAATATTATGTGACCACTTCTATGCATATTTTCCATAGTATGAATAATACACTTTAAAGATTTTTGTTTATTTAGAATAATATTAATAAGCCATGCATTTAATATGAATAACTATTTCCAAAAATAAACAGGGTAGTGAAAAGTATAGAGCTTTTTACATTTTTTTCCAAGTATCTTTTTTGTCTCTTTCACTAGAAGACCGCTGGATTTTCAGGTTTGTATCTGCATTGAATCTGTTATTTTGATGGTAGTCTGTGAAAGTGAAAAAGCCCTCACTTAGGTAAGAGTAGTATTTTTTAATAATCTTTTCAGACAATTGTGGATGTTCATCTTGGATGCAAAAATAAAATGATACAAATTGTATTTTCTCAAAGGTTTTTCCACAGTGGACCTGAAACAATATCAGTGACTATTTTCTATTCTGTTACATTAAAATCCATAAGCCTATTTTTCACGTTGAACATCTCTTATACTAATAAGATTTTTACAAAGTAATACATTGTTTCACTAAATTATACATATCTTTCTGCATCAGTTATTCTTTCAATAACAGTCGTTTTTCATGAAAAAGAGGATAGTTCAGCTCACACAGAGTTTTTCCTTGGGCCATAGGACTTTGAAATGTAGTAGAAGTACTCGATGTGTACTTTCCACGTCATCACAGAAGATACTCTTAAAATATGTACTTAAGAATGATGATTAGGAAACATAAACACTTTATTTTATTTTTAAATTATTTTATTGAAGGATATTTGATTTATGTTAATTTCTGCTATACAGCAAAGTGATTCACTTATACATGTGTATATATATATTCTTTTTCATATTTTTTTCCATTTTGGTTTATTAAGGACAGATAAGAATTTTTAATGTATCTTTCTGGATGTTTTAAAGCAAACCTGATTATTAGTTTTCTTTTTTTCTACAAGAAAGTTTTGGTGAAAATAATTACTAGTGCAGTTTGCTACCATAGTCTCCATTACTGCTGTTATACATCAAAGCAAATGTCAACATAGTGAGAAGTCAAGTAATATCTGAGTGATGCTATGAAGAAAGTAGCTTTCACCTCAGGGATCTCATGAAACAGTCTCAGTGACATCAAGGGTTCTACAGACCACACTCTGAGAACTGCTGCTCTGAATAAACCAGGGCATCTCCCATCTGATCCCTGCCTTTGCCTCCTCTTCATTTTGGAAAATGCTTTTTCCTGAGGTGCCTCCTCAAACTTAACTGAGGGCCCTGCCCCTGGGCTCCTCTAAGAGGGAACTCACCCCCTAGAAAGTGATGCCAGAGAGTGTCCTCAGTCTGGGAAGGGAGGTGCAGGGACAAGTGTTTCCCCTTTGGAACTGGGAACAGTTTTTACCTGAAGCACCAGACCCAATCACAACCTAGTTTGATTTTGCTACACACCAGCTTAATATGTATTCATATCCCAGACAGAAATCTGATGTAGTGTCTAAGAAAAATAATATTGGTCCTTTCATCTCATGTGGTCTGATGCACCTGACTAGAGGCCCACAAGTCATGAAGAGCAGTCCATTCCAACAGAACATTCTGTGCTGAAAGAATTTTCTATGTCATTGCTGTCCAGTCAGGTAGCCAATAGCTACATGAGGCTATTTAGCACCTTAAAATGTCCGTTGTGCTGAGCACTTTTATATATTTTAATTTGAATAACAATATGTGGCTACTAGCTAGCATATTGGTCAATGCATATGTAGAATGTTGTTAATCTCCCATCTCTTTCCCCTAAAAGATCCTGTGTGACTCATAGGTTGATGCACGTTAAAATAATCTTAATACTGAAGTCATAGATTTGTCTGTGCAGGTTTTAGACATAGCTTTAAAATACATCATGCTCTGAAAGTTTCTTTAATGTGTATTTTAACAGATAGACATTAACCAGACATTAGTCAGACATTAGCCAAATCATGGCTTATCACCTTAAGGCTGTAAGTGTTCAAAACTGCCCATCACTGCTAGTTGTCCAATAATGAGAAATGGGTATAATTCTTGATCTCTTGGTGTTTTCCTTAATCTGGTAAACATACGGACACACAGAAGTTATCAACTGAACACAACATATATCAATATTTTGTAGGACTTGTACATACTTGTAAAGTTATGAAGCAGAAGATGTAACATTAGAATTCACCAACTTATTACGATTTCCTTACTGCTCCTGCTATACTTTCTCTCTAAATTCAATCAGTTCTGTTTCCCTTCATCCTTGGACCCCTCTCTCCTAGACAAAAATATACAAGCATTTTTTACTCTTGTAGAATGAAGCATTTTATGACCCAAAGATGAAAAGCCATCAAAACTCATAAATCTTTCCTATGTCAAGCAGACACTCACAAGATACAAACATATGCCCCTATTTCAATGGAAAGACACATAAAAATTTTTGACAAACAGGTAACATGTCTCAATGTTCTTCAGTCAAAGACCACCAGGAGCAAATCTGTGGGCAATCAAGTTGAATTTATACTGGATGCAGAGAGGGAGATCATACAGCATCAGAGAACATGGCGTCTCTTGTGACATGTTAGAACATATACAGCAGGGGGTCCCCAGCCTCTGGGCTTGGACGGGTATCTCCTGTCAGATCAGTGCCAACATTAGACTAGAAATAAAGTGTACAATAAAAGTAATGTCCTTGAATCATCCTGAAACTATTCTCCTCTCCCTTGGTCCATGGAAAGATTCTCTTCATGAAATCAATTCCTGGTGCCAAAAACATTGAGAACCACTGACATACAGGATGTGGACTTTGGCTGGGTGATTTAGAGGAGCAACTATGCAAGCCTGGGCTTCCCTGATAGCTCAGTTGGTAAAGAATTCGCCTGCAATGCGGGAGACCCCAGTTCAATTCCTGGATTGGGAAGATCCACTGGAGAAGGGATAGGCTACCCATTCCAGTATTCTTGGGCTTCCTTTGTGGCTCAGCTGGTAAAGAATCTGCCTGCAATATGGGAGACCTGGGTTGGGAAGATTCCCTGGAGAAGGGAAAGGCTACCCACTCCAGTATTCTGGCCTGGAGAATTCCAGGGACTGTGTAGTCCATGGGGTCGCAAAGAGTCAGACACGACTGAGCAACCTTTACTTTTACTTTACCTGCAAGACTGGCTCACTTTGATTGGGTGTTGTTAGGAAGTGGGGGCATGTCTATGACTGGGCATCTCAGTGAGTCTTCCTGTAGGGAGAGCAGACTAGAGCAAGGATACAGATGTGATTGGAAAGAAGCAGCGGTCACTGGTATTAGCACCGGGAGGGGTTTGGTACATGGTGAGGGGCATGGTGCCACTTCTTTGGTCTGTGCTTAGAATGAGGTCTTGGTCTTGTTTTGTCTCTCTGTGTCACACACTCAGATGTCCTTGTCTGATGTTGGTCTGTGAGATGACTTATGTCCAACAAGAGAATAACACAGCCGTGTGGTGAGCACCAGCCCAGCTAGAGGATCAGAATGTACATCCTAATGTATGAGCTGAGGGGATCTGTCAAGTGTTTACAAATGTAAGGGATTTTTAATCCCCTGTAATTTTTGAAGGCATTATTTACCAGCACACAAGAGAATAGAAAAGATACTTAAGAATGTACAAAAGTAAATAATTAATGTTCTTCCCCTTATTCCCCATTCACTCAAGTCCTCTACTCAGAAACGATTGCAGTTAGAAATTTCTCATTTTTTCTATGTGCTCATTAATGAATACTGTTATATCAGTAGAAGAGCTCAGGCCACAGTCTGGGAGAAATTATTGTAAATTCACATATCTGATGAAGGACTTGTTTTAAAATATACATAGAACTCTTAATCTCAACAAACAATAACCAATAACCTTTTAAAAATAAAGTCTGAACAGATACTTCTTCAGGAAGACATAACAATGGAAATGTATATGAAAAGATGCTAAGCATCTTATGTTTTTGGGAAATGTAAATTTTAAAATGACAGTAATGTATCATCACACCTAACAGAATATCGAGAATCTAAAAACAGATGATGCCAAGTGCTGACCAAGACGTGGTGCGGCAGAAACCCTCGCTCACTGGGGCAGGAATACGAAGCAGCCAGCTGCTAGAAACCAGAGTCAGCAGTTTCTTATGAAGCTACTCAGAGACTCTCCATCCACTCTGTTCATCAATCTAGTACTCGTCAACTCATTTGAAAACTTATTTTTGCACAACTCCTTGCAACACTTGTTGATAGAAGAGCACCCCTTAAGTGTAGGTTGTGTATGGTGACTTCCTTTTAAAGACTGTAGTGTGGAAAGTGGGGAAGTAAAAATAGAAGTTCACAAGAAGAAACCTGGGACATGCTACCTTAACTAGGTGATGAGGTGAACTTATTAGTGATATTCGAGTGGACAGTGTATACCCTCCGTGACTGGAGAATGTCACTCATCTCTGTGGTCCTCTTCCCCAAAACACTTTGCCCCAGTCAAATCAAAAGATTGTTCTACTGTCTCCGAGCAGTACTCCCCGAAACATCAAAATCATCTAAAACAAGAGGTCTGTGTGACTGTCACAGCCAGAGGAGCTTGAAGGAGACACGATTCCCACACTTAATATGTGTCTTTGATAGAATCCTGGATCAGGTTAAAGGAAAACTAATGAAGTTCAAATAAATTCTGGAGCTCAGTAACACTGTATCAATATTGGTCATTAGCTGTGACAAATGTATGATGGTGGTATAAGATGTTTCCATAGAGACGCTGAGTGTGGGATATATAGTAACTACTCACTTTGCTGCTTTTTTGTAAATTGAAAACTATACTAAAATTAAGACACATTTTAATATCAAGCAGAAACAAACAGGGAGTGAAGAATCAATTACTGACTCTGAGATTTCCAGGGTCTTTCATCAGTGAGCTGCAGAGAGGAGACAGAGAGAGAAAAGATGGAAACCTGAGATACAGGGAGGGCTCCAGGGTCTCCTCTCCCCCAATCCCTGCCTAAACTCTCAGCCTGACCCCAGAGCTGCTCAGAAAGTACCTTCACCCACTCACTGGACTAGGGCAATCCTCTCTGTCTGACTCAGACCACAATGCATCCTCTGCCTTCCCTGTGCAGAAATGGAGAGAGAAGAGTGGTCATGCCCCCGTGTGGCCACAGGGCTGATGACTGGACACCTGAGCTCCCCTGTGACCTCCTCATCAGAGACCTGCCCAGGCTCTCCTTAGGCCCCCAGCAGTGGGTCAGTGCTGTGCACACAAGCTGGTGTCCATCCAGTGTCAAGTTCAAAGTGTGAGTTGTTTTCCAAAATACCGCTGACATGGATGTTTCTCTCTCCACTAAACAACCAGACTTTGGCCTCAGAGGGGATCAGATATCAAGGCTGTAAAACCTGGTTTCCAGGTCCAAGGTAGAGCTCACAAACATATAGGGTGTTCTAGTTATCAAGGGATGAGACCTTGAACCCCAAGTTCTTGTCACTTCTTCCAGCCACTGACAAGGTTATAGACTCTTCCTCCAGGGAATCAACTCTGGAAACTCTCCCTAGGATGGGGTTTAAGAGTTGGGGGTGAGGAGGAGGAGGAAGTAGGGAGAAGGAGGAAGAGGAGATTCCCTATAAATATGGGGAAACAGTGACATTATGGGATGCAGGCCACAGGAGTGGAGGGGAGGAACCAGAGAGGAGAGGTGTGAGGGAGGGTCCCTAGTGGGTACATGTGCAGGGAGATGGAGTGTGTGTGGGGAGAGACACAGGGGCTTCTGGCCTGGGTGCTGGTAGAGGCTCTATTTTCCACCTGGATGATAATCACACAGTGTCAGCTCCATATTTTGCTGGGAAATTGTACTTATGTTTTTGGTATTTTTCTGTAATTACAGACATGACATGGCTCAGATACATGTAGAAGAAGGGAAAAGACAAAGAGAGAGAACAGAGGTGATTAAAGGAAGTCCTCTCTTCCAGAGAAATATCCCCATCCCAGTCCCCACTCTACACCCCACAGACATAATGCTGGGGGAGTGGAAAGGACAGGGAGACTTAAGGAAGGCCGAGCCTATCCTCAGCTCACAGTCAGGGGCTACTTAGACATCCTCTCTTTATGAGCTGAGATGGCAGGGACCACTGTGTCAAATACACTGGCCCAAGAGCCTGGGAAAAAGAGCTGTCCACTGCTGGCCATGAAGATGCTTCCTGGAACTCAAAGGACAGGATGTGAACTGGAGTCTGGAGCCTACCAGGGTGACAAGGAGATCAGTCATGAGTCTGGGCCCTGGGCCCCCCTAACATTTTCCTGAGACATGAAAGTGACATTCCTCCTCCCCAGACCTACAACACCATACCAAGGACACCAAGGGTGGACCCTCCTGTCCAAGCATCACCCTCTCCACCCTATGAAGCCTTCAGGGTGCATTCTTCTCCTCCCAGGCCTAAGAACCCAAGACCCTAGCCTCCTGTCTCTTCATTCCCTTCATGGACCTGACAGAGAGAGACCTGCTGTCTGGATCCCTCAGGCCTGATCCCTTCACCTNGGAAGATCCCCTGGAGAAGGAAATGGCAACCCACTCCAGTATTCTTGCCTGAGAAATCCCATGGACAGAGAAGCCTGGCGGGGTACAGCTATGGGTGGCAAGAATCAGACACAACTTAGTGACTAAACCACCACCATCTAATTATTCACATAACACTTGTTGAAATGACTCTTGTTTCCCCATTGAATTGTCTTGAAACAATTGTCAAAAACCAATTGTTTTTGTGTAGGTATATTTCTGGACTCTTACTTTCCTCTTAGCAATGTTTTGTACTTTTCACTGTACAGATCTTGTACAGCTTTTATCAGTTATCTATTTTTCATATTTTAAAATGCTATTTCATATTTAATTAAAGACTTTTATTGAAATAATTGATGTATAATATTGTGCCAATCTCTGCTGTATAGCATGTTGGCTCAGTTATACACATATAGACATAATTTTTAATCTGTTATTTTCCATTATGGTTTATCATAGGATATTAAATATAGTTCCCTATGCTATGCAGTAGGACCTTGTTTATCCATCCTATTTATAATAGTTTACATCTGCTAATCCCACACTCCCAGTCCTCCCCTCCCCCAGCCCCCTGCAGCTTGGCAACTGCCAGTCTGTCCTCTGTGTCGGCTTCTGCTTTGTAGACAGGTTCATTTGTGCCATATTTTAGATTCCACATTTAAGCGATATCATATGGTATTTGACTTTGTCTTTCTGACTTCACTTAGTATGATAATCTTCAGTTGTATCCATGTTGCAGCAAATGGCATCATTTTGTTCTTTTCTATGGCTGAGTAGTATTCCACTGTATATAGGCACCACATCTGCTTTATCCATTCATCTGCTGATGGACATTTAGGTTGCTTCCATGTTTTGGCTATTGTGAATAGTGCTCCTATGAACTGGGTTATGGGTACCCATGTGGTGCTAGTGGCGGAGAACTCACCTGCCAATGCAGGAGACTTAAGAGACCTGGGTTCAATCCCTGGGTTGGGAAGATCTCCTGGAGAAGGAAGTGGCAACACACTCCAGTTTTCTTGCCTGGAGAATACTATGGACAGAGGAATCTGGTGGGCTAAAGTCCCTGGGGTTGCAAAGGGTTGGACATGACTGAAGTGACTTAGCATGAACATGGGGGTGCATGTATATTTTTGAATTATAGTTTTGTTTGGATATATGCCAAGGAGTAGAATTGCTGGATTTTACGGTAATTCTATTTTTAATTTTCTGAGGAACCTCCATACTGTTTTCCAAAGTGCCTGCACCAACTTGTTGTTCAGTTGCTAAGTTGTGTCTGACTCTTTGCGACCCTGTGAACTGCAGCACACCAGGCTTCCCTGTCCTTCACCATCTCCCAGGGCTGGCTCAAACTCATGTCCATTGAGTCAGTGATGGCATCAAACCATCTCCTTCTCTGTCATCCCCTTCTGCTCCTGCCCTCAGTCTTTCCCAGCACCAGGGTCTTTTCCAATGAGTAGGCTCTTTGCATCAGGTGGCCAAAGGATTGGAGCTTCAGCTTTAGCATCAGTCCTTCCAGTGTATATTCAGGGTTGAGTTCCTTTAGGATTGACTGGTTGGATCTCCTTGCAGTCCAAGAGACTCTCAAGAGTCTTCTCCAGCACCANATTTATCTCATCTGTACACGTGAGTTTAGAATGCGTTTTAAGCACAAGCTCTAAACCCTAACATTTCCTGGCGGTCATGACTTTCTGTAGCTCCACCCTCCTGATTTGGTGTGATTTTCTCAAGACTGAACAGACCAGGA
Source organism: Neotragus pygmaeus (assembly GCA_006410875.1). Lineage (NCBI taxonomy): Eukaryota > Metazoa > Chordata > Mammalia > Artiodactyla > Bovidae > Neotragus > Neotragus pygmaeus. The sequence goes on along the minus strand of SJYV01036826.1, from coordinate 247,550 downwards.
AGCTGTCAGGTGTGTCAGGCACACACGCTTCCGTGGGGCCATCACCAGTCCCAACATGCAACGTGCAGCTGCAGTAACATGAGCACTGCCCGCAGTCGGCCCCCGAGGAGGAGAGAGCTGATCAGCAGTGTTTGAAGTCAGGCCTGGCCTCTCTGCCACTCCACTGCTCACACTCATGCCAGAAGCTCAAGTTGGGGTGGGGGTGTGTGACTCACGTTCCCTTCTTAGTCAGCCTCATGGGCCCCGCTGTCTTACAAATAGTCTTCTCTTATTTATTTTTGGTTGTGCTGGGTCTTCTTTGCTGGGCACAGGCTTTCTCTGGTTTGGGTGAGTGGGGGCTACTGTTAACATGGTACATGGGCTTCTTATTACAGTGCCTCTCTTGTTGCAGAGCAGAGGTTCTAGGCATGCAGACTTCAGGAGTTGTGTGCGTGGGCTCAGTAGCTGTGGCCCACAGGTTTAGTTTTTCTGAGGCATGTGGAATCTTCCTAGAGCAGGGATTGAACCCATGTCCCTGTATTGACACTTGGATTCTTAACCATTGACCTACCAGGAAGTCTGCAAACATCCTTCTATAAATCTCTCTCTTCCAGCTCCTCTTTTTAGGCAAGATAATTGAAGCAGCACCCTGTCCATCCTCATTCCATAACCCTGAGAGTGAGTGGACACAGGCCCCGTCATCAGAAATGATACCCTAGGCTTCCTGGGCTGTGGTTATCAGGCTCAGGCTGGTCTGTGCTTAGTGCTCAGAGGGAGATGGCTCTCGGCCCCTGCCCTGCACCTCTTCCGTATAACTTCTACCGCTCCCGGGCTGTGGACATGAAGGCCCTTCTGGGAGGGAGAGGACAGTGTTTGAACATAGGCTGCCTCCATGTGCCGCCCTGTAGTTCTCTCCCAGGCTTGGGGGTGCCACTGCCTGCCCTGCATCTGATTGACCCACGTGTCCTCTGGATGCTGGACCTTAGGGTTGGAGAAGCAGCATGTGGGGTACAGAGAGCACAGACCCCCAATCAAAATAGAAACCAGACCCAGGCTAGGACTGTTGTCTGGCTAACAGTCTATATGGGCTGTGTGACCTCAATGCATGTGTTGTTCTTCCTGAGTATCAATTTCCGGTGCATAAATACATGTTAGAGAATCTACGCTGGGTGCATTAGTGTTAAGGGGATGTGAAATTATGAATGAAAAGACCTGCCCCACAGCAGTTACAGAGTAATTTCTAAGTCACATACACTGGACACATGAAAGCGTCATTAATTCAGTATTGTCATGATGACCCCAAACTTCCTGATAGTCTCCTTGTAAGTTCTTTTCCTGGTTAGCCTCCTAGGTGGATCTTGGTCACATTTATTATACTTAGAAATATACTGGACATGATTGTCTTATCCTTCTGTCGGGTTGGATTCCCTCATCTTTTGGCTGGAAAATATCAGAGAAGAAATCATATACTGACTGAGTACCAGCAATATGACAATTCTTCAGTTTTCTAATCTCACAGAAGTTTTAAAAAAATGATCTAGTTTTAAATAATGGAATCAAAATCAAAATTTAAATCAAAATACACGGAAGTAAAGAGGACAGTTTTTCGCTCAACAGCTAGAAGCTCTTTTCCGTTAGTCTCTGCGAATGGCTCTCAGGGAGCCTTAGGACCTCAGGAAAGCCCTTCTTTGCTGGGCCTGTGGAGAGTTAAGGAGAATGTCACAAAATGGGGATGAGGGGAAAGGGGCTAGGGAGCTTCCCTGCTCCTTTAGTTAGAGTGGGAAGAAGGCGCCTCATCGTTCTACATCAGGGGTAAATTCACTCTCTTTAGCTATAGTGTCCTGGATGTTTTTTCCTGGGGCTAAAACCATTTCCCGGATTGCCTGGTATTGCTCCAACATGTGACACGGCCTGTGGAAGAAGAAATGGAGGCCTGATCACCATGGAGTAAGAGTTCAGCTACAAGAGGCAGAAGGGGCAGACATCTGCCCTGGAGCTGGCCCTGCCACTAGGTGACCCATTAAAGGCAACTTCCTGCTCAGTTGGCTCAGAAGGTGGACTGGCTTTTGTTGTCCTTACTGGATCATTTTGAAAAATTGTAAAGTGCAATCCTGTCCCCAATTGTACTTTTTCCAATCCTAAAATATGATGCTGTGAAAGTGCTACACTCAATATGCCTGCAAATTTGGAAAACAGCAGTGGCCACAGGACTGGAAAAGGTCAGTTTTTATTCTAATCCCAAAGAAAGGCAATGCCAAAGAATGTTCAAACTACTGTACAATTGCACTCAACTCACACGTTAGTGAAGTAATGCTCAACATTTTCCAAGCTAGGTTTCAACAGTACATGAACTGAGAACTTCCAGATGTTCAAGTTAGATTTTAAAAAGGCAGAGGAACCAGAGATCAAATTGCCAATATCTGCTGGGTCATAGAAAAAGCAAGAGAATTCCAGAGAAACATCTTCTTCTGCATCATTGACCACACCAAAGTCTTTGACTGTGTGGATAACAACAAACTGGAAAATTCTGAAAGAGATGAGAGTACCAGACCACCTTACCTGTCTCCTGAGAAACCTGTATGCAGGTGAAGAAGCAACAGTTAGAGCCAGACATGGAACAATGGACTGGTTTCAAATTGGGAAAGGAGTACATCAAGGCTGTACATTGTCACCCCGCTTACCTAACTTATATGTGGAGTACATCATGCGAAATGCCAGGCTGGATGTAGCACAAGCTGGAATCAAGATTGTGAGGAGAAATATCAATAACCTCAGATATGCAGATGATATCATCCTTATGACAGAAAGTGAAGAGGAACTAAAGAGCCTCTTGATGAAGGTGAAAGAGGAGAGTGAAAAAGTTGGCTTAAAACTCAACATTCAGAAAAATAAGATCATGGCATCTGGTCCCATCACTTGATGGTAAAAGATGGGGAGACAATGGAAACAGTGAGAGAATTTATTTTCTTGGGCTCCAACATCACTGCAGATGGTGACTGCAGCCATGAAATTAAAAGTTACTTGCTCCTTGGAAGAAAAGCTATGACCAACCTAGACAGCATATTAAAAAGCTGAGACATTACTTTGTTGACAAAGGTCTGTATAGTCAAAACTGTGATTTTTCCAGGAGTCATGTATGGTTGTAAGAATTGGACCATAAAGAAAGCTGAGGGCCAAAGGATTGATGCTTTTGAACTGTGATGTTGGAGAAAATTCTTGAGAGTCCCTTGGACTCCAAGGAGATCAAACCAGTCAATCTTAAAGAAAATCAACCCTGAATATTCATTGGAAGAACTGATGCTGAAGCTGAATCTCCAATACTTTGGCTCCCTGATGCATCGAGTCAACTTATTGGAAAAGAGCTTGATGCTGGACAAGATTGAAGGCAGGAGGAGGGGTCTACAGAAGATGAGATGGTTGAATGGCATCACCAACTCAATGGACATGAGTTTGAGCAAGCTCTGGGAGCTGGTGATGGTCAGGGAAGCCTGACTGTGCTGCAGTCCATGGGGTTGCAAAGAGTCAGACACGACTGAGTACATGAACAACAACCCATGCTAGTAAGGTCATGATTAAAATCCTGCATTTTGGGCCTCAGAATAATGTGAATCAAGAACTTCAGATGTCCAAGCTGGGTTTACCTCCTCTGGCAGAGGAGCCAGAGACCAAATTACCAACATTTGTTGGATCATAGAGAAAGCAAGGTAATTCCAGAAAAAAATCTACCTCTGTTTCACTGACTACACTAAAGCCTTTGACTGTGTGGGTCATGACATGCTGTTGAGAGCTCTGTTGTCATTGTGTTGTACTCCTTTTCAATCCTTAACCCCTCTGTTGTTATATAAGGGTTCTAACTGTTGCTTCTTAATCCACATACAGGTATTTTAGGAGATAGATAAGGTGGTCTTGTACTCCCATCTCTTTAAGACCTTTCCACAGAAAGATTTTCTCTTCTTGGGCTCTAAAATCACTGCAGATGGTGACTGCAGCCATAAAATCAGAAGATGATTACCTCTTGGCAGGAAAGCTATGACAAACCTGGCCAGTGTGTTGAAAAGCAGAGACATCACTCTGCCGACAAACGTCCCTCTAGTCAAGGCTATGATATTCCTACTGGTCACATACATTTGTGAGAGCTGAATCATAAAGCAGGCAGAAAGCCAAAGGATTGATGCCTTCAAACTGTGGTGCTGCAGAAGACTCCTGAGAGTCCCTTGGACAGTAAGGAGATCAAATCAGTCAGGAAATCAACCCCAAATACTCATTGGAAGGGCTGATGCTGAAGATGAAACACCAGTATTTTGGCCACTTTATGTGAACAGCCAACTCATTGGAAAAGTCCCTGATGTTGGGAAAGATTGAGGGCAGAAGGAAAAGAGAGTGTCAGAGGATGAGATGGCTGGATGGCATCACCAATGCATCGGACATGAACTTGGGCAAACTCCAAGGGGTGGTGAGGGACAAGGAGGCCTGGTGTGCTGCAGTCCACGGGGTCACAGAGTCGGACATGACTGGGACTGAACAACGTAGCACTTGTTTGAACAACTTTATTGAAATATAATTCACCCACTGAAAAGAATCAATTTTAGCATATTCACAGAGAGATGTGACCATCTCTACAACCAATTTTGGAAGGTTTTCATCACCCAGAAACATTTTTAGAATGTTGTTATCCTGGTACCAAATTCCCAGGTGGATCAGTGGTAAAGAATCTGCCTGCAATGCAGGAGAATCAGGAGACACAGGTTTGATCCCTGGGTCATGAAATCCCCTGGAAAAGAAAATGGCAACTCACTCAAGTATTCTTGGAAAATTGCATAGACAGAGGAGTCTTGCAGGCTACAGTCTGAAGGGTCACAAAGAGTCAGACACGAATGAGAGACTGAGCATGCAACAAGCACTGAGGTACCAATTTATTCCTGGGAAGTCAGCCCCTATTTCCCTTCAACATTCCCCTCATCTCTAGACAAACACTAAGCTACTTTTGATCTAAATGGATTTGCCTATAAATCCTATATAAAATCCAACGATTAATAGGACCTTCTATTCTTGTTTTCTTTTGCAGAGCATAATGTATTCAAGGCTCACCCATGCTAGGCATCCATGTACTAGACATCTGTACTTCCTTCTTTTCATTTTCAAATAATTTTCCAATGCAGGTTTGTACCGCTTTTATTTATTCATTCATGAATGGATGGAGATTTATTTCTGCTGTTTGGCTATCATGATTAATGCTGCTGTGAGTGTCACGTATAAACTTTTGTGTGGACAGATGTTTTAATTTTTCCCATGTAAATATTTAGAAATGGAATTTATTTATGAGTCATAGAGTAACACTAGGTTCAAACTGGGAAGAACTTCCAGATTGTTTTCCAAAGTGGTAGCACCTTTTTGTATTCTCACCAGCAGGTTCCATAGTTCCAAATTCTTCACATCCTTTCTGAGGATATTAATCTTGGTTTCTGGATTTTCACAGAGAGGATGTCTCTTATGCTCTCCAGGCAAATCAACTCTGGGTTACATTTCCTATTACAGCTCATAAGCTTGAGCAAACCAAAGGGAAGATTTTTTTCCAGATTTGGCTGATTCCCTAAGGATAAAAACAACTTCTCCCTCTGAAGTGTTACCCACATTTATATTTTGGCCTAAATATTTATTCTGTTGTGACTATACTTATGGAAGCTTTTTATACTTGTTATTTTTATTTGCTTTCACTGGGTAAATAAGCCTTAAAACTAGGCCAACTATGTTACTATAAATGGAATCTCCAAGGCCTATTTTTTCAATCCTGCTATTTTTCTGGCACCAGGGTAGTTGCCCGAGTACAAGTCCACCTAAACCAATGATACTTTATCTCTTCTGTGAGCCAGTGTTGGTTTGTGACATGCTTGTTATAGGCTCACAGTAAGAAACATACAGACATTGAAAGTGAGCATAAGCAAGTAAACTACCTTATCTTGACCCAGACTGGTAATTGCCAGGAAAAAGATGAGCATTTTTATCATGTCATTGGATCTGCTAAGACTGTTGGATTATTAGTCCCCATGGACTAGAGATTGCAGCTTGGTATCTAAAAAAGTACCTTTAAAAGACATTTGTGTGGGTCACATGTAAATTGGTCAATTTTATAGATACTTTCCCCATAAAAATGCATATACAAAGAAATACAAAAGTTCAGTTTAGTCACTCAGTCGTATCCGACTCTTTGCAACACCATGGACTGAAACACAGCAGGCTTCCCTATCCATTGCAAACTCGCAGAGTTTGCTCAGACTCATGTCCATTGGGTTGGTGATGTCATCCAACCATCTCATCATCTGTCATCCCCTTCTCCTCCTGCCTTCAGTGTTGCCCAGCATCAGGGTCTTTTCCAATGAGTCAGTTCTTCACATCAGGTGGCCAAAGTATTGGAGTTTCNTGAAACACAGCAGGCTTCCCTATCCATTGCAAACTCGCAGAGTTTGCTCAGACTCATGTCCATTGGGTTGGTGATGTCATCCAACCATCTCATCATCTGTCATCCCCTTCTCCTCCTGCCTTCAGTGTTGCCCAGCATCAGGGTCTTTTCCAATGAGTCAGTTCTTCACATCAGGTGGCCAAAGTATTGGAGTTTCAGCTTTAGCATCAGTCCTTCCAATGAACATTCAGAACTGATTTCCTTTAGGATGGACTGGATGGATCTCCTTGCAGTTCAAAGGGCTCTCAAAAGTCTTCTCCAGCACCACAGTCCAAGAGCATCAGTACTCTGGTGCTCAGCCTTCTTTATGGTCCAACTTTCACATCCCTACATGACTACTGGAAAAACCATAGCTTTGACCAGATGGACATTTGTTGGCAAAGTAATATCTCTGCTTTTGAATATGCTATCTAGGTTGGTCATAGCTTTTCTTCCAAGGAGTGTCTTTTAATTTCATGGCTGCAGTCATCATCTGCAGTGATTTTTGAGCAACCCCACCCAGCCACCCCCGCAAATAAAGTCTGTCACTGTTTCCATTGTTTCCCTATCTATTTGCCATGAAATGATGGGACTGGATGCCATGATCTTAGTTTTCTGAATGTTGAGTTTTAAGCCAACTTTTTCACTCTCCTCTTCCACGTTCATCAAGAAGCTCCTCAGTTTCTCTTCACTTTCGGCCGTAAGGGTGATGTCATCTGCATATTTGTGGTTATTGATATTTCTTCCGACAATCCTGATTCCAGCTTGTGCTTCATCCAGCCCAGCATCTTGCATGATGTACTCTGCATCAGGGCTTCCCTGATAGCTCAGTTGGAAAAGAATCTGCCTGCATTGCAAGAGACCCCGGTTCTATTCCTGGGTTGGGAAGATCCCTTGGAGAAGGGAAAGGCTACCTACTCTATTATTCTGGCCTAGAGAATCCCATGGACAGTCCATGGCGTCGCAAAGAGTCAGACGCGACTGAGCCACTTTCACTTTCACTATTGACTCTGTATATAAGTTAAATGAGCAGGGTGACAATATACAGCCTTGACGCACTCCTTTCCCAATTTAGAACCAGTCTGTTGTCTATGTCTGGTTCTAATTGTTGCCTATTGATCTGCATACTGTTTTCTCAGGAGGCAGTTAAGGTGGTCTGGTATTCCCATCTCTTGAAGAATTTTCCAGTTTGTTGTGATCCGCACAGTCAAAGGTTTTGATGTAGTCAATAAAGCAGAAGTAGATGCTTTTCTGGAACTCGCTTGCTTTTTCTATAATCCAACGGATGTTGGCACTTTGATCTCTGGTTCCTCTGCCTTTTCTAAATCCAGCTTGTACATCTGGAAGTTCTAGGTTCACAGTCCAAGAACTGGTGATGCCAAGGTTGGAGCAGCAGGATGCAGAGCAGCAGAAACCCTCACTCACTGGGGCAGGAATAGGAAGCGGCGCAGCCACCAGAAATGAGAGTCAGCAGTTTCTAATGAAGCTACACGGAAACTCCCCATCCTGTCTACTGATCAATCAAGTATTTCTCGAATTCATTTGAAAACATATTTGCACAAACCTCTGCACACCAGTGTGTATATCAGAGGACCCCTTAAGTGTGGGCTGCACACAGTGACTTTCTTCTAAAAATCACAGGGTGAGGAGTGGGAAAGTGTAAATAGAAGTTTACAAAGAAACCTGGGAAATGTACCTTAGCCAGGTGATGAAGTGAACTTATCAGTGATACCCCAGTGGACAGTGTATATCCTTGGTGACTGGAGACTGTCACTCATCTCTGTGGTCCTCTTTCCCAAAACCCTGTGCCCCAGTCAAATCGAAAGATGTGCTACTATGTCTCTGAGCAGTACTCCCCAAAACATCAAAGTCATAAAAAACAAGAGAAGTCGGTGTGACTGTCACATCCAGAAGAGAACGAAGGAGACACAATTCAGATTTAATATGTGTCTTTGATAGGATCCTGGGTCAGGTTAAAGGAAAACTAATGAAGCCCAAATAAATTCTGGAGTTTAGTAACACTATTAATATTGGTCATCAGCTGTGAGGAATGTATGATGGTGGTATAAAATGTCTTCACAGAATGTGGGATATATAGTAACTCTATACTAACTTTGCTACTTGTTTGTAAATCTCAAACTATACTAAAATGAAAACACATTTTAATATCAGCTAGAAATAAACAGAAGTGGAAGAAGCAATTATCAACTTTCCAGGATGTTTTCATCGATGAGCTTCAGACAGGAGACTGGAGAGAAAAGATGGAAACCTGAGATACTGGGAAGGATTCCAAGGCTCTCCTCTCCTCCAATCCTTGCTGTACCCTCGAACCTGACCCCAGAGCTGCTCAGAAAGCACCTTCACCCCTTCTTTCGACCAGGGCAGCCATCTCTGTCTGACTCAGACCACAATGCATCCTCTGCCTTCCCTGTGCAGAACTGGAGAGGGAACAGTGGTTGTGACCCCATGTGGCCACAGGGCTGATGACTGGACACCTGAGCTCCCCTTTGACCTCCTTACCAGAGACCTGCCCAGGCTCCCCTTAGGCTCCCAGCAGTGGGTGAGTGCTGTGCACACAGCTGGTGTCCATCCAGTGTCAAATTCAAAGCCTGAATTGTCACCCAAAATACACACTGACATGGACATTTCTCTCCCCATTAAATAACCAAGGACTTTGGCCTCAGAGAGGATCAGATATCCAGGCTGTTATGCCAGGTCCAAAGTGGACACCACAAACATACAGCGTGTCCTCAAATCAAGAGATGGGACCTCAGAGCCCAAGAACTGTCACTTCATCTGGCTACTGCCAGACTTATAAGAAGAGGAGGGAGAGGAGATCCCAAAGCCTGTAAAGGTGGGGAGGCTCCTGGAGAAGTGCAGAGAGGCAAGAAACACTGACATTATGGGATGGAGGCCACGGTTGTGGAGGGGGAGGAACTGGGGAGGAACCAGAGGGGAGAGGATGGGGGAAGGTCACTGAGTGGACGTTAGCACAGGGAGGGGGGGTCTGTGCGGGGAGAGGCACAGGGGCTTCTGGCCTGGGCGCTGGTAGAGGCTCTATTTTCCACTGGGATGATAAACACACAGGAGTCAGCTCTATATTTTGCTGGTAAGCTTTACTTATGTTTTCGGTATTTTTCTGAAATTACATGTATCAGTTCAGTCAATTCAGTTCAGTCTATCAGTCGTGTCCAATTCTTTGCAACCCCATTGACTGCAGCAAGCAAGGCCTCCCTGTCCATCGCCAACTCCCAGAGTTTACTCAAATTTATATCCATTGGGGATTCCCTGGTGGCTCAGACTGTAAAGCGTCTGCCTGCAATGCGGGAGACCAGGGTTTGATCCCCAGGTTGGGAAGATCCCCTGGAGAAGGAAATGGAAACCCACTCCAGTACTCTTGCCTAGAAAATTCCATGGATGGAGGAGCCTGGTGGGCTACAGTCCATGGGGTCGAAAAGAGTCAGACACGACTTCACTTTCGCTTTCTTTCATACGCATTGAGTCGGTGATGCCACCCAACCGTTTCATCCTCTGTCGTCCCTTCTCCTCCCACCTTTAATCTTTCCCAGCATCAGGGTCTTTTCAAATGAGTCAAAACTTTGCATCAGGTGGCCAAAATACTGGACTTTCAGCTTCAGCATCAGTCCTTCCAATGAATATTCAGGACTGATTTCCTCTAGGATTCACTGGTTGGATCTCCTTGCTGTCCAAGGGACTCTTAAGAGTCTTCTCCAACACCACAGTTCAAAAGCATCAATTCTTCAGTGCTTAGCTTTCTTTATACTCCAACTCTCACATCCACGCGGGTATGCTGTGACTCAAGTATAGGTGGAAGAAGGGAAGAGAGAAAAGGATAAAGCACAGGAGATTAAAAGAATTCTTCTCTTCCAGAGAAATATCCCCACCTCAGTCCCACTCCACACACCCCCATACAGGATGCTGGAGGAGAGGGTGGGGCAGGGAGACTCAAGGAAGGAAGGGGAGCCCATCCTCAGCTCACAGTCGGGGCTACTGGGAAATTGTCCATTTATTTGCTAAAACAGCTGTGTCAGAAAGACGCCCAACAGCTTGGGAAAAAGACCTGCCCAGCTGGTGGTCGTGAAGGTGGTTCCTGGAGATCAAAGGACAGGACCCGGAGTGGAGCCTGGCGGCCACAAGGGTGACAAGGAGATCAGGCATGAGTCTGGGCCAGGGGTCTCCCTAACATTTTCCAGAGGCAGGAAAATGACCTTCCGCCTCCCTAGACCTACACTCAAGGACACCAAGGGGGGTTCCCCTCCTCTCCAGGCATCACACACCTCCCACCCTTTGAAGCCTGGAAGAGTACTCCTATGCCCTGAGTCCTAAGAGCCCAGGACCCCAGCCTCCTGCCTCTTCATCCCCTTCGTGGACCTAACAGACAGAGACCTGATGTCTGAATCCCTGAGGCCTGATCCCTCCACTTTCAAATCTAACTCTGGCTCCGATAATGCCCCAGGGTTTGGGGTCAGGGGTCCCAGAGAGGGAGGCTGCCCAGGGCCCCACAGCCCGCAGCTGAGCCAGGCCTCCAGCTGCGCAGAATCAGCCCATTCTGGAACACCGCCCCGCCACCCCCCGCCCCCCAAAAAACCACGAACAAAAGCACTGCAGGCTCCTATTAGCCGAGATATGTGTGGGGTCTGTTGGGGGAGAGGGTGTGGTGGGGGAAGTCCGCCTTTCCTGTGGGTCCTGTGCCTCCGCGGCAGTCCCCTGCTCCTCCCCGCTGCAGAGCACCCTCTCCCCCAGATTATGGTCAGAGGCAGGGACCCTGAGAGCAGCGGAATTCTTGAGTTCCTAAAGCCTCTACCATCCGTATCCGAGCAGAAAATCAGCGCAAGCAGATCGGTAGAGACCCTAAAACCAAGGAAGGGCTCTGATTGGCTTCTAGAAACCGTACGCAATGGAAGTGAGAACGGGAACTCGTCCTGAGTATCCAGGCAGAAAGGCCCGACACGGTTTGAGAGAAGAGAAAGCGAAACTCCAGAGAGATGGGGAACCCCTCCCCCTACTCGACACTTGCCTCCCCATCCCCCAGACATTACTTTCTGGCCTAAGATCCCGATCGCCTTGCTCAGGGACCTGGGACTTTACCCTGACCCTGCTGCTCCTGCCTGGAGGACGCTGTTACACTGTCTCCCTGAGTCCTGGCCCAGGGGCTGGGTAAGTCAGCAGTTTACAAAACTTGTGGTCTCAGAATCTGTCTATGGGCCTAGGACCTGGGACCTCAAAGACAATACCATTTATGTGGGTTACATCTGTGAACATTTACCGTGTTAGAAATATAAACAGAAATCTATTGATTCAGCTATTATTTTNCTTGTGGTCTCAGAATCTGTCTATGGGCCTAGGACCTGGGACCTCAAAGACAATACCATTTATGTGGGTTACATCTGTGAACATTTACCGTGTTAGAAATATAAACAGAAATCTATTGATTCAGCTATTATTTTAATCACCCATTACATGAAAAGACATTTTTATGAAAAAATCACTATTTTCAAAATAAAACAGTAGAGTGAGCAGTGATCTTTTCTAGATTTTACATTCTTTCAAAAGTTTACATTCTTTTCTTGTATGTCTCATTAAAAGACTAAAGACTTTGCATATCTGCTTCTGTTTTTAATCTTTTTGATTGAGTATATTAAAAAATCCAGCCTCACACAAATAGGTAACGGAAGTGTCTTGAATAACGTTTTCAGATAATTGTGGTTCCCACTTTGATACAACACTAAACAAGTGGTAGTGGCTTAAAGGTAGCGTCTTATTTTCAGTGATAACCCGTAACTGTCACTATTTCCAAATCTGTTGCATACGAATATAAGGTCTGTCCTGAATATTCAATGAATATTGTATAATGCGTGATTTTTTTTAAAAAGTAGTGTATTGTTTCACCAAGTTGTATAGATTTTAAAGTGTTAATATCTAAGATTATCAAACAATCACATTTGTTAATATCACCACAGTTGACACTAGAAGTTTGTCAGTACTTGGAAGCTGTCAAGATTAATTTTCTCATGAGAGCTTGCATTTTATCATCGGCAAAAAATAGTGTCAGTTGATATTCTAGAAGGGAGAAGCTCCCATTCATTATGCCAAAATAACTAAATGTAAACAATCATAGTTTTCCTGTTCTTCATTCTCAAAGTGAAAATGGCATTCCATAAAAGAGGAACTAATCAACTCAGAATAATGATTTTCCTTGGGACATGGTACTTTAGAAAATAGCAGAAGGACTTTATGTGTACTTCCCATTTCATCCTATCAGATTTTCTAAAATGTGTACTTAAGATTGGTGACTGTAGCAACTTAATAATTTTTAATACTACAACATGAATATTTTTCAGTGAAACTTGCTTTTCTATTCTGCAACTGAATGGTGGTGAAGAATACAATAATTGCTATTGCTGTTTGGTGAAATAACCCTTATTTCTGCTAAGTTTTACCTCAGAGCAAATGTCAGCACAGTGAAAAAGGTAGGGGCTTCCCTGGTAGAGCAGTGATTACTAATCTACCTTCCAATGATAGGGGACGTGAGTTCAGTCTCTGTTGGGGAACTAGGATCCCACGTGCCACAGGGCGACTAATGAGCCCATACACTCTAGAGCCCAGGGTCTGCAACTAGAGAAAGCCTCAGTGCCTCAGTGAAGACCCTGTACAGCCAAAATGAAAGTAAATAAACTAAAAAAAAAAGGTGAATAAATTTTTGGTAATGTTATGAAAGTAGTTTTGACCCATAATTGGATCTCAGAGACTTCAAAGTTTCCATAGACCAGACTTTGAGAATTTCTGTTCTGAGTAAAGCAAGGAGACTACAAGCTGGTGGCTTCCCTTGTAGCTCAGTCGGTAAAGAATCTGCCTGCCATGCAGGAGACCCAGGTTCGATTCCTGGGTCGGGGAGATCCCCTGGAGAAGGAAATGGCAACCCACTTCAGTATTCTTGCCTGGAGAATCCCATGGACACAGGAACCGGGAAGGCTACAGTTCATGGTAAGCTGCCACCCACCTCTTTGCCTCCTCTCCCCTTCTGAGAATACCTCTTCCGAACTGGACTCCCTGCCTCCCAAACCTTTACTTATTAGGGCTCTGCCTCTCAGCTCTTCTAAAAGAGAACTTACCCCTAGAAATTTGATGCCAGAGTGTCTCCATATAGACAGGGAGTTGGATGACAGGTGTTTCCCCTTTGGAATGGGAACAGTTTGTGCCTGAAGAGAAGAGAGAAAAATTCATTCATGAACCATTTTGAATTTGTTCATTTCCATTCAGTTNAAAATTTGATGCCAGAGTGTCTCCATATAGACAGGGAGTTGGATGACAGGTGTTTCCCCTTTGGAATGGGAACAGTTTGTGCCTGAAGACAAGAGAGAAAAATTCATTCATGAACCATTTTGAATTTGTTCATTTCCATTCAGTTCAGTCACTCAGTCGTGTCCGATTCTGTGCGACCCCATGGACTGCAGCAGTACATCAGACCTCCCTGTCTATCACCAACTCCCAGAGTTCACTCAAACTCATGTCCATCGAGCCAGTGATGCCATCCAGCCATCTCATCCTCTGTCGTCCCCTTCTCCTCCTGCCCCCAATCCCTNGGCAAAGTAATGTCTCTGCTTTTGAATATACTATCTAGGTTGGTCATAACTTCTCTTCTAAGGAGTAAGCATCTTTTAATTTCATGGCTGCAGTCACCATCTGCAGTGATTTTGGAGCCCCCCCAAATAAAGTCGGACACTGTTTCCCCATCTATTTCCCATGAAGTGATGGGACCAGATGCCATGATCTACCTCAGTGCAAATGTCAACACAGTGAAAAAGGTAGGGGCTTCCCTGGTGGAATAGTGATTATGAAATGGCCCTCCAATGCAGGGGACAAGGGTTTGATCCCTGTGGGGGAACTGAGATCCCATGTCCCAAAGGACAATTAAGCCTTCAAGTTGCAACTGCTGAGCCTAAATAAAGCCCATGCTCTGCAACTAGAGAAATCCCTCATGCTTCAATGAAGACCCAGTGCAGCCAAAATAAGAAATACATATTTTAAACAAAAAGATAAATTTTTAGTAATTTTATGAAAATAGTTTTGACCTCATGGGTGGGTCCCATTGTCGGGTCTCAGAGACTTTAAAGTTTCCACAGACCACAGTTGGAGAACTACTGTTCTGAGTAAAGCAGGGAGACTATAAATTAGCACCCACCTCTCTGTCTCTTCACTTCTAGACTCCCTCTTCCTGAACTGCACTCTGTGCTTCCCAACCTTTACTTATTAGGACTCTGCCTCTTGGTTCTTCTAAGAGAACTTACCCTTAGAAACTTGATGCCAGATTGTCTCCACCTAGGAAGGGAGTTGGGAGACAAGTGTTTCCCCTTTGGAACTGGGAATAGTTTGTGCCTGAAGGCACAAGAGAGAAATTTATTCCTGACCCATTTTGGATTTGTTGGTACCAGCTTAATATTTATCCGTATCCCAGAAATAAATCTGATGTAATCTGTGTGAGAAATAATATTGGCCATTTGGTTTTGAATGGGTCTAATGTACCTTACTTGAGGCCCACTAATATCATCAATAATAGTGCTACTCAGAGTTCTAGGTCTGCACTTTTTTCATGTGGTAGGTGCTAGCTCTATGTGGCTATTGAGCACTTGAAATGTGGCTAACATCACTGAGCAGGTGAATTTTTATTTAATTAAATTTAAATTTAAATAGCCGTATGTGGCTAGTACCTACTGTATTTGACAAAGCATATCTAAATGGTTTAGTTTTCATTCTCCCAAGATACTGTATGACTCATAGATTGAAGTACATTGAAATTATCTTCATACATTTGGTTATGTGAGTCTTAGACATTACTGTAAAATACAGCAGGCCCAAGAAAATTTAATCTACCTCCAGTGCAGGAGACCCAGCTTTGATCCCTAGATCCCCAGGGGAAGGGAATGGCTATCCACCCACTCCAGTAATCTAGCCTGGAAAATTCCATGGACAGAGGAGTCTGGCGGGCTATAGTCTGTGGGGTTGCAAAGAGTCAGACCCACTTTCACTTTCTTTAACATCATTAACCTAAACATAATTTATCACCTTAAGGTCATTAGTTTTCCAAAACACTCATCTTTGGAGCTATTTCTTATCTATATTACATTGAGACTCTTGATGTCATT
Organism: Neotragus pygmaeus; assembly: GCA_006410875.1. Lineage (NCBI taxonomy): Eukaryota > Metazoa > Chordata > Mammalia > Artiodactyla > Bovidae > Neotragus > Neotragus pygmaeus. The sequence goes on along the minus strand of SJYV01036826.1, from coordinate 231,971 downwards.
TCTGTTAATCTGGTAAACATAAGCAAGCACTTATATCTTCACTTGGCCACAAGAAAGTATTTATTGAATACCCCATTATAAAATATCCTGTTGGTCCTACAGAATTATAAAAATACAAAACAGAAGATAAAAACCTTAGAATTCCCACCACCTTTGAATTCTTTACCTATTATTCCTACCCATAGTGTGTGTAAAGTGGTACTTGCCCCCAGTTTCAGTTTTTTGTTTCCTTTTATCCTTGGACCCCATTCTCCTCCTCCTCATCTACCTAAATGAAAATATACTTAAAATTTTCACAATTATCAAATGAAGAGTTTTCTAAGCATGACCCAAAGATTTAAGGAAAAAATGCAAAGAAGAAATAAAACTTTTCTATGGCAATCACAAGCTCACAAGCATGCAAACACATGTCCATAATCAAATTTAAAGACACCTAAAAAATCTGAGTACATCATGAAAAACGCTGGGCTGGAGGAAGCACAAGCTGGAGTCAAGATTGCTGAGAGAAATATCAATAATCTCAGATATGTAGATGACACCACCCTTATGGCAGAAAGTGAAGAGGAACTAAAATGCCTCTTGATGAAAGTGAAAGAGGAGAGTGAAAATGTTGGCTTAAAGCGCAACGTTCAAAAAACTAAGATCGTGACATTTGGACCCATCCCCTCATGGGAAACAGATGGGGAAACCGTGGAAACAATGTCAGACTTTATTTTTCTAGGCTCCAAAATCACTGCAGATGGTGATTGTAGCCATGAAATTAAAAGATGCTTACTTCTTGGGAGAAAAGTCATGACCAACCTAGATAGTATATTCAAAAGCAGAGACATTACTTTGCCAACAAAGGTTCATCTAGTCAAAACTATGGTTTTTCCTGTGGTCATGTATGGATGTGAGAGTTGGACTGTGAAGAAAACTGAGTGGTGAAGAATTGATGCTTTTGAGCTGTGGTGTTGGAGAAGACTCTTGAGAGTCCCTTGGACTGGAAGGAGATCTAACCAGTCCATCCTAAGAGAGATCAATCAGTCCTGGGTGTTCATTGGAAGGGCTGATGCTGAAGCTGAAAGTCCAGTACTTTGGCTATCTCATGCAAAGAGTAGACTCATTGGAAAAGACCCTGATGCTGGGAGGGATTGGGGGCAGGAGGGGAAGGGGACGACAGAAGATGAGATGGCTGGATGGCATCACTGACTTGATGGATATGAGTTTGGGTGGACTCTGGGAGTTGGTGATGGACAGGGAAGACTGGCGTGCTGCGATTCATGGGGTCGCAAACAGTAGGACACAAATGAGCAACTGAACTGAACTGAACTGAAAAAATCTGATAGACAAAATATTAGCGTTTGTTGATATATTTCACCTAAAGACCATCAGGAACACACCTAGTTGAACACATTGTGTTTACTACTTGATACAGCAAGGGAGAATGTATACTGTGGGGAACCACAGGGCATCTTAGGGTGAGGGTATGAGAAGAATGTGTTATTGTGGGATTTGGGCTTTGGTTGGAGAAAAGATGAGTTTACTCCAAACTGAGTATTGCCAGGAAACATGGTCAATTACATGATTAGGTGTTCCAGTCAATCACATCTTAAGGAGGGCAGACTAGAGCAAGGATAAAGGAGCATTTGTAGCCATCAGTCCTGTTACCTAGCATAGGGAGATGTTCAGTACTTTCTGAATTGCACAGTGCCCTGTTTCTCTGTGCTTAAATGAAATTATGTATAGTCTTGTCTTGTTTTGTTTCACATTATTATGATTTCAGTGTATCCTTCTTTGATGTTTCTATTTTATAAATGATTTATTCCAAAGAGAACAACATGGCCTAGCTGTGAGCACCGGGCCAGCTTCAAGTAACTCTGAGGTCTAGCTGTGAGTGTCACACCTGTTCCCTGGGGTCAGGAGGCTGATTTTTTTCCCTTAAATTCAATATTTTAAAAATCCTACATCGAGATTGGAAAATAAAGCCTATAGAAAACAATTTGGCAGAGAAGGCATTGGCACCCACTCCAGTACTCTTGCCTGGAAAATCCCATGGATGGAGGAGCCTGGTGGGCTGCCGTCTATGAGGTTGCACAGAGTCGGACACAACTGAAGCGACGTAGCAGCAGCAGAAAACAATTTGGAATAGAAGAAATGTAAATACTAAATAAATTCATTATTAATAAATGGGGAAAATGGGAATGTGAAAGGGAAAATAGAAAGAAAAATTAAAATCTGTCAGCTCGGCAAAATGAAAGGAAAATAAAGGCTAGACCTTTAATAGATCTCCTTGGGAAAGTCAAGGTGTAGGGCAGGGAAAACAGATTAGGATTGGCTGGTATGAACAAGTATCACCAGGCTTTGGATTACAGTAGTGGTCTTTGGTTGTCTGGTACCTGGCCTTGGGATTATTAAGGCATAGGGTACCCTCTTAGGGTANGGTGGGGCTTTCCTGGGAACCCGGCCTGTCACCCAGTGAGGTGACTTCCTGAGGTCTGCGGGCAGGTGAGGGGCGCCTGTGGGAGGGGATTTGGAGGGACCCCTGGGGACTCTGAGTTCCTCCTCCATCCCCCAGCAGAAAGCAGTACTCTGGCTTCGTGTACTGGGCAAGTCCCTGGGGGCACTTCTAGGAGAGATGAGAACCCTGCCGGGAACAGCTGGGGCCTTGAGCCACCAGCGCTTGGGCTTGAATGAGGATGCGGGTATCCAAATTCCAACTATTACCATGAGTTTAAATCACTACCACTGTTTAAAAAAAAATTCTTAATTTTTTTGGCTAAGCCACACAGCATGTGGGATCTTAGTTCCCCAACTAGAGACTGAACCCGCTCCCCCAGCGTGGGAAGTGTGGTCCTAACCACAGGACCACCGGGAAGGTCTTCCACCTTTTACTGAGGGCATGAATGCTTCAGGTGATTAGTGCTGAGGTCCTCCCCAGCCTGTCTCACAGACAGGAAGCCGAGTCTCATGCAGGGCGCCTGCCTTTCTCGGGTCACCTGCCAGAAGGTGGTGCCCTGTGACCTGACCCTAGCCCTCTGGGAAGCCTCCACGCCGGATGCCTTGAGCCCACTCCAGGCCCGGTTTATAGCCAGCCCCCCTCACCCCCAACCCAGGCCGGCCACCTGCCCGTGCTCTCCTTGGCAGCCAGAACAGCCTCCAGTGGTTTTGCTGCCCATCACCTCCAGGATTAAACCCGGCTGCCTGCCCTCTCCCCATCCACTCCTTTGCCTTTGGCTCAGCCCGAGCCCACCCCGGCCCCGCTCTGTCCCTTTGCACTCCCCTGTGTTCGAAGCTCGGAAAGTCAGTCTTCCCGTCAGTTTTTATGGCCACGATTGGGCCGCCCAGATCGGTGCTCATCTAAGCTGGCTACTCGGCGGGCCATTTCTCTCCTTTCCCAGCTCCTTGCCAGGCCAGGCCTGCGGGGCACTAGCCCTGGCGGGATCTCTTCCCATTTAGTCCGCAGCGGCTCTCACCCGCTCCTTCCTGTTGCCTCCTGCCTCCTCAGCCTGTCCTGATGCTCTTTACCAGACCCCAACCCCCCTCCAGGCCCCTGGTACCCCAACCTCCACCTCCAGCAGCCCCGGCCGGGGGNTCTCTCTTCAGTGAGAAAGATTTTGTCATTGTGTTTTAATTATTAATTTTAATCTTTGCACTGGGTCTTCCTTGCTGCGCATGGCCGTCCTCTGCTTGCAGAGAGCAGGGGCGGGGGCGGGGGTCGTGGCTCCTTTCTAGGTGCAGTGCACAGGCCTCTTACTGCCATGGCCTCCCTTGTTGCAGAGCACAGGCTCTGGGCCCAGGGGCTTCAGTAGTTACAGCACATGGGATCAGCTGCTCTGAGGTACTTGGAATCTTCCCCAACTAGGGCTGAATCTATGTCCCTAGGTTAAACCTGAATACAAGGGAATTCTTATCTGCTGAACCCCCAAAGAAGTCCTTCAGCAAAACATTTTTTTTTAATCTTCAGAAATATTTAATGATGTGGGCAGATGGTCAGATATGATGTTAAAAGTATATACTATGAGATTACATATAATGCAATTTCAATTTTGTAAAATAAGAAATATGCAAATTTTTACACCAGAAAAGGTTAGAAATATACCAAAATGTTAATAGAGAAAATGTTGTGTTGACAAAAAGTCTATGGGATTAAAAAAAAAAAAACAACTCTTCATTTTTATAGTGAATTTATATTCAGTTTACAATCAGAAAAAAAATGGTTTTTTCTTTGTTTTCTTTTAATTGGAGGCTAATTACTTTACAATATTGTGGTGGTTTTTGCCACACATTGACATGAATCAGCCATGGGTGTACGTGTGTTCCCCATCCAGACCCTCCCTCCCACCTCCCTCCCCATCCCATCTCTCAGGGTCATCCCAGTGCACCAGCCCTGAGCACCCTGCCTCATGCATCAAACCTGGACTGGTGATCTATTTCACACATGATAATATACATGTTTCAATGCTATTCTCTCAAATTATCCTACCCTCGGCTTCTCCCATAGAGTCCAACTGTCTGTTCTTTACATCTGTGTCTCTTTTGCTGTCTAGCGAAACATTTTTAAACAACTGAGCTCTCAGAGCACATTACCCCACATTTTGAACCCAGGAGTTTAAGTATGGAAAGTTCTTTGGCAACTAGCACGTGCTCCCATGTCTTGAGAATGCTGAACTACACGAGTCTTGATGAGACCATGTCTTAGTACAGAAGCCGAAAACACACTTTCCTTTTTTGTTGCTGGGCACAGGCAGGCATCCTATTCTGCTGTGCTTATGGCAGATTTTGATTCAGGGGTTAGTTTCATGAAGAACTAGGGCCTGGTCTATCCACTAATTGCCTGAGGCCATTCCTTCCTCAACTCTTCATTCTCACCTCTGTATCCAGGAAACCTTGACCCATCAGTTGAGTCTATGAATCCACCAAGATAGCTACTGCCAAACACGCCTCTGGCTCCGTAAGTAAGTGTTCTTACTTCTTCCTCTTCTGTTCCCTACCAGATTATATCCACCCTCCAACAGCTTGGACTCATGCATGATGTGTTCTGTTTTATCCTGACAATTCAACAATCCTCTCAAGCCCTGCTGAGTCCTCCATATCTTCCTCCCTCTCTCACTGCAGCTCCTACCTCTCTGGGGGTCACGTGGACGTGCCTCCAGAATTTGCATGCAGGCAGGCACATATATCCCTCCCTCTTTGCACTCCACATGCTCCCGTGATGTTTAATTAATTTTCCTTTTTAAAAAGTTAATTTTCTTTTTTCTAAAATTAGCCAATTTGTTTTCTGCTGCTTATATGTAAGATTACTAATTTAACATTAAGCTACTATCTATTTCTACCATCTCAAAACACAGCTGACATTAGACATGACTTCAGAAACAAGTGACTTCCAAAAACTCATATACATCTGAACCTTACATGGCTTCCCCTCTCGCCTTCCCACTGCAAAAATTATCAGAACATGGCAGATAAATAAAGGAATTCTTACACCAGCTATCTCAAATCTCATAGTGTATCAAAGGTTAAACAGATATGAACTGCCAAATGTTTACTGTTTCCTCAGCTGCTTAGAAGATTTGGAAAAGACCCGGATGCTGTGAAAGATTGAGGGCAGAAGGAGAAAGGGGTGACAGAGGATGAGATAGTTGGATGGCATCACTGTCTCAATGGATATAAGTTTGAGCAAAGTCTGGGACATGGTGAGGGACAGAGAGGCATGGCTTGCTGCAGTCCATGGAGTTGCAAAGTGTCGGACATGACTGAGCGACGGAACAACAACAACTGCTTAGAAGGATGGCAGGAAAAATTATGGGACAGAAAAGGTGCTTCAGAAACCAATACGGATGTTGGCATCAGTTATTATTTGTAGCAGGAGCCAAGATTCTGTAATACAGTCACTCGTTCTGATACATTTGTCTCAGTGGCAGGTGAAGAATGAAATCAAAGGCAACAGAAGAGATAAATTAGTTAAGACATTTAAATAAGTACATTAAAGACATTCCAACCATTCCCCTTAGAGAAAAAAGATCGACTATTACCGTCCCCATTTCAGAGACAAAGCAGCGAGGACAGGAGACTCAGGACTGCCATAAGGCTCCAGTCATCTGAGAGCACTCAGAAACCCAGCAGGGCCATCCAGCTGAGGCAGAGAGCTGGGAATGAGGAAAAGGAACAAAGGGTAAATGACAAAACCTGGGGCTGTGCCAGGAGGTCTTCTCTCAGGGTCTCAGCGTAAGTCTGGATCTCATGCAGTTAAGCCACAGCAAAGGGAAAATTCTCCTGGTGAAGGCAGATGAGAATTCATAGATGAACTCTTGAGTTCTGGCATTGGTAAAGGTTACCTTCCCACCATCATGATCCAGAGCAACTCCAGTCTGCCGCGGGCAGTAGGAGAGGATCTGGAAGGGCCCCGGGCTGCTGCATATAGACACCCCAGCTGAGGACAGCTGCAGAGTCCAGACCCCTCCTCGGGGGTGAAGCTGAGAAATCCCCTTCTCACCACTGACTCTCTTGCCACCCTCACCCGCCCCAAGCAGAATTTTGGCCATATTCCATTTTCCTGAGACCATTCCTCCTCCAGCTCCTCATTCTCCTCTCTGTATCCAGGAGAAAGATACCCATCAGTGATGCCTGTAAATCCACCAAGATACCTGCTGCCAAACATGCCTCTGCTTCCAGCCCTGTATCTCCTTGTGTCTTCTTCCTCCTCTGTTTCCCACCAGATCCTGTCCACTTCCACTTCCCAGTACACTCTGCCCCATGTGAAGCCCTTACTGCCCAGCACCCCCAGCTCTGGATAAAACCGCTGACCACTCTGGCATTTGTTCATCCACAAGCCAGTGAACACCATACTCTTCCCATTTGGAGACACTGCGAGGTAGCCATTGGCTGTCTGGGAATTCAGGATGATCCTCACTGTGGGGACAAGGAGACAAAGGTGTGGCCTCACAAATGATACCAAATGAGGTTTGTCCTGTAGGTTCTGGGCCTTCATGACAATGGTGGGAAGACTCCTCAGGGGGCCAGGACAAAGACTGCTTTTGACCTTGTGTTCAGACTGTTAGCAACCATATCTAGAGAGTATAAAGAACACAAAAAATTGAAAGCCTCAGGCAGTGCAAGGAGACTGGAGAGCAAAAAAAGATAAGAACTGGGATCACTACAGCTGGGAAAATCTGGGGAAAGGTTTATGGTTTTGAAATCAGGATAAAGAATTTGGATACATTAGTCACACGAAGACCTTCCTCCTTAAAACAGAAGTGCTGACCTAGAGTAATGGACCTTCACAGGAAAGCTTCAAACTTCAGCTATGATCCCCTCCAGATACTCACTTGTCTTATATTCCAGATCCCTTATCAATTTTCCTACAGTAAACGAACAAAAGGATAGTGAGCAATTCTTTCTTGTTTTTATTTTTTTTTCTCTAGCTACACTGCTTTGCTTGTGGGAAGACCAGGGTTTGAACGCAGGCCAATGAAAGCATGGAGTCCTACCCACTGGACCACCAGGGAATTCCCAACAAGAAGCAGTTTTAACACCACAGCTTCTAGGTCAGGTTCTCTTATGTTGGCTCATGTAACCTTAGACAATGACAGGGCACCATGAAAGTGTGCTGTCATCAGGGCACTTTCTAATTCAAGTGAATTAGAGAAAGCAATTCAGGAGACACCCAGACCTGTGCAGTCTGAATTGGTTCTTGTAAGCATATATACCAACAAGTGCTGAACCCACCTGGTGCTTCCTTAAAGAGTATTTTGGGCATACCACCACCTGTCGTTAAACTAAGTCCGAAACTCCTAGTCCAAACCCACACTCTTTCTCTCCACTCTCACAGATACCTCTTTGAGATTCATTCTCCCAGTATTCTTTAAATTGTTAAAAAAATTTTATTGTGGTAAAAACACATGACATTTACCATCTTTACTATTTTTAAATGTATAGTTCGTTAACGTTCAGTTCAGTTCAGTCACTCAGTTGTGTCTGACTCCCTGCAACCCCATGGACTGCAGCACGCCAGGCTTCCCTGTCTGTCACCAACTCCCGGAGCTTACTCAAACTCATGGCCTTTGAGTTGGTGATGCCATCCAGCCATCTCATCCTCTCTCATCCCCTTCTCCTCCTGTCTTCAATCTTTTCCTGCATCAGGGTCTTTGCCAATGAGTCAGTTAATCATTAATGTTAAGTATATTTAAAAACTATGCAATCGATTTCCAGAACTTTTCCATTTTTAAAAACTGAAATTGTGTACCCATTAAATAGCAGTTCCTTATTTCCCCCTTCTCTCAAACCGTGGCAACCGCTAATCCACTTTCTGTCCCTATGGATTTGACTACTTGAGAGACTTCACATGCATGGAATCATGTATCACTTGTCTCTTATTGACTGGCTCATTTCACTTACCCTACTGTCCTCAAGATCCATCTGTGATAGAGGACGCGGCATGATTTCCTTCCTTTTTCAGGTTGGATTGTATTCCAGTGTCTGCATGTGCCGCGTTCTGTCTCTCCATCATCCATCGGTGGGCATGTGGGCTGTTCCTACATCCCATCTGTGGTAAATAATGCTGCTATGAACATGAGAGTGCAAAGATTTCTTTGAGATTAAAATTCTCTTCTAATCCTATAGGAAGTGGGAATACTGGACCATATTGTAATTATATTTTTAATTTTTTGAGGAAATGCTTCACTCATACTCTCAGTGTTTTGAGACACTCTCCCAATGTTCTTTTTACCTCACTGTTAGATAGGAAATATCTTTTTACCATCTTGAGACCTCTGACTGTGGCTCTATTTTAGTCTAGGTTCCATTCTTAGACTATCATGTGGTTTGGACTTAGATTCCCTCCCCAGCGTCCCTGCCTGGTGTGAATGACACACAAGAGCAAGGGACTCTGAGAAGTCACAGCCACGCTCACAACCTAAGGACACATTACAGAGAAAGAACGAAGGTTTCTAGGCTCAGAGCCCCCTCCTTTATGACTGACTTCTCTGAGTCCTTTCTCTGAAGAAAGAAGTATATCTGAAAATTCTTCTGCCCGATTTTTGATTGCAGAACCGGTTGGCCTTTCAACCCAGAACTTCTTCCGGGGTATTTAGAGTAATGACGTCACAGTGAGAACTCCTGAGAGCAAGGTGTTATTTCCCACCATCACCACCTGCAAATGCACATGACCACTAACAGTAGCCCAAAGACGCAGAGAGGACAAGAGGGTTTTCCAGCTGGTAGGTTTCAAGGTCAGAGACCAGAGTAGGATATAGAGTTCTGAAGAAAGGGTCGTGATCCAAGGAGTCTCTACCCACCAATATGTCATTTAGAGACAGTATTCAAAAAGAAAGAAAGGCGTTTTCCTCCTTTGAAAGTCTTTGAAACATGCTACTGATACTACAGGCTCTAAAGAAGTTACCTGAGGATATGAACTAGACAAATTAAAATTAAGCTTTAAATATACATTTTTAAAAGCATCAAATTTAAAGTTGAGGTATAGCTGGGCAGATATATAAACTAAATGAAAAGAAAAAAAGAAATGAAAATGAAAGAAGTCTGTGGTTTTGATCTTATTATCAAACAAGATTAGATTCAAGGCAAAAAATTATTAATGAAACAGAGGCTATTTTATGGTAGTAAAGATTATAATCATCAAGATGTAACTCACCTTAAAGATCATACAGGGCAAAAACATCAAAATATAAAAAAGCAATATGCATGCATGCAAAGTTGCTTCACTCATATTACTCTTTGTCACCCTATCGGCAATGGCCTGCCAGGCTTTTCTGTCCATGGGATTCTGCAAGCAAGAATACTGGAGTGGGTTCGCATGGCCTCCTCCAGGGACTGTTCCTGACCCAGGGATCGACCCTGCATCTCTGTCTTGTACATCGCCAGGCAGGTTCTTTACCACCAGTGCCACCTGGAAAGACATAATATATATATTGGGTTTATAGACTTTCCTTTTAGCAATGAGTATTTGTCCATTTTTTTGTGTGTTCTTCTAGTGAGAATACACTATGGGCAAATACTCATTGCTAAAAGGAAAATTTGGGTGACTATTTTGTAGTCTATGACATATCAAAAAGTCAAAATATCAGCATCAGTACAAAATACCTAAATAATGTAATTACTAAGGAAAACCTCGTGGACATGTTTCAAATTCTATTCCAAAGACAGAGAGAATGTAGCTTCTTTTTGAATGTTTGGAACTGTCCAAAAAATCACAACATACAATACAGAAAGGCTCAGTGAAGTCCAAAATAGTGAATTGGAAGCAAACTCATCTAATCACAAGATTTAAAAACTGTGAAGCATAAGAGTGTTAGAAACTGCCCCCTTACCCCCACCAGCACCCCTGACAGAAGAAGGAAAAGGTGAGGAGAGTCTCTGAAGAGGCTCTTACCTGGAGAGAAGGTGTCACAGAGTCTCACCTCCTTGTCCTGGTCCTGCTTACCTGTGCTGGATCCCGTCACCTGCTGCCTACAGGACCGTCCTGGCATCGGGCTGGTTACAGACAAACCGTCAGTGCTGGCGTCTTGGTCTTTGGAGCCGATGCTGCTCAGCAAGGTCTTGCCTCAGCCCTCCCTGCTTTGTCACCACCGACTCTCCAGAGCCCATCCGACCCCCACGCACCAGCCCTGAGGTGGGGGAAGATGGGGGTCATAGTAAGTTTTGGGCCACGTGGGCCAAGGTCTTCTCTCCACCCCTCAGCTCACTTCCCACCCAAGGACGACACAGATTAGCAGCGGTCCTGGGAAGTCATGGGCTGGCACTGACCCTCATCAGGGTGAGAGGTTTAGGTCACCAGAGCATAGACCTCAGTTTTCTTCATGTTCCCAGCAGGGGGCGCCACACCTGGCACACAGTAGTTTCTCCATCACTTCCCTCCCTCCTGGAAGCTGTTTCCCAACAACTAATTACAGACTATGTTGCATTTACATTTCATTCCACCTCTGCTGTGATTCCTTTGGTGTGTCACTCATGGAGACCCAGTACAGAGCCTGACATCTAGTAACCACATAACAAATGATTCGCAAATCAGTGTGGGGTTTTCTTCAACTGACTCATACATGCATAAAGTCTAAAAAGTTCATATGACATAAAGGGTTACAGTGAAAAGTAAATTTCCTCCTCCATCCCATCCAGAATCTTTCCACATTTCCTCCCTGGACAAGGTAAGTGTTACAGTTTAGATAGTATTCTAGAGAGAGTCCATTATGTAAGATGATATTTTCCATACATTCTATCTACAACTTTGTTATCAGTTAGCAATATATTCTGAGACTATTCTATTTTTAAAATACAAATCTAATTCAGTTTAAGATATTGATAATAATGATTTTCCACTGCTGATTTTAAACATTTAAGTATAGGAATAATCCTCCATCTTCCATAATAATAGAATTTTTTTCTAGACAAAGTCATCCAGATTTAAAATATACTCATTCTCCAATCTTTCTGAGACTACTTGTCTTCGTGGTTAATTTCTGGCCAATATGATGAAGCAGATGTAAATTTTTGAGTTTTGATCTTCAAGGGAAGAAACTTTTCCTCCTTCGCTGCTTTCCCTGGTTGGTCCCAAACCATGAACGTGGTCTTGGGTTCCTTGGGTCATACCAACAAGAGCACCGTCCCAGGGAGAGCACAGAGGGGCCCTGGATGCCTGGACAGCCTCGTGCTGCAGGGCCGTCCTGAAGTTAAGGTGTCAGCGGCTCAGTCGTGTCTGACTCTCTGTGACCCCGTGGACTGTAGCCTTCCAGTCTCTTCTGTCCANAAGGAGATCAGCCCTGGGATTTCTTTGGAAGGAATGATGCTAAAGCTGAAACTCCAGAACTTTGGCCACCTCATGCGAAGAGTTGACTCACTGGAAAAGACTTTGATGCTGGGAGGGATTGGGGGCAGGAGGAGAAGGGGACGACAGAGGATGAGATGGCTGGATGGCATCACTGACTCTATGGACGTGAGTCTGAGTGAACTCCGGGAGTTGGTGATGGACAGGGAGGCCTGGCGTGCTGCGATTCATGGGGTCGCAAAGAGTCAGACACGACTGAGCGACTGAACTGAACTGAACTGAACTGAATGCAGGGAACATGGGTTCAATCCCTTATGCAATCAAGTTCACAAAGCTATTAGATCACCCTATTACTTCAGTCTGAAATGATCTTCTCCAAGACACATTATAATAAAACTGCCAAAAATAGAAGACAAGGACAGAATCTTAAAATCAGCAAGAAAAAAGAAGACTGTAAACTACAAAGCTGCAAGTCCAGGAAGATCCCTCATGCTGTGGAGCAACTAAGCCCGGGTGCCACAACTCCTGAGCCCAAGTGCCACAACAAGAGAAACCACTGCAATGAGAAGCCTGCACACTTCAACAAAGAATAGCTCCTGCTGGCTGCAACTAGAGAAGGCCCACGCACAGCAACAAAGACCCAGTGCAGCCCAATAAATAAACAATATAATCACACAAAATGTTTACAAAACACCATTTAAAAAAGAAAGACTTCACCAGACAAACATAAACTGAGAGAGTTCATCACTGCTGGACCTTCCTTACGAGAAATGCTAGAAGGAGTTGTTCAAGTTGAAATGAAAAGACCCTAATTAGTAATATGAAACATACAAATACATAGAACACATAGGTAGAGAGTGAATAAATAGTCAAATTCAGAAAACTCTCATACTGTAATATGATAGTGTGTTGGCCACTTAACTATAGTATAAAGGTTAAATGACAAGAACATTAAAAATAACTACAGTTACTATAATTTCTTAATAAATACACAATACCAAAAAAGGTAAAATTTGACATTAAAAGTGTAAATAGGTAAGAAGCAAAAGGGTAGAGTTTTTGCATGTTAGTGAAATTAAGGTGGTCTCAGTATAAAATAGACTGATAACATCTACAAGAGGTTTTATGTAAGCCTTGAGGTAACCATAAAGCATAAAAACTTACAGTAGATTCACAAAAGATAAAGAGAAGAAAATCAGAGCATACCACCACAGAAAATAACCAATTCACAAAGGGAGGCAGCAAGAAAAAAAGGAACTGCAAAACATGCAGAAAGCAATCAATAAGATGGTATCAGTAAGTCCTTCCATATCAATAATTACCCTAAAGGTAAACATATAGAATTCTTCAGTCAAAACATACTGGATTGATTAAAAAAATTCAACTATAAGCTGCCTGCAAGATACTCACTTTCAGCTGTAAATTCACTCATAGGCTTAAAGGGGTGGAGAAAAAAAATAGTGCATGCAAGTAGAAAACAAAAGAGAGTGAAGGCAGCTTTACTTGTATCGGAGAAAATAGACTTTAAGGTGAAAACAATAATAGATAAAGAAGGTCATTATGTAATAATATATAAGGGGTCATTTCATCAAGTAAGTGAAAGTTGCTCAGTTGTGTCTGACTCTTTGTGATCCCAGGGATTACATAGTCCATGGAATTCTCCAGGCCAGATTACTGGAGTGGGTAGCCTTTCCCTTCTCCAGGGGATCATCCCAACCCAGGTCTCCCATATTGCAGACAGATTCTTTACCAGCTGAGCCACAAGGGAAGACCAAGAATACTGGAGTGGGTAGCCTATCCCTTCTCCAGGGGATATTCCCAATGCAGGAATTGAACCAGGGTCTCCTGCATTGCAGGTGGATTCTTTACCAACTAAGCTATCAGGGAAGCCCAATTCATCAAGAGAATATAGCAATTATAAATATATAATCACCCACCATCAGAGCACCTAAATATGTTAAGCAAATACTAACAGGTCTGAAGGGAGAAATAGACAACAGTAAAATAGTAGCAAGGGACTTCAATATTCAAGCAATGAACAGATCATCCATCTAGACAGAAAATCAGAAACACTGGACTTCAACCAGCAGCAGAATATACTTTTTTTTGGTTGTCATGCTGTATAATACATCCCAAGAACTTACATATCTTACAACTGGAAGTTTGTACCTTTTGATTACCTTCATGCATTTTGCCTACTCTACTCCCACCTCTGACAACCACCAATCTGTTCTCTGTATCTATGAGTTTGGTTTATTAGATTTCTCAAACAAGCAAAAATAGAACTACCAATAGATCCAGCAATACAACTTCTGGGTACATATTCAAGGGAAATAAAAACAGGATATCGAAGAGCTATCTGCACTCCCATGTTTTTGCAGTATTATTCATGAGAGGCAAGAGGTGGAAACAACCTAAGCGTCCATCTATGAGTGAATGGATAGAGGAGGTATGATATATATATTAATGGGCATGTGTGCTCAGCTGCTCAGTCATGTCTGACTCTTGGTGACCCATGGACTGTAGTCCGCCAGGCTCCTCTGTCCATAGAATTTTCGAGGCAAGAATACTAGAGTGAGTTGTCATTTCCTCCTTTATGGGATCTTCCCAACCCAGGGATCAAACCCACTTCTGTGTCTCCTGCATGGGCAGGCAGATTCTTTACCACTGAGCCGCCTGAGAAGCCCTCCATATATTAATATAAAATTTTGTTGTTGTTTAGTAGCTAAGTCATGTCTGACACTATTGTGACCCATAGACTATAGCCCACCAGGCTCCTCCGTCCATGAGATTTTCCCAGTCAAGAATACTGCAGTGGGTTGCCACTCTCTTCTCCAGGGAATCTTTCCAACCCAGGAATCAAACCTGCATCCCTTGCATTACAGGTGAGTTCTTTACCACTGAGTCACCCGGGAAGCCCTAATATACAGTATAATATATCTAATGGGATATTATTCAGCCATAAGAAAGAAGGAAATCCTGCTATTTGTGACAACTTGGATGGACCTTGAGGGCACTATGTTAAGTGAAATAATTCAGACAGAGAATGGCAAATACTCTATCACTTATGTGGAATCTAAAAAAAACACAACTCACAGAAATAAGAGTATAGAATTGAGGTTACCAGGGGCTAGGAGAGTGGGGGAATCAGGAAGATGTTGATTAAACGGTACAAACTTCCAGTTAGAAGATGAACAAGTTCTGGGAGCCTAATGCACTGCATTGTGATCACAAGTAACAGTACTGTACTGTGTAACTGAAAACTGCTAAGAGAGTAGATCTTAAATCTCACCACAAAAAATAAACGGTAATTATGTGATGCAGTGGCAGTGCTAGCTAACACAATGACGGTAATCATATTGTAATACATTTGTTTCAGATCCGCATACTGCACACTTTAAACTTGTGCTTTGTCCCTCAATTGTGTGCAACTCTTTGTGACCCCATGGACTGTAGCCCACCAGGCTCCTCTGTCTATAGAATTTTCCAGGCAGTGATACTGGAGTGGGTGGCCTTTTCCTACTTCAGGGGATCTTCCCAACCCACAGATCTAACCTGTGTCTCTTGTATTGGCAGGCAGATTCTTTACTACTGTGCTGCCCTGGAAACCATTTTAAATTTATATATCAATTATAGCTCAATAAAGTCGGTAAGGGGGAAGAAAATGCCAAAGGTCCTACAAAAATGAAGCAGAATAAATGAGTTTCACAAAGTCACAGGATACTGGGTCAATATTTTAAAAATTGTTTGTTAATATACGCAAATAAATGAACTAGTGAAGATTGACATTTTTTAAAAAGTACCATTTACAACAATACCATAAAACAAGAAATACTTAAATACAAATCTTACAAAATATGTGTAAGATCTCTATGCTGTAAGCTAATCAATTACAAAAAACATGAAAGAAATCAAAGAGTATCTAAGTAAATGGTGAAATACACTATATTAACAGGATAGAAAGGCTCAGTATTCTTAAGATGCCATGTTAAACCATGGAAAAGCCCAGGGGGCACTACTGTAAACCTCTTCTTAGGGCATCTGTTGGCCTTAACCCAGCCATGAAGCTCTCCACCAGCACCACCATCATTCCCGTGCAAGGGGGATAATAATAATAACCCGTACAACCCAGAGGACTGCAGAAAGGATTCAAGGAGGTCAGGTAAATAAATGAAAATCACTCTGGAGCGCAAAATACCCTACAGAATGCTGGTTCTCTCTCCTCTGCAGTGCCCCCACCGGCACAGCACCTGGCCCACCCCGCGCTCACGTGGGCCGCCTGCCACCAGGCAATCACGGACAAGACCTCAGTAACTGGGCTCTGCTGGAGCCTCTGCGACCACTGCGGGACCCCTCCGGGCAACCCCAGCCTTGCCAGCGCCTCCGGGCCCCTCAGTCTCGCCTCTCGGACCGTCCGGAAAGGCCTCCACCGGGCAGACCACAAGGTGTAAGGGTTCCTCAGGGACCTAGTGTTTGCAGACTTGCCCCTCGTGCCCAGGTCAGCTGGGGCAAGGAAAACCCAGAGACCCCAGGGGGATTCACTGGCTACGAATGCTTTTAAAATAAGTTGTTTGTACCGTGTTGTGATCCTCAACAGTCCTGTGAGGCAGGGCTCAAAGACACTGGTAGGCCTATTTTACAAATCAGTCAGAAGAACGAAAGTAATGCGGCCGAGACCAACTGGCCAAGATGGCGGCCCTCACGTCTGCCAAGTCCCAGTGGGCTGCCTCGGTGAGCCCTATGGTCGCCTGGCAACGCGGGACCCCCTTGCCCCCAGGCAGGCCACTGGTTTCCTGGACCTAAAAGTGAAGATCTTACCCTTTGTACTGCGGGGGTAGGTACCGGGGGCGGCCTGAGGCGGGGTTCATCCATCCAGAGGCAGGTGCTTCTTCCGTTTTCACCATTCATTTACCTTTGCCCCTTTGAAAATCCCGAGTGCTCCACCCCACCTCAAAATCCCAGCATTTTGGAGAGCTCATGGACCACTGGAGTCCCACCATTCTGGACAGCCATACCCACTGATATCCCAGAATTCTTCGATATTTTTCCCTGAAGTCTTAGTGCCTTCATATGATGCCAGGAACCCCATTATTTTCTACCTCAGACTAAGCATGCATGTTGGCAAAGTGCAGTGTCACCTATAACCAACTAATCCTGTCTTGTCACATATAACCTCCCTAATCGAATTCAGATTTGTGAGGACAAGTATGAATCTCAAAACCAAATAGGGGCACAAAAGATAAAAAAAAGATCAGAGTAGTCATGAAAAAACATTTTTGCATGAAACTTACATCTCTACTACTTCTAGACCAGACAGCCTAACCGGGCTCTGTGAAGCCAGCATTATCCTGCCACCAAAGCCAAATAAAGACTTGGCTACTCATATTATTCTGCATTTTCTTGGATTAGAGAAGTGGCCCACTCCTTCCTGTTAGGGGTGGTCCTCCCCATTGGTGGGTTGAATGGGGGCCATCCCCCTCCAAAAAAAATATGCCTATGTTTGAATCCCCAGAACCCGTGAAGTTTAACTTATTTGGAAAAAACATCTTGAGATGAGACCATCCTGGACTACTAGGGTGGACCCTAAATCCAATCCAAATGTCCTTATAAGAGAAACACGGAGAAAAGAGGCAATGTGAAGACAGAGGCAAAGCTTCATGTGACACAGTCACTATTCAAGAAACACCTAGAATCAATAGAAGCTGGAATAGACAAGGAACAGACTCTCTCCTAGAGCCTCTGGTTAAGGCTGGGTGGGCCTTGAGTGAAGATAAAACCCGGGGTTCTGTGTCTTCCTTAGGAGTCATTTAGGTAGAGCCCAAAGAGACATTCCACAACCCAGAGAGGATAAACTGTTAGCCCTACAGCCTCCAACTAAAAAAAAAGTGCCCTCACCCTCCTGCCAGTATCTGATTAACCTGTTTGGATATTGGGTACAGCACATTTCTACAAAATTCTCAGATAAATAACAAAGGTTGAAGGGGACTCTGGTATTAATAACAAGAAGTTGCAAAAGCAACAGTAAAGAAGTGCTGGAACTTCCCTGGCAGTCCAGTGGCTAAGACTCTGCACTCCCAATGCAGAGGGCCCAGGTTTGATCCCTGGTCTAGGAACTATGGATCACTTATGCTGCTACTGAAGATCCTGTGTGCCACAATGAAGATCGAAGATCCTGCGTTCTGCTTCTAAGACCCAGGGTAGCCAAATAAATAAATATATATTAAAAAAAAAAAAGTGCTGCCATTGGTCTCCCTGCCCTGTTCAGGCCTCAGAGAATGTTGGGCATCTGAAACCAACCTCCCCAGAGTCTCTGGCAGTGAGATTCTTCCAGCACCTGCCAGTGCCCAGCCTTTGGACCTCATGAACTTTCTCCCTGTGGAGCAGGACAGGCCTTTGCACAGCAGCTGCCGGCTATTCATGGGCCACAAAGAAGGCTGATCTTCTGTCAAAGGGAAAGTTGTCTCTCTCCACCTTGGCGTTCTCATCCTGCTATGTCTTAGTTCTACTGTGGTGGGAGTATAGACTTTTTAATTTTTAAATATTCCTATAGTTTATTCATTTTCTTTGTTTAAAAATTTTGAATAGCAAGGGACTCACATGATTCTAAAATCTGATGGTACACATATAAAACCACAGAAATAACAAGGTTTATGAGGAAAATAGGGTTTTGCCAAACAGCTCAGAATCTCCACATTTTGGTAACCATAACAGTAACAAAACAATCCACAACAATCCACTTGTTAAACAGCTAATAGACAAAGGTTATAATATGAGGTAAAGGACTTTACCATTATTGAAAAAAAAAGGGGGTAAAGCTACTTTGACTAGGTGAGGAAAGATGGAAGCTGGTGGTTTATGGAAACAAAGCAGGGGGTCATCACCAACAGAAGCTGCAGGATAAGCAGCTGAGACTTTGCATAAAAAGCAGGTGCCGATGCTGGTGGCTTGGCTCATTGTTTGTGGTTGTTTCTTTTGCACTAGCATTTCTGGGCTGTCTTACTACCTTTTTTCATTTAGAATCAGCTTACAGAGTTCCAAATACAATCTTCTCCCACAAAGCACAGACTACACCACAATCATCTTTTTCTATCACTGCAAATGCATCTCAGCAGAAGACACCTAGAAAAGCTCTTGTAAAGCAGCCTGATGACATTTTTCTCCTGTGCTTTTGAGGAGTGCATCAGCAAAAAAAGTTGCCACTCCTGTGTAGAATCAGACTGCAGCAGCACTTTACTAGTCTTGCCCTCAAAAAATTCTTGAAGATCAGGATAATTATTTCATAAGCACTTCAAGACAGAGAGTGAGTCCAACTAAGTGGAGAAGAAGGAAATGCCATGATGAATGGCATCGTCTAAGCATCATATTCCCTCAGCTTGTTCGGCTCTATTGCATTTGGAACTTTGCATTCAGCTGCTGCTACTCGGCACAAAACATTCACGTACTGGGACAGATACACGCGACACAATGCAGATTCCACATTATGCTGACACCATTCCCTTGTTTATTTGCCGGAAGAAGCACTCTTTGCCGCAATAGAGACACTGAAGGGTCTTGCTTACAATCCCTCCCACCATCTGTCCAGTTCAAGCCTCAATCCCAAATAGGGAACCACCTTCTTTAGTTTCTTGTATACTTTCCAGCTATGAAAATATCAAGAGGTTCTTGGTTCCCATCTGTTTTTTTTTTTTAAACACAAAGATAACCTACTCTACACAGTTTTTCACCTACTCTTTCCACTTGCAATGTATCTTTGAGATCTTACCAAAAGTACACAGAGAACTCCTGCATTGTGATTAGTTATTCACTGCATAGTATTCCTGTGTGTGTGCGTGTGTGCATAAAATTTTAGCCAGTCTAAAACTGATGGATGCATGGATTATTCCCAATCTTTTGTTAAGACAAACTGCAATGAACAAAATTATATTCTGTTTTGCATACATACAAGCATATCTGTAGAATGAATTCCAAGAAATGGAACTGTGGAGTTGCAGGGTTTAAAGGGTATATACATTTACAATTTTGACATGCGCTGCCAATTGCTTTTCTAAATGTTTGTCCTAAGTTGGATTCTACAAGCAATAAATGAAAGGAGGGCTTGTTTCTTCACAGCCTTACCAGTAAAGTACATGCCAAACTTTTCAATTTTGGCCATTCTGACAGGAGCAAAAAAAATCCTGGTACAGTTATTTTATTTGCTTCTTCTTTATCATGAGTTAGGGTGAGGATTTTTTTCATCTTTCAGGCTATTTTGTTTTCCCTTGCTGTGTGAACTGTCCATAGGGCTCCTTTATCAACACATAGCATAACAAATATTTAATTTATATTTCGTCCATTGTTTGTCTTCCCCCAATTGAACGCTAGCTCCCCTGAAATTTTTGTCTGTCTTGTTCTGCTGGAGCCCCAGCATCTATGAAAGGACTTAGCACAAAGTAGGTGCTCAATAAATATTGGAGAATAACTAAATGGAGAAATAGCATACGATTAGAGCTGGCAGTGGGGCAAGGAAGGGCTATGCAATAGATGGTCCTGGGATAATCAGATAACCATCAAGGAAAGAGAGAAACAAATCCATGTCTTGCTACAAACATAAAAATGAATTAATCCAGATATACTAAAGACTTAAATTTGAAAGATAAAACTTTTAAATTTTATAAAATAATATTAGAGATTATTTTTGTGATCTCAGGACAGGAAAGAATTTATTAAACTAGACACAGAGTCCACAACATAAAGACTGATAAGTTTGACTACTTTAGAATGATGAACTCTTTGTCAAAAAAAATCAAGACAAGCCAGAAACTCTGAGAAGGTACCTGTAACATGGGAAGCCAAAATCGTTTTTCCTGCAATGACTCTCTACTGCCCTCTAGTGCCAAAGCTCTCTGGGGCTGCTACGTCACTTCAGTCGCGTCCGACTCTGTGCGACCCCAGAGACGGAAGCCCACCGGGCTCCCTCGTCCCTGGGATTCTCCAGGCAAGAACCCTGGAGTGGGTTGCCATTTCCTTCTCCAATGCATGAAAGTGAAAAGTGAAAGTGAAGTCGCTCAGTAGTGTCTGACTCTTAGCGACCCCATGGACTGCAACCTACCAGGCTCCTCCGTTCCAGGCGAGAATACTGGAGTGGGTTGCCATTGCCTTCTCCAGCCAAAGCTCTCTGCCTGCTGGCAAAGGAAAAATATTTAAAGGGCTCAGGTGCATTTTTGGAGCCGAGAAACAATAAATTCATAACAAATCCCATGGGGAAGGAGTGATGAGGAGGACAATACCTGAACCTTTCATCAAACATGCCATCATCCAAAGTGCGGTGGAGGTCATATACCTCTTTGTGTGTGGCAGTAGGTACAGGAGCACTTATGAAATATTTCTTTCCTTAATAAATGAGACCCAAATCTGACAGAGCCTCTAGATCTAAGAATGAGCAACAAGAAATACAAAAGACAGAGATACAAGTTAATGGGCATTATGAAGAATCCAGATAAATCCAGACTGGAACATTTAACAGGATAATGAACTGGTTTCTTCAGCAAATTAATAGTGTGAAGCTAAAGGGAGGATAAGAGGAGGATTAAAAGACATAATATAAATAAGAGGAGGATTAAAAGACATAATAATAAAACACAATGTATTGTCAAAGTATAATTTTTAGAAACTTAAAAATAATGGTCCTATACTCATATCAAGAGAAAGCAATGGCACCCCACTCCAGTACTCTCGCCTGGAAAATCCCGTGGACGGAGAAGCCCCGTAGGCTGCAGTCTATGGGATCGCTAAGAGTCAGAGATGACTGAGCAACTTCACTTTTCACTTTCATGCATTAGAGAAGGAAATGGCAACCCACCCCAGTGTTCTTGCCTGGAGAATCTCAGGGACGGGGGAGCCTGGTGGGCTGCCATCTGTGGGGTTACACAGAGTCAGACACGACTGAAGCGACTTAGGAGCAACAGCATACACATATCAAGTGAGCATTTATCAAGGAAGGATAAAGGGAACCAGTAAAAAAGAATTACTGCAAAAAGAATTCAAAAGACTCAATATACGTGGGCACTGGACATACATCTTTTACATCTCTACTGACCAATATACATTTACATTGCTATTGACCAAGAAGTATTTGCATCTGTGTCATTTTTCTATAAATTCACATCTATCCTTAAAGAGTGCACTGCTGCTGCTGCTGCTGCTGCTAAGTCACTTCAGTCGTGTCCAACTCTGTGTGACCCCATAGACGGCAGCCAACCAGGGTCCCCCGTCCCTGGGATTCTTCAGGCAAGAACACTGGAGTGGGTTGCCCTTTCCTTCTCCAATGCAAGAAAGTGAAAAGTGAAAGGGAAGTCACTCAGTCGTGTCCGACTCTTCGTGACCCCATGGACCGCAGCCTACCAGGCTCCCCTGTCCATGGGATTTTCTAGGCAAGATTACTGGAGTGGGGTGCCATCGCCTTCTCCGAAAGAGTGCACTAAATACTCTAAAATAACAAGTCACAGTAAAGCTACACTAGAGAATGAGATGATTCTTCCATGGGCCTGTTGGAAAACACTCCAGTGTTACACAGAAAGGACACACAGTCATCAGTTTGCTTATGTCCAAGTTTGGGATTTTTTTTTTCCTTAATAATATGGACTTTGTTTGCATTTAGATTCCTACAACTCAACTGCCAAAAAACACCTTTGAGAAAATCAAGGAGTTTAAATATGGTCAAGTAAAGTAAAACATGTCTATAATTTGCTTTAAAATATTTGAGTTAAAAAAGAAAGTAGGGGGAAGGAATAGATAAACGAACATGTTGATAATTGTTGAAGCCAAGTGGTTCATGATATTTCCTCTATTTTTATGTAGGTTTGAAAAATTCCATAATACTTTCAAAAAATATGTCATGATAGTATTTTACTTCACACTGTGAGGTAACTGCATCCTCACCACATAAGGTTTAGAATTCTTAATTATAAAGTTAAAAGTTGAATTTCTCATTGTTTACTAAACAGCATATTTTTACTAACTTTTGAACAAAAAAATGTTTATATAAACATACCTAAAATATAAAAATAATATAAATGGAATATAAAGTATTTTAAAGAACTACGCGAGTCAAATAAGAGATTGGCTCTGTCTACACCTTCTTTCTGTTCAAAACCCATCAGCTAATGCTGTTAGCATTCAAAATGCCTTTTTTTTCCTTTGAAAAGGGACAGAGACGCCTGTGGTTTTTTAGCCTGTAGCCAGGTCCTAGTACAAAAACAATCAGTTGTTAGCACATATTTATTTCTTTATTTGTTAAACCTTTGCTAGAAAACAGACATCTAGGCTTAAAGCCCTGTTTAGTTGACATAACTTTTAGCTTTTCCTTTAGATACGTCATTTATTCATGATATGTCATGGCCCTGATAACAAAGTATCCTTCATATAAAACGTTCAAATTCTTTGTCTCTTAACCAATGGGAGCTTCATATTTTTAAGTATTCTGGTTTAGAGGCCTCTTTCCAAGCACTCTAATATTCTTAAGACCTTGAGATTTCTGAAAGCCATATTTTAACTCAATAAATACTGTAAATAGTAGGAACATACCTACTAAATTATCTTGCTTGATTTAAGACTCTCATTTCAAATGCAGGTAGTATATATCCTTTGCACTAGTCAATATTTATTGCTTTACAGGCTTTATATATTATCTCATTTAACCATCACAATGAGTCTATGAAGTGGATATAATTATTATACCTACTTTTCAGAGAAAGAATCTATTGCACAAAGAGGCTGAGCAACTTCAAGAATCATGAAAAAAGTGGTAGAGAGGAGGATTTCTGCTCATGCAGAGACTTGACTCGAAAGCCAAACTCCTAACCAGCCCCATATGATGCTTTGGTCTCAGGTGGTATGGCTGGAGAGCTGGAGGAAGGAATTTTGGCTTTGCCTTCAGACACTGCAGGGGCAGTGAGTTTGAGCAGCCAGCAGCTACAGGGGCAGTTATCTCTGTGTGCTACTTCAAAACTGCCTTTGACTGTAAAGCAAGCCTTGGAGGGACTTCCCCAGTGATGCAGTGTCTAAGACTCCACATTTCCAATGTAGGGGGCCCAGGTTCCATCCCTGGCCAGGGAACAAGATCCCACATGCTACAACTAAGAGTTTGCATCTCAAAACTAAGGATCCCGTCTAAATAAGCAAATTAATTAATTAATAATTGATCTTGAGTAGCTGCATCAACCAAGGTGTAGTGTGGTGGGAGAGGGGAATGTGTAAGCGATACTGCAGCCAAGCAGAGCCGCGGGGCTTTCTAGCTTCCAGAAACGCCCAAGCAGAGCCCATTCATTCACCATGTGTAGGGAACACAGATGATGCCTCCACCCTCATGGCTTACATTGGTGGGTGGGGGGTGAGTGATAAAGAAATGAACAAGATGCTTTCCAGTGATGACAAATGTACAAAGAAAGTGAAACAGAATGCCGTGTCATGAACTGATTTAGACTGGTTGATGGAGGAAAGCCTTATGGAGATGCCAGCTGAGCAGAGACATGACGGACAAGAAGCTGGCAGCCATGCCAGGGGCTACGGCAGAGAGTTTCAAGATGAGAGAGGTTGCAGCACAGGGACTTAGGGAGAAATGGCAAGAGGGAAGTCAGAGAGAGGAGCAGGCCGTTGTTTCAGCCCCGCAGGCCCTGCAGAGGCCTTCCTGTCTCTCTAGGTTGGCTGGGAAGATGCGGAGAATTTTAAGCAGGAGAAAGGACCTCTGTGGCTGGAGGATGCACAGAATGGCCTGTGGGTGGGCAAGTACCTCCTCCAGACAGAAAGTGAAAGTGAAGTCGCTCAGTCGTGTCCGACTCTTTGCAACCCCATGGACTGTAGCCTACCAGGTTCCTCCGTCATGGGATTTTCCAGGCAAAAATGCTGGGGTGGGTTGCCATTTCCTTCTCCAGGGGATCTTCCCAACTCAGGGATTGAACCCCGGTCTCCCGCATTTGTAGGCAAATGCTTTGCCGTCTGAGCCACCAGGGAAGTCCTAGAGACAGGCAAAGGACAAATTAGTAGCATGAACTCATTTAAGGAACGTTTTAAACCTGTCTTCTGAAACACTAACTAAAAGAGTAGGTAATTGGGGGGACTGTGTGCTGACTGCGGTGACTGTCCCGCCGGCCCAGGCGAGATTGTGCCGGGACACAGTAACGACTGCATAGGAGTCGCTGCACAGCAGTGGAGCGAGCGGCCGGACACTGGCTGGTCAGTTTTCCTGCCTGGCGGCGGGGTGACTTGCATGAGCTTCTAGGGAATCTCCCCACCAAGGATCCTGGGACCCCGAATGCCCGTCCGTTTTTCAGGCTTTGTGGTTTCTGAATCCAGCACCAAGGAGGGAAACAGCCCAGGCCTCTAAGCTCGTGGAATCTCAGTGTTCCCTTCTGTCAAATGGGGACGAAAATGTCTGCCTGATTTAAAGATAGTTTATGTAAAGCGTCTTACTCCTCATAGACACCTGGGAAACTGTAATTAATTTTTGTAAATAGCCCCCTGAGACTATCCGTTTGCTAAGATCCTGCCTGGTCCAGGAAGCAAACGTAGGCCAGCTTGGGTCAGGAAAGTGCAGTTGCTCAGTCGTGTACAACTCTTTCTGATTCCATTGATTGTAGTTTACCAGGGGATCGAACCCATATCTCCCGCAATGCAGGCAGACGCTTTACCCTCTGAGCCACCCGGGAAGCTTTAGGGCCAGGGAGTCCTATTTAATGTTGAGCACCTGTCAAACGCCACTTGTATGTCAAACGCCCTCCCGGAGGGGCGGGAATCGGGAGGCGGGGAGGGTTTCATCCATTGCAGAGTCCTACAAAGGGGTCTCATGAGGCCTTAAGTTTCGCCTCCTTCCACCCTGCAGCGCAGGTGCGCGCACTACGCGCCAAACTCAATACAGCAGCCGCTAAACCTAGGCTCCGCACCATTTCAGTTTCGGTTTCTCTGCCCCTGCTTCCCCACCCCCCGCGACGGCCCGGGGATTTGCCCAGTGATCAGTGACGTAAGGGAAATAAGGCTCCCATTGGGAGGCGGCGTTCAGCAGCGACCAATCCGGGTGCTGGTCTGGGAGGGAAAATCTCGGTGGAGGGCTCCGGAAAGCCGGGAGATTACCAGGCTGGGACGCGCGGTCGCTCAGGGTGCAGACGGAGGAGCTCGACCCGGAACTGACCGCTGCGGAAAAGATCGACCCCAGCTCGGGATTCGCGGCCCGGAGCTGGGGACCGGTGAGTAGGGGGTGCCCGGTGAGAAATGCTGCAGAGCAGCAGTCACACACGCGCCTTGGGGTCCGAGCGGCCGGATGCAGCCGCGCGGGCAGAATGGGGCCGGGCCGCCTGGCGCGCTCGAGAGAAGGGTGAAGTTCACGCCGTCCTCCCTGTCGGCCTAATCCTCCTGCTTCGCTTGGGCCTCCATTCGCTCTCTCCTCGTGGGTCTTCCTCGCTTTTGCGTGTCCAGCTCGGGCACCCATCCATTCTTGTCTCCAGAGCCAGAAGTAATGGGGGCCAGATGACGGTCTCGTTGTTTGGAGCCGTGTAAACTGCCAGTCTGGCCCCAGGACCAAAGTCATGGTGTTTTTTGTTTTGTTTCGTTTTGTTTAATTGGTCAGAATAAACCGGTTTAGCCACGTACACCTGGAGCTTTGCATTCACTCCTTCCTCTGGACCATTGGTAATTCAGCATGTTCCCTGCTGCTTTTCACCCTTAGAAAGTGTGTAAATTTATCTTTGTGGAGCAAATGAGAAGCAAACACCTCCAAATTCCCAGTACATTCCAGAGCTTGGCACTACGACGGTTTGTGTGCGCTTCCTGAGAATGAAATTGGTACATTCAACAACAAATACCAGTGTCAGGGACCCTGAGCTAAAAATCATGATTCTTAGAGTTACCCCTGCCCCGAGTTTAAAAGCATTAGCTTTTTAAAAAATTGACTTTATTTTGTACCTCAAATTGCAATTCCGTTAAAAATAGACTTTATTTTTTAGAACAGTTTTAGATTTATAGAAAAATTGTGAAGCTAATACAGAGTTCCCAGTACCCCCAAACCTTTCCCCCATTCATTTATTAACATCTTACATTAATATGGAACATTTCTTAACGATTAGTGAACCTGTACTGATACATTATTATTGGCCGACATACATATTGAATTCACATTTTTATAGTTTTTACCTAAGTACTTTTTTTGTCTCATGATTCTACCCAAGTTACCATATTCCAATTAGTTCTCATTATGCTCCCCTTGGCTGTGGCAATTTCTCAAAGTTATTTTTATAATCTTGAGAGTTTGGAGGAATACTCCTTATATATATTATATTGTTACATTATAGGCTGCCCCTGATACTGGCTTACGGGTTATTGGGAGGAAGGCCACAGAGGTGGATTGCCATTTTCATCACTTCACATCAAGGGAACATGCTTTATGACTTAATGCTGGTCTGATTACCTGAGTGAAGAAGTGCTTGTCAGGCTTCTCCATTGTAAACTTTCTCCTCCCCCTCCCCCACTCCTCTCTGCCATACTGTACTCTTTGGAAAGTAGTCAGACCCTGTGCAGAGGAGTGGGGAGTGTGCTCCACCCTCCTTAAGGGCAACTCTGTACTGTGTTATTTGCAATACTTCTGCATGAGAGATTTGTCTCTTTTGCCTTATTTATTAAGTTATTCATTTATTCGTATCAGTGTGGACTCGTGGATATTTATTTTATACTCAGGGTTATACTTCAATACTACTTCGTTCTGTTGGAACTTTAGACACTGGGAGCTCTTTTTGGTTGGCTTCTCTGGTCCTTTCTAGGATGTATTTTTGTAGCGTATTTTGCTGTTGAGAACACTTTTCACTTGTGTGACCTCGCTTGAAGTCAGCTTGGCAAACTTGACATTATTCTTTCTTGTTAAGCAGTAAGAAAACTGAGGAGCAGAAAGTGGCTTCTTAGATGTCACTTCCCCCAAAGGGGGGAGGGAGTGACAGGCTGGGCTCAGACTGCTGCAGAAGACCTTGCAACTGCTAGTGGAGTGCCCATAGTTGGAATCGAGGTTTCTTGGGGTGACTTCAGACTAGGCTCTGAATAGAAAAAGACATGGAGAATGGGAAGAAATTAATTTTGGAAAGCAAAGGCTTATTGGCTGGTTTCCAGGATGAAGGACTCTGCCTGCATTGCGGGAGACCCGGGTTCGATCCCTGGGTCAGGAAGATCCCTTGGAAAAGGAAATGGCAACCCACTCCAGTATTCTTGCCTAGATAATTCCATGGACAGAGGAACCTGGTGGGCTACAGTCCATGGGGTAGCAAAGAATTGAACACTACTGAGCAACTAACACTCACTCACTCAGAGTGAGTTCAAATTTGCTAGGTTGGTAGAAGTGACCCTCCCCACCCCCCCACTCCCAAACTATATGCGTGAAGAGAAGGAATCTGGGCAATGTTTGTGGCCAGGAGTGTCTAATCGGAGGGGAGCCCTTGGAGCCTCCTGCTGAAATGAGATTGCAAAGTGGGAAGGGCAGTGTGTTGATTGGAGAATGAAGAAGATATGGGACTCTGGAATCGTAGGATAACATTTAGCCTCACAAACATTTACAGACTTTGTGTTTGATATTGAAGATATGGAAAGATCAGTGAGACATGATCCTTGGGTTCACATCCGGGTTAGGGGAAAGATGGGTAAAATAGCAATTAGGAAGCAGTGTGACTGTAGCTATAATAATAGCATCTGTAGGAGCTTACTGAGGGAGGGAATTCATTCAGCTCAGAGGTGGGATGGTCACCAGAAGGACCACAGATACTGGGGCATACCTAATTCAGACTTTCAAGGATGAGCTGAAGCTGACAAACTCATGTACAGGAGCATGGGGTAGGAGTAGGGCTGGTGAAGAAGGGGCTGCCTTTCTGGCTCACTGTCTCTAACATTAGGCTGAAGCAGGATTCAGGGCTGGTTGGTAAGTGGGGCCCAGATTCTAGGGGGCCTGCATGTCCTGCAGTACAGCTTTGACCTCAGAAGTTTTGAAGCAGGAGGGTGACGGGATGAATGGCATATGTTGGATGACCCTGGCAATACTTTATAAAAGATAAACGCTACGTTTCATCAAATCTAAGATGTCATCTATTATTTTATGTTTCACATAGAAAAAATCTTTGCCAGTTATACTATGGCATGTCATTGACCACATTTGAAAGATGCAAACGTGTGATGACATAGGTGTCTCAACTTTGAATGTAAAGTAGTAACTCCCTAGCTGGTGGCTTAGGGCCCTCCTGCCTCTGGAGGTTGAATAAGACTGTCTCCATCTCACTAACCCATAGTTGTTGATTTCACTGACTTCATTTATGATCTTGAAAAAACTAAATTTGTTAAACTGGCTTTTTCCTGCCTAATAGCCAGTTGTCAAAACAAAAGAAACCAATTTGGTGACTCTTGACCTCGGCGGTGACTTTATGTTGCACAGTAAAAACGCTGGTGTCTCCAGTCCTACCTGGTTAGGTGGAATCACAGCCAGCTTACAGTTTATTGAAGGGACAGAGGACCTGTCCACCCTGAGCAGAGGTGAATGGCCTCTGGTAGAAGGTAGGTCATGAAATGACTTCCTCAGGTTTCAGGATCCTCATTTGGGTAAAGGGAGTAGGGTGGACCATGTCATTGCGAAGACTTTTTCTGGCTTTTATTTCTATGGTTCTGTCCTTCCGAGAGCCAGGAATGGCAAGGAGAGTGATAGTTTTACCCCTTACTCTGGAAACCTGTTGAGCTCATCAGGCTATGTTGAAGGCACAAGTGATAGAAGGGGCAGAATCACAGGGGAGTGTGATAAGCCAGGGAGGGGTTTGCGAGAGGGTCAGTTTTACGTTGGCTCGAAAGGACTGGCTATGAGGTGTGTGTAGGTGTTCAGGCCCACCCGCTCTCCTACAGGAGCCGCACTGCCTGTCGAGTGTGAGGAGAGGGCGCTTTCGCGCAGCATCAGCAGTAACACATGCCCCTTGACTTCCGTCAGCACACTCCTGTTAACAAAGCCCTTCCATTGAGATGACCTCATCGGTGCCTCCTGACAAAGGAGCTGGTATTAGGGCCAGTTTTGCAGTTTGCCTGGGTGAACAAGAGTGTAGTGGACTGGGCCGAGGCGTCAGCACTAGACACTGCATCCTTGCCACGTGCTCTTAGGCAGGTTGCTTCCCTCCATGAGCCTGTTTCCTGAGAAGAATATCCTAAGCGTTAAATAACGTGAGGTGTATAAATGGCCAGTAAGGTGGGTCCTACAGAAATCCTGTTAGCAAGACGTTGTCAGTCACCAGGCTGTTGAACCCAAACCCGAACCTGGATTCAACCCAAGATTTACACCTTGAATCTTACATGTGTTCAACAGTGCCAGAGTAAGCTGTCTTCAATATTTGTTATGCATTTGCGATGGAGCCTATATAATGAAGCAATGGGATTGAACATAGAAATGTACCGTGTTTCTTTTATTAGTTTCAGCAGACTGTCAAACAAATGCATATGCAATTAGCATTGCCTTCCAGTCCTCTGAATTTGATCATTTGTTCAGCACCTGTGTCTTGAGCTTCTACAAGTGTCAGACACAAACATCTCTCTGTTATGATTTTCAGGGTCTTTGGTAGTTACAGACCCTTGTACAGATTATTTTAAGAAGGATGGAAAATTCTAGCCCCTCACCTCAGAATTTTTCTGACTTATTTTTTCTTGTTGAACTATTTAAAAGTAAGTTGTAATGGTATTATATATGTGCATGAGTGCTTACTCGCCCAGTCATGTCCAATTCTTTGTGACTCCATGGATTGATTGTAGGCCTCTAGGCTCCTCTGTCCATGGAATTTTTCAGGCAAGACTACTGAAGTGGGT
The DNA here is from genome assembly GCA_006410875.1 of Neotragus pygmaeus. Classification (NCBI taxonomy): domain Eukaryota; kingdom Metazoa; phylum Chordata; class Mammalia; order Artiodactyla; family Bovidae; genus Neotragus; species Neotragus pygmaeus. The sequence goes on along the minus strand of SJYV01036826.1, from coordinate 201,385 downwards.
TACCATTTCCTACTCCAGGGGATCTTCCTGACCCAGGGATCGAACCTGCATCTCTTATATCTCCTGTATCGGCAAAGTTCTTGGCGGGTTCTTTACCACTAGCAACAACTGGAAAGCCCCTGTGCAGTCCTAAATCCTGCAGCATGCTTAGCCTAAAAATACGGATCAATAATATCAATCAATAATAATTTCTCAATATGATCCGATACCTAGTCTTTTGTTAAGTTTCTCCTAATTGTCCCCAAATTGTTTTATAACTTTTTTAAAAAGCCCAGATCCAGTCAATGTATTCGCATTTGGTTGTTATTTCCCTTTAGTCTATTTGTATCAAGAACAATCCTGCTTTATTTTTCATAGCTTGACTTTTTAGAAGACAATGACAGTTGTCTTGGGGAGTGTCTCATGTTCTTGATTTATCTGATTATTTCCTGATGATGTGGTTTATAGCTTATCTCTGTTCCTTGTATTTTTGGTAAACTGAAAGTTAGGTCAAAAGATTCGATTCATTCTTGTCAAACATTTTTGGCAGGACTACTGCAAAGGTGACATTGTACAATTCCTGTGGCACCACATTGAGAAACATATGCCAGTCTGTCCCTTTATTGGTGATGCTGGATTTGGTCACTGGCTGAAGCCATCACCAGATCCCCCTTATCAAGGTACATTAGGGAGTGACCCACTGAGCGGTACCTTGGCACCATGGTACCGTCCTGTCCGCTAGCACCTTTCATCTTGGTTTTAGCATCACATGATGATCCTCGTCTTATATAGTGGGGGTTGCAAAATGATGTTTTTCTAATTCTATTATCCCTCCTACACTTTTTCACTGGTGTTTTTCCATAATCCCTGGACAGGTTTGTTCGTCCAGTACATATGCGATCATTCATACAATGTTGGGGGTTTAAAGATCCATCAAAGTCCAGCATGGAGCCTGGGTTAAGAACCCCTGCTCCAAGTGATGAGGGTATCAGGTTTTGTGTAGACTGGGAGCCATAGCTAAGCTCTTCATAGTCATTTGCAACAGAATTAATTTCCCAGCCCTGAAGATAAACACATACCATCCCCCATAACAACAAAAGAAACAAATAACCTCAACCTTTGAACTTTCAGGCCCCTAGCAAAGTGATTGGTGAAGGGCTTCAGTGCCCACAGGAATCACCAACACTGCCGCCCACCAGTTGCAGCCTTGTGTTGGGACGACAGAGGATGAGATGGCTGGATGGCATCAGCAACTTGATGGATGTGAGTTTGAGCAAGCCCCAGGAGTTGGTGATGGACAGGGAAGCCTGGCGTGCTGCAGTCCATGAGGTTGCAGAGAGTTAGACATGACTGAGCAACTGAACTGAACCTTGTGTTACATTTCCGAGTGCCGGGTTTGGCTCACTTCCTCAACAGACAAACCAGGGAGTTGCACTAGGCAATTCCTAGACTTTTTACCATCCTTATTAACAGTCTAAAAACTTTATTACCTGCATTTGCCAGTTAAATTATTTATAATCATTTCATTTGAACTTTGTAGATACAGGTCTTTTCCACACCCGTTACATCTCTTAAAGTCACACATCTCTAAATCTGTTGGAGCTTCTGGTTGGAGTTCATTGTCAGTAGTAAAATAGTCCCTTACATTTGTACAGTACTTTCACTTTATAAAGCACTTTTTATGTATTGCTGTGTTAGATCCTCAAGAAGTAGACTTTGTATTCCTGTGTTGTTTTCTCTTTGGGGCTTTGTTTCTAGCTCATTCATGTCAGTACATGAAAGAAATTGAAGGTCACTGAACTCTGTTGTAATGGACTTTCACGTACATAATAAGTAATCAGATTGATTTGCCTGTGGTTCCAAGGGCTTCATTCCAGCCTGGCAGTTACCTGTGTGCCCTGTCTGCTGGCCATCTTTCCAGAGACTGCTCCGGTGGCCTACCATGGGTCTCTCCATGAGCCTAACTCTGGAACCCATGTGTCACCGTGGCGTTTCATCCTTACTTCCTCTCTTGCTGCCACTTAAATTTCCACTCTTGCTTTACTTGTGCTTTGAATACTCACTGGATTTGGGACCCAAGAGTTCTGGATTTTCTTCTAGATTCCTCCTCAATACCACGCTTATGCCTAACACTTCTAGCATAATTCTTTTACTCAATCCATGTAGGAACCCCTTGAAGGTAAGTATGACTCTCCCCATTTTATGGATGGATAAACTGAGGCTCAGAGTACTTAAATGAGTTTTCTCTTGTCACACAGTGTAAGGGCAGGAGGCAGCTGTTGGTTTAGGTGTGCTGAGGTTCCTAACCTCAGACAGGACGTGCGCCAAGGCTGCGGAGGTAAACAGAACTAAAGTCCTCTGTGCTCAACTTCTGTGCTCCCTCTGAGGGCCACGCTCTCATCCGCACATCCCTGTCAGAGCCACCTGAAGCTTCCTCCCATGTTGGTTTCAGTCACCTGGGTTAGCAGTAGAGCGGCCAGGCCAGCTGCGTGGAGGGGCACAGCTGAGAACGAGTCCACTGTGGCCCGGCAGTGCTCTGCCAGCAGACTGAGTAGGTAGGGACCACCTCTCCGGGGCAAGTGAACCCGGTCACAACTCACACAGTCCAAGGAAACGTCTATAAAGGAGGACACTGGAACTCAACCTCCTGATGCTCCTTGAGTCTTGGTAAAGAACCTCAGTGCACTTAGTCTTTGCAGCCTGAAGTCTGCAGGGCAAACAAAAGAGTCTCTTGACTCTGTCAAGGCCCCTCATGAACAGTTGTGCAGCCCATGCACAGCCCAAGTCAGGGAGCACTGTGCACATAGTAGGTGTCGTGGATTTGTATATTACGACAATTCAGCAGGTAGTTATCTGGTGTCTTGTTCTCATGATCGGTACATTAGAGCAATTTTCCAGCAGATGGAAGGACAGGGTCTGGAAGTAGGAGTGTGTTCCCAAGAGTACTGCATGGGCTGGTACCTGCGCTGCTCTCCCTTCTTCCAAGCTACACGCTCTGGGCCTCAGTTTCCTCATCTGTAAAATGAGGGCGTTGGACTTGAGGATCAGTAAGGTCCTTTCCCTCTGATTCTGGAGGAGCCTCACAGGAGCTGCGATCGACTGCTCGGTTGCTTGGGCACGCAGCCCCGTGTGAGGCTGCCCCTCCTGCCCCTCTGCTGGGCCTGCTATTGACTCCGTGTCTGGTCCCCAAGGAGGAGAAGTCCCAGCCGGTGAACAGGGCCCCCTCTGAGCTCGGGACACCATGGCCGCGTCGGCGCCGCTGCGGAGTCTGGAAGAGGAGGTGACCTGCTCCATCTGCCTCGATTACCTGCGGGACCCAGTGACCGTTGACTGTGGCCACGTCTTCTGCCGCAGCTGTACCAATGACATCCGCCCCGTCTCAGGGGGCCGCCCTGCCTGCCCCCTGTGCAAGAAGCCTTTTAAGAAGGAGAATATCCGGCCGGTGTGGCAGCTGGCCAGCCTGGTGGAGAACATTGAGCGGCTGAAGGTGGACAGGGGCCGGCAGCCTGGGGAGGCGGCCCAGGAGCAGGCGGACACGAGGCTGTGCGAGCGGCACCGGGAGAAGCTGCACTACTATTGCGAGGACGACGGCAAGCTGCTGTGCGTCATGTGCCGGGAGTCCCGCGAGCACAGGCCGCACTCGGCCGTCCTGGTGGAGAAGGCGGCCCAGCCCCACAGGGTAAGCCCTCTGCTCCCCCGCAGGGAGGGATGCTCTGCTCGGCGCCCACCCGGAGGTGAGGCCTGGAGCAGGCCCCTCGGAAGGCTTCTCGCTGGCCAGGGACTCAGCCGAGCCCACCCTCCTGCCTCAGCCCAGAGCATCCCCACTGCTTGTCTTTCTGCAGGAAAAAATCCTGAACCACCTGAGTATCCTAAGGAGAGACAGAGACAAAATTCAGGGCTTTCAGGCCAAGGGCGAAGCTGATATCCTGGCTGCGCTGGTAAGTGAGGCTGTCGAGGGAGAGAGAGCCCTGAGGCAGGCGATCGGCCGTGCAGAGCAGGAGCTCTTGAGCTTGTAGAGACAGGGCCGGGAGGCTGCTGGCTCCCTGGGAGAGGAGCCCCGACCGGACTGGCAGTGGGAGACCTGGGTTTTGGCCCACGCCCTGCCAGTCTGAGGTCTGCGGGCTTGGCCTGCTTCCTCATCTCTCGAGTCGGGGTTGCCTGGATGTTGGCTAAGGTCCTCCTTCCATGATTCACCTCAGCTGCAGGGCCTGTGTGCTCAGCAGAGTCAGGGTGTGAGGAACTGAGGAAGGCCTGGCTTTGTGCTTCCTTTCAAAGAGCGAGAGAGAGACATGATCCCTGCGAGTGAGGGGAGCCAGAGGGTTTGGAAGGAGGGAACTGGCTCCAAGAGGAGAACCGAGAAGGGTGGGCTTGGCCAGGCCCGGCCAGCTGTGAGGATGCTGTGTGTTGGTAGTCCGTGGTTGCCTATAGTTAGGAAACAGGCAGCACATCAAGTGCTTGGTTAGAGAGGCGATCAGGAAGGGAAAAAACTGATAAAGATTCTAGTTTTCTGGGGCAAAGTCTGTTGGGGAAGCGGGCACTGGAGGGTGGAGGGATGTTGGGGCCAGTCCATGTGGTGAGCAGGTGGGCCCCGGGAGAGGGATGGTGAGGCAGGACATGGCCCAACCCGAGCAGTGCCTCCAGGCGCCCCGCGTGCGAGGAGCTGACCAGGTCCCAGCCTGGACTCAGCAGGGAGATTGGGAGACAAGAAAGGACGTGGTCCTGGTCGTAGACCTTCCAGAGTTTCACTGAGGAAAGAGGAGATAGTTCTGTGTGGCAAGGATAGTGTGCACGTATTTTACACATACTGGGGAGGATGCTGAAGAGAGGGTTGGTCAGGCTTGAATAAAATTAATCAAGGGAAACGTACTGGAAGAGGCAGCACACGCCAGTTGGAAACTGTTGGCTCATGGTGTTCTCAGAGGCCCCGGAACATACTGGTTTACCTAGAGCAGCTGATGGCAGGCACTCAGGCTTCCAGTCCCGTGAGGGGACTGACCTGGCTGACTTACCTTGTCTTCCCTGAGGAAAGGAGGTTGCCCCAGGAAGGCTCCGAGCCCCTTCCAGCCCGGACACTGTAGAACTCATGAATGGGGTCAGCGAGGGCCAAGAGCCAGCGTGTGCACCCCATGCCAGATCGCGGAGGGGCCCCTCCAGGGTGAGGTGTCACTCCCTTCTCCCCCTTCCCACCCTGCAGAAGAAGCTCCAGGACCAGAGGCAGTGCATCGTGGCTGAGTTTGAGCAGGGCCACCAGTTCCTGAGGGAGCGGGAGCAGCACCTGCTGGGCCAGCTGGCGAAGCTGGAGCAGGAGCTCACAGAGAGCAGGGAGAAGTTCAAGACCAGGGGCGTCGGGGAGCTTGCCCGGCTGGCGCAGGTCATCTCTGAGCTGGAGGGCAAGGTGCAGCAGCCGGCTGCGGAGCTCATGCAGGTGAGAGACCTCCCCGGGGCAGGGAGCCGGGAGACCAGGACGGTGGGCATGGCCCTGCCTGTCCCTCAGGGGACCTTGGAGAGTCTCTTCTTCCCGGGGCCTCCGTTTTCTCATCTCAAGCATGGAGGTGATGCTCCTTATCCCCACCACTCTCTGCAGCAATTGCATGAGCGTTAAATGAGACAGTTGGCACGGTGTCCCTTCAAAAAGTAAATCTACCAGCAAGAGTTTATAGTCTTGAGAAGTGCTGTAGAAATGGAAGAGAAGCTTATTAGTATTTTTATTACTCTCCTCCATTCTCATTACTGCTGGCACGAGCCTGTCTTCCAAAGTCACTGGCAGATGCTGGGCCGGGGAGGCTTTTTATGGTTCTGGAGATGATGAAGCCTGTGGGGTCGGGGGTGGCTGAGGAATGGCTGAAGGGCGGCTTCTCTTAAGAACCCAGAGGATCTGGAGGAGATGGGAAGCTGGGGAAGAGAGTCAGAAGACAAAGGTTTTCTCTGAGCTTTTGGCATCAGCCTCAGAGAATCAGGTAGCAAGCAGGCAGGGTGCCTCTGGGGCACCTGCTGGAGGAGGCAGCTTTGATGCTGAAAAAGGGAGGGTCATGGATTGGAATCATGGGTGGCTGCTAAGTTGAAATGACACCACAACCCCCTCCACCGGGAGCCCCCCAAAGGAGTCACACTGCCTTCAACAGGGCTTTGAACTGCCTTTGGGTGGAGCATGTGTGATTCCTTTGCCCCCCACCCCACGGGCCAGGAGAAGGCCTGTATAATGAGCTCCTCCACTTGCATGGTAGGGGGTGGCTGGCCTGTCTGTCGGCAGCGGGACCACCCAGGACATCTAGGGAAGCGCTGGCTCTGGCCCGTGGCAGGGCAAGCCGGTGGCGGGACCTCGGGGGAGATGGTGAGGCCCCCAGGTGCGTGTGCCACACAGGTGGCCTCTGCCTGCCTCTCTGTCATTGTGGATTCTGACTCAAGCATTGGGAACTCTTCCACTCCAGCCCTCAGTGATGAAGTCTCAGAACACCAGAGGGTGGAAGAGTTCGTCCCAGGCCATGGGGCAGATCAGGAAGTGAGTCGGAGCTCCAGCCCGGGCGTCCTGACTCCCAGGCCTCCGGCCTCTTGCTCTTCTTTTCTCTCACTTTGTCCAGAACGTCTGTCTGGCTCCTTCCTTTCCTCCTCTGTCATTCTGTTCCCTCAGGTTTGTCTCTCTGACTAGATCACTTGCTGTCTCCCCTCTCCCTCTCTCCCTCCCCTTCAGGGATGCACATCCTCTCCCCACAGCCGCCAGCCACTGCCACCGTGTGGGTGGGCACTTGTGGAACAGAGAAGGGCACAGCTAGGGTGCTGGGGAGCGGGGATCCGGTTGCGTCTGCCAAGAGGGGAGCTTCTCCCCAGTCCGCTTGGAAGAGCTTTGTGGACTGATAGAGGCCCAGCCTTCAGAGCCTCTGAGACCAGTCAGATAGAAGGCACCCCTAGGGCTGGGTGGGAGGAGAGAGGGAGAGAAAGTGGGTGTCTGCTGGAGGTCAGTGTGGGAGTGTGGTGCTGGTGGGTTTTGTAGGTGTCTGGGTCTGCCTTTGCTGAAGGGAATTGGACAGCTAACTCCTGCCCTGGCGTTAGTATTTCTACAGAGTTAGACTGTCAGTGGACAGTAAGGATGAGGCATTGCTAAGATGGGGGTCCTGATCCAAAACCTGGTAGAGAAATACAGGTGAGGGACAAGCAGCAGGACAGGAGATAAATACAAGGCCTTTTGACAAAGGTGATAGAACAGGAAAGATCTCTCTAGTGGCACCGTCAGGAGGAGGTTTAAGGGAGCTAGGGGAGTGGGGAGCACCTTGAGGGTACCAGGAACCAGCTCCTTGGTTCAGTCCAGGGTGAGCCTTGCAGGGTCAAGTGGCAATTGGCGACTCTGCCTTCCACTGTTGGGCACCATCCACACCCATGAAGAACCTTCGGATTCTTACTACCCAGCATTGCTGTGATTCCTGCCCCAGGCTTGCTGCTCTGACTGCCTCTTTCACCACAGCTCCAGGAGCTGGAGGTGGTGGGGGAGGCCTCCGGGAGCCATGGGCGGGTTGCTTCCCTGTGGAGCCCCAGGTGTGGGGCTGGTCATCTGCAGGTCATCTCAGGATTCTAGGTCTTCCCTTGTGCAGCCTTTGGGAGAAGGGCTCCTGCACTGGTGCTCTGGGTCCCGTCCTCTCTGGGCGGCTCACAGCCTGCCCTTAGATGAGCCTCAGTCTCAATGAGACTGCAGTAGTAACTCCTGTGTCCTACCATCCACCCTCTTAACTCCCTAATCTTGCCTACTTCCTGCCCATTTATTTGCCTTTTTATGCCATGTATCCCTTGTGACTCAGCTGGTAAAGAATTCTGTAATGCGGGAGGCCTGGGTTCGATCCCTGGGTTGGGAAGATCCCCTGGAGAAGGGAAAGACTGCCCACTCCAGTATTCTGGTCCAGAGAATTCCACAGGCTGTATAGTTCATGGGGTCGCAAAGAGTCGGACACAATTGAGCGACTTTTACTTTCCTGGCAGAGTTGCTGGGATATACTGTCTCAGAGTTATCACCACTCTGAAACTGGCTTGGACTTGTTTTGAGGGGCCGAGTAGAAGGGCAACAAGTCTCTGGCCAGTTGCTTCACGGTGGCACACTGATGTAGCTCTCACCCATTTGATGGCCTCTTGGGAGCAAGACCCCAAGTTCTTCCTGAGAATCTGCTGAAACAGTCCGCTGTAGGCACAATTTGGTGATTTCCTCTGTTTCTCAAATTTCACTCTCTGAGAGGTCACTCTGCCCCCACCCTTACCCAGTCCCCCTCCAGGCTCCTGTCTTCCCATAGCACTCATCACTTAATGGCATCATCTAGTGGATTTGTTAGGTTGATTCTTTGCTCTCTGCTTCCCCCTGTTAAGAGATTTGTGTCTCTTTTTTTTCTTGCTCTATCCCCACTTCTGGAGTGGCACCTGACACACAGGAAGCACTTAATATTTGTGGAATACGTGAAAGGGAAGCAAAAATTCATATAAAGTGTTATGGAGGCTTTAGACTCACAAAAAGGAAATGACCAGCCTCTCACAAGAACCCCCTCCGCATTCTCCCGTGTCCCGTCACTCAGGTAGCACCATTCTCCATCCTGCAGACCGTGGCCTGTCCTCAGTTGTCCTTTACCAGCATGCCCAGTCTGTCCCACACCTGGCGTGTGCTGCCTCCCTGGCCACACTGTACTGCCCTAGTCAGGGCATCGTTACTCTTCCCGGTCCACAAAAGTCTCCAGACTGCCCCCCATGTTGGCATTGCTTCTCTTAATCCATTCTATATAGGATGGCCAAGAGCTTGATCCCTTAGGATTTTGGCTAGCTATTATACCAAACAAGTTATTTCTCTCCCAGTGACAGTTCAGACACGAGGGGTCTAGAGCAGTCAGGGCAGCTGTCCACGTGGTCAGCCAGGGAGCTGGTTACTTTCATCTGGTGGCTTCAGTAACCTCAAGGGATGTTGTCCTTAGTTGTGTAGCCGAAGTTGGGCTCAGCCTTGTTTCCAAAACTGAACCAAGCAAAAAGGGGAAGAAGACTGGATTTTTTTTTTTTCTTTTAAGGACACAACCCCAAAATTATAGCCATTGCTTCCTATTACTTCCCATTGGCTAGAACTTAGTCACATGACCATACCTGGTTGCAAAGGGATCTGGGAAATGTAGTCTTTGGGAATGCTTTGCCCAGCTGTTATTTCACAGATTCTATTACTACAAGGAAGAAAAGAGAATGGATTGTAGAGGGTTCTTAGCAGTCTCAGCCACAGTGAAGCAGATCACATACAATCACTGCCCCATTTGAAGCTCTTTGGTGGCTTTCTTCTGAATGTGGCACAGTTTGAACTCCTTACTTGCCTGCCCAGCCCTGCATGATTTGGCTCCTGCCACCTTTGCTGAGCCCGTTCTCACCCTACTTTCCTCCCACTCTTCACCTGGCCAGTACCTTCTCCTTCACATCTGAGCAATGTCATCCTCTCAGAGAAGTTGGCTCAGTCATCCCCTGGCCCCCCTCCATTCGCTCTGTCATTGTGATTATTTTGTTTGTTTTCTTTTTGTTTTATCCTTTGCTGCCACTAGAATGTCAGCCTCATAAGGAAAAAACTGTATATGTTCATTAATGCAGCCTGGTCTCTAATACTGTTGATACACATGAACGAAGTGTTTAATTCACACTGATGCTTGTGCTTTCTTCCCTTCCAGGACACCAGAGACTTCTTAAACAGGTAACAGAGTTTCGTTTTCACAGTGCACCTCATTCCCTTGTGCCCGTGTCCCTTCCCTTGTTCCTTGGCCATGATCCGAATTAGTAGCATGTGATATGGGGTCAGAGGTACCCACATCCCAGGGTTCATCACAATGACCTTGTCTCCTGGAAGCAAGTACACATCCTTGAGAACTGGTGGAGACTTGGTCTGTACTAGGGCAAGTTCTCTATAATCTCCACTCCTGGGCCCACTAGCCGCGTCTGCGACGGGACGGGATGGTGCAAGTACACACCTTGGTAGACAGAAGGGCTCTGGATGTTGAGTCTGCTGGTGGTCGTGAGTCCTGGCTCAGCCTTGGACTGAGTACCTTTGAGGGCCTGTTTTTCTGCTACCTGGGATAATCATACCTTTCCCTCCTCCTTCATAAATTGTCACGAAGATGGAGAGAAATGTAAGAGGAGCTAAGTAACAGGTTTGTCTGTCATCTTCTCAGGTATCCACGGAAGAAGTTCTGGATTGGAAAACCCATTGCTCGAGTAGTTAAAAAAAAGACAGGAGAGTTCTCAGATAAACTTCAGTCTCTGCAGCGANATCCAGCCCTTCTGGGACTTCATCTCTGTAACCTCCCTGGGCCAAAGGAACCCAATAACCATCAGTCCCTCTCATTACACATCATCTCCGCTTCCCTTTCCTGTCTCTCTCCAGCATCTTCCAGCCCCCAGCATGGTGTCCCCTTCCTGTGGGCTCCCTCTCCTATCTCATGAGCTGGTGGGGTGTCTCTCACTTGCAGAAGCTCACTTGCTGGCTGCTGACACTTCTCCTCCAGCTCCTTGACCTGGGCTCCCAGCTGGGCCACTTCCTCAGAGAGTTTGGAGAGATACTCGTCCCTCTCCTTCCATATCTGCCGCTCCAGCTCCGTCAGCCTGGCCAGCAGGAGGCGCTGCTGTTTCCCCAGCTCCTGCTGCAGCCTCTCAAAAGCTGCTTCCACCTGCTGCTTCTTGCTTTCAATCTGAGTCTGCAAGGGGTAGAAAGACAGGCATGATTAGGGAGCAACTCACAGAGCTGGGTTCCCGGAGCCTCATCTATATCCTTACTGTTGATTAAAAGGGACAGGGAGTAAGTAGTTCCAAGATTCATCCTCCCAAATAATATTATGGTATTAATACAAGTAGGTAGGTGTCAGGATAAACTTACCGAGGATGAGAGTCATGCTCTTATCTCACCTAGAGATTCTAATAATAACGCACACCATGCTCTAAGAGCCAGGATTTTCAAACATACTTCCACATCTGCAGTACCATCCTAACCCTCCCATACCATCTCTAGAGTCAGGTGGAGAGGATCTCTTAGAGAGGAACTGAAGCTAGAAGAGGCTGTGATTAGAGCACAGCTTATGAGAAGAGAGGGCTCCCCTACTGGCTCAAGTGGTAAAGAATCCACCTGCAATGCAGGAGACACAGGTTNATTATGCTCTAAGAGCCAGGATTTTCAAACATACTTCCACATCTGCAGTACCATCCTAACCCTCCCATACCATCTCTAGAGTCAGGTGGAGAGGATCTCTTAGAGAGGAACTGAAGCTAGAGGAGGCTGTGATTAGAGCACAACTTATGAGAAGAGAGGGCTCCCCTACTGGCTCAAGTGGTAAAGAATCCACCTGCAATGCAGGAGACACAGGTTTGATCCTTGGGTTGGGAAGATCCCTTGGAGAAGGAAATGGCAACCCACTCCAGTATTCTTGCTGTGAAAATCCCACGGAAAGAGAAGCCTGGTGGGCTACGGTTCATGGGGTCATGTCCATGACTGAACATGCACGCCCTGGATGAGAGAGAATGGTGTGGCGTTGGTCTTAGCCACCAAGGTCGCCATCTACAGGGCATGTTTTGATGGGAGTTCAGGGATGCTGGAGATCTTCCTGTCCCCAACTATCTCTCCTTGGTCAGAGATTCCACAGTGTGGATATCCTCCTGGAGAACTTTGTAGCACAAGAAAATAGATGGGAGGGAGCCAGATACTGCCACACTATCAGCCCACTGTCCTCGGGGTCAGCCTTGTGATCAGTCCTAGCATGCAGGCACTGGTACACATTTTCTGGCCCCAAGGTTCCTATATGAAGGCAGTGCTTTCAGGTAGATGGACTGTAATGGGAAGAGCAATGGATTAAGGGTTAAGAGAACCAGGTTTTAGTCATTTCATCATGAACTTGGACTTTGCCATGTGGCCTTGGGAGCATCACTTTTCTGGACATGAAATTTCTGTTCTGAAAAATAATGTCTGACAAGGTGGATCTTGGATTAGAAGATGCCAGAACCACTTCCAGCTCTGATACTCTGGGATTCCTCAACCTTGACCTCAAATGCCCTTGTGCAGAGGCAGAGGCAAGTCAGGGAGGTGAATAAGAACAGTCTGCCCATTCTTCCCAGCCAGGCAACGGACACCAGACAACAAGCTGCCCCAGAGTCTGCTAAGAAAACCCCTAAATGGGGATTTCCAAATGGGAGAAATGGGTAAACTTTTTGTTTAAATAAAGTGAGTTTTAGAAACAAATAAACACGTGTTAGATAACTTTATTCTAAAGTTCGACTAGTCAGGTAGCCTTATGAAAAGCATTTTTGAGCACTTATCAGAATATGGACATAATTTTCAAATACTACAGAGTATTATTTTAATATTGCAAAGTTTTAGGCCTAAAAATGTATCATTAACTTTATGAAATCCTACAGCAGAAATCCTATAGGTCATATTTTCTCAGCACTGGGAATGACAATAAAAATATCAGTTAATACATAACTAATAAGTATTATATAGCTGCAAGAAAATTGAATTTAGGATCATTTTACATAGCTACTGTATTAAGTAGTAAATCCAAACTGATATTACTTTTGCAGAGTCAGAGGAGTGCTAAGGAGGAAGCATTGAGACTAGAGATAAAAGACTAAATTCACCTAATTCTACCAAAACTACCTTAATGTTATAGGAAACAATGTATACATTGGTCAAAACATCATGTTGCATAGCTTAAGCATACGCATTTTTATTTCTCAAGCATACCTTAATAAAAGCTGGGGTGGAAGGAGAAAATGCACCCATAAAAGAAAGAAAAGCAAAATAGTAATTCTGGCTATGTACGTGCCTATTCATTAAAGTGGAGGATTATCACATCAGAAATTTGTGCAAACCATAAAAACACTTTCAAGTATTAAGAAAATAATTACAGGGCTTCCCTGGTGGCCCAGTGGTTGGAAGTCTGCCTGCCAACGCAGGGGACATGGGTTCAGTCCCTGGTCGGGGAGGATCCTACATACCACAGTGCAACTAAGCCCATGCTCCACAACAGGGGAAGCCACGCAAGGAGAAGTCCACACACTGAAACTAGAGAGCNCCTGGTGGCCCAGTGGTTGGAAGTCTGCCTGCCAACGCAGGGGACATGGGTTCAGTCCCTGGTCGGGGAGGATCCTACATACCACAGTGCAACTAAGCCCATGCTCCACAACAGGGGAAGCCACGCAAGGAGAAGTCCACACACTGAAACTAGAGAGCAGCCCCCGACCACCGCAACTAGAGAGAGCCCGCACACAGCAGCGAAGACCCAGTGCAGCCAAAACTAAATATATAGAAAATAATTACACCCTACAAATAACGTTATTATATGATATATGGGGTGGGGGTGTTCTAAATGAAGAAAATCAGAATTTCTTATGAGATGCGTTCTGCCACAAATGTCTCTGTGAGACATTTTATTCGTGGATGCTAGGTGGTTATTTGATGATTTAGAACAAAATTATACTTATTCCTAAAAGCTATCTAATGCAGACAACCAAAAATTCTCAAAGGTTACAAGAATCCTTAAAATGTCCGATGGAGCTTATGGGAAACTTGGGGAATGTCTCAGGACCAGAAGTTATTAAGAGCAGGATCCAGAAGAGCGATCAAACTGAGAGGCCAGGGCTCCATCCAGACACTGACGATCACATGGCCCTCACTCCCGTGTGTATCGTCCCCGCCCTGCCCCCTCGGAATAAACAAAGAAAGGTGCTGACTGGAGCCACCCCAGATGTGGGACTCCTGAAAGTGAGAACCACAGGAAAGCGCACAAGAAAATGAGTTACCAAGATGAGGGGTTAAAAGAAGTTAAACATCACGTAACCTTCAGATGCTAACAATAAGGTTTAAAGACGTGGGAAAAACAGGAAAAAGCTTAATTTGAAGGAGAGAGAGAAAAAAAAAAGAACTGCAAAACTGTATTTGGAAAACAACCAAATAGAAATCTGTGTGAAAACTGAGATGAAAATTAACAGAGTTGAAAATGAACAAAAAAATGAGAAAAGAAAATCCCTAAAGGAGAAGATGGTCTATGGGGATGTGGCCTTTACCAGGAGCACTTGGAGCTTCTGGTCTTCCCGGCTCTTCATGCTGTCAATCTCATCTCTCTCTGTGCTCAGAGCTTCCAGCCGACTCCTGAGACGGTCCTGTGGAGAGAAGAACGGGCAGAAAGAGGTGGCTTAGTTCATGATTCAACTCAATTGTCTACCATGTTCCCGGCACATCATCATAGGCTGAAGTCAAAGGTAAAAAAAAAAAAAAAGACCCAGTTCTTGCCTGTGAAAGACCCCTAGCAGGACTTCCCTGGTGGTCTAGTGGAGGGGACTTGGCACTCTCACTGCCTGGGCCCTGAGTTTGATCCCCGGTTGGGCAACTAAGATCGCACGAGCCATGCTGCTCAGCTCAAAAAAGAAAAGAAAAAA
>SJYV01036826.1:113611-185280 GCA_006410875.1 Neotragus pygmaeus | reverse complement strand
CAGCAGACTGGAGGGTGACTGGAGAGGTGAGAGTGCACACAGGGCCCCTGATGGAGCCTCTGGGTGACAGAGGGGGACAGCCTGGATTCCGAGGTGGTTGTAGGGATAATGCTGAGGGAAAGAGGAGAGATGCTTCCAGGGAGGCCACTTCCGGTCCTGGTGGCTGGGTGACAAGAGGGACCTGAGGGGCAGAGAGGAGTGGATAGTGGACCAGGACCAGAGGGACTCCTGTACTGCCACACACTGCTTTTGGAAAAGAAGAGCAGCGCTTGTAGGATGACCTGCCCATCCTGCCTCCCCTCTGAGCCCCAGCTGTTGGGGCCTGGCTAGGTCCCATACCCAGTTTGGAACCGGGGAGTCCAAGGCCACCCTGCCCGTGACCTGCAGCTGCTCTCTCTCCTTCCCAGTGAAGCTGTGGCTATAATGCTCTGGGCTCCATCACTGTGGGGTCCCCTCAGGGCTGGAGCTGAAGTTCTCCAAGACTGAACAGCCACATCTCCAAGTGGAAAGAACTACGTCCCACTCATCCAGGGGCTGCCCCAGGTCCCAGCAGGCTGGGGTTGGTCTCCTGATATGGACCATGGCCATATCCAGCCAGGCTCTTCCTGGAGCTCTCCGCTCTGTCCCCTTCACCACCTCGGGACACTGTCCTGCCACAGATGGCCCGAGCTGACCCCACGCCTCTTACCCGGTAAGGCTGGATGGCCTCGTCCAGGAAGCCCACGACGTGGGCCTGGTGGGAGGGACCCTCCCGGCAGAACACGCAGAGGAACTCGGCGTCATTCTCGCAGAAGAAGTAGATCTTCTCGCCATGCTCCTCACAGTAAGTCTCCCCGAGAGGGCCCAGGGGCATGGGGACCAGGAGGGTCTCGCTCGGCTCCTTCTCCTCGCAGACGGCACAGAGAAGGACTCTGCCGGAGGGCTGGGCCCCCATCTGGGAGGGTGCAGGAAGGCACAGCCGGCAGAAGGTGTGTCCGCAGGCAGCGGTCACTGCATCCTCCAGGGGCCCTTTGCACTTGGAACAGGCAGCCCTTTTGTGGGAGGGGGTCGTGGGCATCACGGTGTCTTCCCCAGCCCGTCCTCTGCCTCAGTCCACATGAACCCTCTTTCCCTGAAATTGAATCACTTTACATGAGTCACAGAGGAAAGGAACGGGAGGCTGAGAGAGGGGAAGGCAGGGGTGTCCGGACAGAAAAGCCACCTGGCTCCACCTCTTGTGCTTCCCAGAGTCCCGGCCACCACTTATCAGCTGAGTGGGTTCAAACTCCAGCGCATCTCGAATTACCCAGCATTTCCCCAAGAGCAGCCTGGCAGCCCAGTCTCCCCTGTCCTAGTCCTTCCGGCCCCTGGGGTGGGGAACAGAGCACACCATGAGGTCACAGGGAGATGGGGTTTCCTGGAATCCTTCCCTTGACCGATGGGGTGGGGAGAGTTGGGGAGGAGACCTTGCTTCCTGTCCGGCTGAGCAGGTGGGAGCCATAAACTTCTGGCTCTGAGCTGTGCACACAGCAGCAAAGTCCAGCTGGAGTGGGAGTGCTCACTTCCGGGAGATTGTGCCGGGGGCTCTGCTCAGTGCTGCAGGTGTGATGATCGCTCGCCAGGCCCCTCCTCTGCCCCCCTTTCCTTGTCTCACCTCCTTGACTCTGGCTGATCTTTCCTAAACTCTGCCCCTACCACCTCCCAGAGTCAGCATCCCCACCAGAGGGAACACTGTACTTCCATTTAAGCTCTTAACTGTAGCAAGGAGAAGGCAAGAAAGCATAATACAAGTGATCTGTGTTGATACAATTTATAAAACTCAATTAATAAAAAAAAAANCAGGTGTGATGATCGCTCGCCAGGCCCCTCCTCTGCCCCCCTTTCCTTGTCTCACCTCCTTGACTCTGGCTGATCTTTCCTAAACTCTGCCCCTACCACCTCCCAGAGTCAGCATCCCCACCAGAGGGAACACTGTACTTCCATTTAAGCTCTTAACTGTAGCAAGGAGAAGGCAAGAAAGCATAATACAAGTGATCTGTGTTGATACAATTTATAAAACTCAATTAATAAAAAAAAAATAAACAGGTTCAACCACATTTATCTAAAGCTTAGTATTTTCGTATTATTACATCCAATCTGATAACAGCCCTTGAGGGCAGGTGTTGATTATAGGAAATGTAAAGTGAAAGGTAAAGCGACTTTTCCTGAGTCACAGAGCTAGAAAGCTGCAAGGCTACAGTAACTCAAGTCTCCTGGCTTCTAGCTGTGTGCCCTTCCTGAACTCCCAGCCAGGACAAGGGGATCAAACAGTCACGGGTCTTCATCCACTCACATACATCTGTGTATAAAACCAAGGAAAACACCTCCCATAACCCCACTGGAGATCAGCCCTCCACCCTGTCTCACTCCTTTTCCACTCCAGCTACTTTGTGTATCGACTTCCCTTCCCCCCACCTACACCCCCTGCCTCCAAGAGTGCAGTTCCTGGAGCTGCGCTGTCCAGCACAAGAGCCTCCAAATGCCCAAGGCTGCTGGGCATTGAATGTGGCCAGTCCCAACTGAAGTGTGTCGTGTGTGTAAAATAAGCCCTGATTCCAGACTTTGTTGTTGTTTACTTGCTCAGTCGTGTCCAACTCTTTGCAGCCCCACAGACTGTAGACCACCAGGTTTTTCTGTCCATGGAATTCTCCAGGCAAGAACACTAGACTGGGTTGCCATGCCCTTCTCCAGGGGATCTTCACGACCCAGGGATGGAACCCATGCATTGGCAGGTGGATTCTTTACCACCGAGCCACCAGCGAAGCCCCTTCAAAGAATTTAGCACCAAATAAGAAGAATGTAAAATGTCTCATGACTAATTTTTCTACGGATTACACATGTTGGTACTATTTGGGGCTTAGTATTAGTTTCCTGTCACCCTGCTTGTTTAATCTATATGCTGAGCACATCATGAGAACCGCTAGGCTGGATGAGTTACAAGCCGGAATCAAGATAGGCAGGAGAAACATCAACAACCTCAGATACGCAGATGACAACACTCTAATGGCAGAAAGTGAAGGGGAACTAAAGAGCCTCTTGATGAGGATGAAGGAGAAAAGTGGAAGAGCTGGAGTAAGACTAAATATTAAAAAAATATCATGGCATCCGGCACCATTACTGCATGGCAGATGGAAAGGGAAAAGGTGGAAGTAGTGAGTGACAGATTTCCTCTCGGGCTCCAAAATCACTGTGGATGGTGACTGCAGCCTTGAAATCAGATGACTGCTTCTTGGCAGGAACGTGATGACAAACCTAGTCAGTGTGTTGAAAAACAGAGGCGTTACTCTGCCGACAAAGGTCTGTATAGTCAAAGCTATAGTCTTTCCAGTGGTCACGTACAGAGTTGTGAGAGTTGGACCGTAATAAAGGCAGAATGCCAAAGAATTGATGCCTTTGAACTATGGTGCTGGAAAAGACTCCTTTAAGTCCCTTGGACAGCAAGGAGATCAAACCAGTCAATCTTAACGGAGATCAACCCTGAATATTCACTGAAAGAACTGATACTGAAGCTGAAACTCTAGTATTTTGGTCATCCGATGTGAACAGGCGACTCATTAGAAAAGTCCCTAGTGCTGGGAAAGATCGAGGGCAGAAGGAGAAGGCGGTGTCAGAGGATGAGATGGCTGGACGGCATCACAGATGCAATGAACATGAACTTGGGCAAACTCTAGGAGACGGTAAGGGACAGGGAGGCCTGGTGTGCTGCAGTCTAAGAGTCGGACACGTCTGAGTGACGGAACAACAACAATTAGTTTTACTTTTTAAAAAATATGGCTATTAGAACTAAAAATTGCATGTGTGGCTCACATGGTATTCTGTTGGACAACATGGCTCTGAGACTCACAAAGCTGAGTGCAAATTATGGCCTCTCACCTCCCTACCTCTGTGCTTTGAGCAAGCGAAGTAACCTGGCTGAGCTCAGCTAATATCGTAATGGCACTGACGTCACAGAGCAGACTGGAGGAATAAATAAGATGGTGTGTTTAAACTGCTTATGTCAGTATGGGGAATATGGTTATCATAAATAAACTCTGGCTGGTGTTATTTTTCTTTCTCCTCCCCCACACAGAGTACATTCCAACCCCTTGGGCAGCTGACGGCAGGCCGGTTGGAGCATCACTGGTGAAGTTGCTTGTGCCCTGATCCACCGCCCCCGCCCCAAGCACAACACCCTTATCTGGGTCCCCACACTCCCCTGGGTTGGCTGATACCTTCAATCTCCCTGGAGACAGCTGGTCATACTGCAGGGAGGCTGGGTGGCATCACTGCTCTGTGACCCAGTCTCTCTCCTGCTCCCAAATGAGGAAGAGTCTCTTCCACCCGTGGGTGGTTAAGATAATTTCCTTCTACCGCGAGTGTCTCTGGACGGACGGGATGAAGCAGCAACCTGCTGGTCATGGGCACCAGCTCAGACAGTAACTGAGGTCTTCTCTGGGGGGCTGTCACCCCTTCTTCTCCCGCTCCTCTGCTGTTTCTGTCTCTGCCACTGGAGGTGTGTGTCTGTTCCTTTGGGAGGGGGAAAGCAGAACCCTGGCTGCAGGCATGCCAGTGGGCGCCTTGCTCTTGTGTGCAAGTGGAGGTGTGTATGTGTGTGACCATGAGGCTGTCACTGGGTATGTAGGATGCCCCTGTGTCTGGCCGTGTGTGCATGTGGGTGTGTGAGTGTATGCTGTGCGTCCTCATTGTTCTCCCAGCCCTGCCCCCAAGCCGAGCAGAGAAGGTGACCTTGAAGAGGTCACAAGCAGCAGCAGCACCATGGCCTCAGCTGCTTCCGTGACCAGCTTGGCAGATGAGGTCAACTGCCCCGTCTGCCAAGGGACCCTCAGAGAACCGGTCACCATCGACTGTGGCCACAACTTCTGCCGTGTCTGCCTCACCCGCTACCTGGAGATCACCAGCCCGGACCCCGAGGAGCCCCCAACCTGCCCACTCTGCAAGGAGCCTTTCCGCCCAGGGAACTTCCGGCCCAACTGGCAGCTGGCCAACGTGGTGGAGAACATCGAGCGTCTCAGGCTGGTGTCCCAGATGGACTTAGATGAGGAGGACGTCTGCCCAGAGCATGGGGAGAAGGTCTACTTCTTCTGCGAGGACGACGAGATGCAGCTGTGCGTGGTTTGCCGGGAGGCCTGGGAGCACCGCGCCCACACTGTGCGCTTCCTGGAGGATGCAGCGGGGCCCTACCGGGTAAGAAGGGGAAACAGAGAGGTTTCCGGGGGTGGGTCTCGGATGGGACTAGACTGAAAGAAGCAGAGCAGAGGGGTGGATAATATGGGCCACTCTCTATTTTATCATCAGCCGGGCAATAGACCCAGGAATGCAAGATCCTGTGTTTGTGTTTTAAGTATGTCCTATATTGTTTCCTTATGGCCAACACATAATAGTAGCTCAACAAATCATGTTGAATGAATGAGTCACCAAAACACGAGCATGTGTGTCTGGGCCTTGGATCAGTCAGGTGTGTCTGAGGATGGCTGGGTTTGCACTTGAAGAAGTGACTGCATAGTGTGTATTAGTATTAATGTTTGCACATTTCCCACTGGATGCAGTGTGTCTGGGGGGATCTGACAATTTGAGTGTGTTTGTATAACTGAGTGCTCATGTTTGTGAGTAAATTAGTGTTTACATATATGCAGGTTGGGTAGATACATATAGTGTGTAATTTTCTCTGTCATTAAATGAGTGTATGCTGGTTTTAGTTGTTTATGCATCTTGTTTTATTACAAGTAGGTGTCTACGTATGTGTGTCAGCTAGTTAATTAGCATGTATTGGAAGAGTTCTAAATATATTTTGCAGTGTACTTTTATGGCCATTTATATGTGTGTAACTGTTTGTAACTCTTCTCTAGAGCAAGAAATTTTTTGTATGTTTGTTTTGGGAGGGTGTTTTGGCCACATCATGTGGCCTGTGGGATCTTATTAATAGTTCACCAACCAGGGATTGAACCTGTGCCCCCTGCAGTGGAAGCACAAAGTCTTAAACCCTGGACCACCAGGGAAGTCCCCAAGAGCAAGCAGTCTTTAAAACAAGTCATTGATTTTTTTTTTTTTCCATTATCCATGTTTCTTGTTCCCTCCAGATCATACTCAGAAAGTTGATCTCATTCATAACAGAGGTTGTTTGGAGGTGTTCCCTTTGGGAGATGTGAGAAAGTTAGGATAATTTCAAAGAAGGGCATATCAAATTCAGGACAGACCCTAGATACCATTTCTAAAGGCGAGAGAAATTAGAATGTGTTTAGCCTGATGACAGGGCTTCCCCGGTGGCTCAGCAGTAAACAATCTGCCTGAATGCAGGAGACACAGGAGACGAGGGTTTGATCCCAGAGTTGGGAAGATCCCCTGGAGGAGGGCATAGCAACCTACTTCAGTATTCTTGCCTGGAGAATCCCATGTACTAAGGACCCTGGAGGGCCACAGTCCATAAATTTGCAAAGAGTAAGACAAGACTGAAGCGACAGCATGATCACACAGCCTGATAAGAGGAAGGCTCAGGTGGGAACATGGAACCATAGCCTATGATGGCGCAGGTTAAAGGGGGAAAGCCCTGATCAAAATTATTGGAGGGCCAAGCAAGAGGCAAAAGACCCCAAGAGAGTCAGCTGTTAATGACAATAACAGCCCAGGCTTTCTCAGCTGAGACCCAACTCCTTCCATTGAGTCACTCTATTCCAGGAGACAGAGATGACACTTCTTAACAAATCATTGTTTCCATCTTAAATATTATTTAAAAATTAATTGACATATAGTTGATTTACAACTTTGTATTAGTTTCTAGTGTACAGAAAAGTGATTCATATTTTTGTCAGACTTTTCCATTATAATTTATTTCAAGATATTAAATTTAGTTCCCTGTGCTGTCCTTGTTGTTTATCTGTTTTACACATGGTAGCTTGTATCTGCTAATCCCAAACTTCTAATTTATCCCTCCCCCACCTCCATCTTAGATATTTTATACCTCTTCTTTCCAGGAACAGATACAGAAGTGTCTTGAGTGTCTAAGAAAAGAGAGAGAGGAGATTCAGGAAATTCATTCAAGGGAAAATCGAAGGATACATGTCCTCCTGGTAGGTCATCATCCCTTCCTTAGCCCTCTTGCCTTCCCCTGGCTCCAGTGCCTATCAGAAATCAAGGAAACGTCGCATATTGGGACTTTGAAGTCCTTCTGAGTTTGAATCCTGAAACAAATTAGCTCTATGACCTCAAACAGCTCTCTATGCTCAAGTCTATTTTTCTGTGAAGTAAAGATTAAAAATCTTCACTATCTCACTTAAATGCTGTAACGACTTTCCCTTAGTGACACGCACATTGTGTACACTTGGTAAATAGCAGGAGGCAGGGTGTCCTCACTCCCTCCTTACATCTTCTTCTGGAGTGGCAGGGCAGGTGGAAAGGAAACCACGCCGGGGTTCCAAGTCTTTCCAGGGACCTGGGAGATGTGGATCACCAAAGCCTGGAAGATGTGGATCTGGGCCAGGAGGGAGATGGGAGCAAATCAAGGAAAAGGAAGGGGAAGAAGAGGAGGAATAACTTCCTGGCCTCGTTCTCCTCCTGCCCTTTCAGACTCAGGTGGCCACCAAGAAACAAAAAGTGATTTCTGAGTTTGCACATCTGAGCCAGTTCCTGGAAGAGCAGCAGGACATCCTATTAGCCCAGCTGGAGAAGCTGGATGAGGACATCCTGAAGCATCGGGATGAGTTTGATGTCCTGGTCACCGGGGAGATCAGCCGGTTCAACACCCTCATTGAGGAACTGGAGGAGAAGAAGGAGAGGCCAGCGAGGGAGCTCCTGACGGTGAGAGCTGAGCCCCGCCCCCACCCACCGTGTTTGCCCAGGCTTTGTGGCATCTTTACCATCTGAGTCATCTCTTCTTCACTCACAGATCTTTGTACCCCAAGTGAAAGATGGGTCACAGGGCCACAAGTTCTGAATTCTAAGAGTCCTTGCTTCCCCCAGAGCTCCCGGGTCACTTTGCGCAGATTGTGGTCTCTTCATCCTACCATCCATTCAGATAGGGAAGATGCTTTATTTATTTCACAAATACTTTATTTATTTGTGAGGATCCCACAGTAAAATGCGAGTGAAAGTAGCACTTTGCAAAGCATCAAGCACTATGCAAACAAATGTAAGGTGCTGTTTTCAAGGTAAACCATTCTCTGTGCCACCACCCCCTAGTCAGGAAGTTCTTTCTAGTCTATTTCACTTTGTCTTCCTGGAGAGAGATACTGGGCTCCCACTACAGCATCACAAAGGCAGCATGACTTAGGAGGACACACTCGGGACTGAGAAGCAGGTGACCTTGGGATGGGACTTGTCTTTGCCTCTGAGGGCCAGGTCACTTCACCGTCTGCATCTTATAAAATAAAGGAGTTGGGCTGCAAGATCCCTGAAGCCTCATAAACCCTAAAATGCTGTGACTCCATGGATCTGGTGTCCTTTTCTATCTGGGCTGAGAATATAGTATTTTTGTCTTTTCCTGTGGGAAGGAGAAGTGGAAACCAAATCTCTGCTTTCTCTCTTTCTCCTAGGATATCAGAAGCACTCTAATAAGGTAAGTTTGTGTCTTCTTTCCCCACATACATAAACAGACAGGCACCACACACCTGGTTTTGCCAAACAAACATACGTTCTCACATTACAGATAAATCTCACATGTAAACTTTCACATCCTCAATTGCATTTCCATGTATAACCATAGGTACACACCCAGCATGGCGTTACCCGAGAGTGGGCAGTGAGGAGAGGAAGGGGGTCCATCCTAGAGGAATGATGTCTGCCCTTGGGGACAGGCACCTCCAAGCTCAGTTAGAAGAAGATGACCAACTGAGTCTGGGGGCAGTGCTAAGGAGGACCCCAGACCCTACCATTTCTGTCCCCCTAGATGTGAAACCAGAAGGTGCCGGAAACCAGTGGCTATATCTCCGGAGCTGGGCCAGAGGATTCGGGACTTCCCCCAGCAAGCCTTCCCGCTGCGGAGGGAGATGAAGATGTTTCTGGGTAAGAGGACCCCATGGAGCACAGGTGGCCATGAAGCCTGGGCTTACGAGTGGCCTCCATGCCCTGCTTCCCTATGCTTGTGTGAACTTTGACAAGGCTCAAGCCTTTCCAGTGCCTTGTTTTCCTTATTTGCCAATTTTATAAAATCTGCTTTCAGAATAATGTGACAACGAAGTGAGATAATAAAGCTGAAGCTTTCCAGAAAAATTTAACTATTTTGAAAAATAAGGAAACTGATCTAATCACTTGTCATGAAGTGACATGTAAGATAATGATTGACAAAATTGGTCACTGTCAATAATTTTAAAAAGCCACAGGGGCGTTTGTAATATATGATGATTTTTTTTTTTAACGAATGTTAATTAATAGCCACTGAGAGTATTTTTCTGTGCCTTGTGGAAGCTGACTTCCCTTCCTCCTTTCCCTTGCTTTCCCCCATCCTCCACCCCATTAACCTGGTTCTCAGAGTTGAACTGTCCATGTGGGGACCATGATCCCTTTTCCGGGACAGGGAGTGGTGATAGGTGAGGGACTGGAGGGTTTGAAATGACAGTCAGAAATGTGGCTTGCTGCCAACACCTCCCCCTCGTCCCACCATGAATGATGCCACCTAGTTCTAAATGACCTGCCCACAAAAAATGTCACCTTAGCAGAGTTTTCCCCTAAGTCCGCTTCCTGCCAGTAAGTGGCCTAGCAGAGAAGGAAATTTTACTCTTGTTAAAGGCTGACCTTTGACTCTCCTCTAAATTATTTCCAAGCAGAATGAGAAACAAATTAACCCACTTATCTGTTCATTAAGTAGATGTTTCTTGAGCATTTACTATGTCCTGGGCTCTGTGTGAGACATTGAAGGTAAACATGGTCTCTGCCTGCTCAGAGCTAGACAGTGAGGCTCAAAATGAAGTCCCAGCCTGCATCAGCATGCCCTGGGAACTTGCCAGAAATGCAAATCTCGGCCCCACCCTGGGCCACTTGAATCAAAAACAAGTGCTCTGGGGGCTCTGATGCAAGTTCAAGTTCAGAAGCACTGGTCTAGAGGGTTCCACCTGCCATTCTTCTCTTTGTCCCTTCCCTTTCTGGGGCCTCAGTTTCCTCACCAGTGAATGTTCTGTGGTTTTGTAAGACTAATGAAATCGCATCTTGTTTTACTTCCTCTTTACAGAAAAACTCAGCTTTGAGTTGGATTATGAGCCAGGTGAGTTGCCTCTGTCAGTATGGGAGGGAGTGAGGAATCTAAAGTAGAAAAGGAAGGATAATTTTGTCGGGTTCCACACTGGAAAATGTACTAGTCAAATACATATTTATCATATATATATATTAATAAATGTACATACACACATAATGTCACANGATGCAAGTTCAAGTTCAGAAGCACTGGTCTAGAGGGTTCCACCTGCCATTCTTCTCTTTGTCCCTTCCCTTTCTGGGGCCTCAGTTTCCTCACCAGTGAATGTTCTGTGGTTTTGTAAGACTAATGAAATCACATCTTGTTTTACTTCCTCTTTACAGAAAAACTCAGCTTTGAGTTGGATTATGAGCCAGGTGAGTTGCCTCTGTCAGTATGGGAGGGAGTGAGGAATCTAAAGTAGAAAAGGAAGGATAATTTTGTCGGGTTCCACACTGGAAAATGTACTAGTCAAATACATATTTATCATATATATATATTAATAAATGTACATACACACATAATGTCACACGTGGCAGTGATATATGTCACTGCCTTCATAAGGACTGTAGGAGAGACGCATACACTCATACCACGTACCTGACAGGAAGTTCAGGTTCTGATCTGCACTTGATGAGATAGAAAGGTTAAATCAGCCTGGGCCAAGGTCTATCGGGGAAGGGCTTCCTGGGTGAGGGGAACTTTGATCTGGATTTAGAATAACATTCTTAGAATTGTCAGGACCCCCCACTCTCTCTCAGGTGTTTCATGGATTTTAGGAGTGTAACCTGTGCGCAGGAAAGGAATAAAGACTGGGCCCCTCTCAAGGCCATTGTTCCTAGTCTATCAGCCAAAGACACTGGGAAGTTATGGGGTTCTTGGAAGCGACTCCAATTCATGGACATATCAGAATTCACGTATTTGTCTGAACTTATGGATACTGAAAGTAACACTATGCAGAGATCTGCAGAAGTTTTGATGTCAAATGCGGCCCTCAGATGGCCTGACTGTAGATTTCTGAGGCAGAATGAATACCCCGTGGGTGAGTCAGGGAGCCTGACAGGAGTGAAGAAGACTGGGTATATGAGTCACATGCACCCAGGGAGTGATCATGAAGTTTGGACTGGGGGTGGGGGGATGTCCCCACCCTCTGAGATACAGGACAGATAGAACGTGATGTGTCAGCAGAGGAAATGAGAGCAGGCACACACAGCTCTGGGCGTCAGCCATTTTTCAGGCAGCAGAAGTGCTTTTCAGGGGACTGCAGGGAACCAGATGAGAGCCCGTGTGTCCAAACTAACACGCTAACCAACTAACTAATGCTATGACCAACATAGACAGCATATTAAAAAGCAGAGACATTACTTTACCAACAAAGATTTGTCAAAGCTGTGGTTTTCCCAGTAGTCGTGGGTGGATCTGAGAGTTCGACTATAAAGAAAGCTGAGCACCGAAGAATTGATGCTTTTGAACTGTGGTGTTGAAGAAGACTCTTGAGAGTCCCTTGGACTGCAAGGAGATCCAACCAGTCTATCCTAAAGGAAATCAGTCCTGAATATTCATTGGAAGGACTGATGCTGAAGCTGAAACTCCAATACTTTGGCCACCTGATGCGAAGAACTGACTCATTGGAAAGACCCTGATGCTGGGCAAGATTGAGGGCAGGAGAAGAAGGGGATGACAGAGGATGAGATGGTTGGATGGCATCACTGACGAGATGGACATGAGTTTGAGTTGGCTCCGGAAGTTGGTGATGGACAGGGAAGCCTGGCATGCTGCACTCCATGGGGTCACAGAAAAGAGTCGGACACGACTGAGTGAACTGGACACATCCTCCGAAGCAGGCGTTAACAGGTTCAGCAATCATTTACGGATTGTGCTAAAATGCAGATTCTGTCTCAGGTGGTCTGAGGTGGAGCTTGAGAGTGTCACTAACAAGTTCCCAGGAGATTCCCATGCTTCCCGTGTTTGTAGGCATTCTACACGTTGTTGGGAGTAATGCTAAGGTGAATGCCAAGGGGAGTGTTTAGGCCTTTCTTGAAGGTGATAGCGTGTCTGCTGACATCTGCATCCCTTTTGTTTTCCCCACAGCACACATCTCTCTAGACCCCCGGACTTCCCACCCCAAGCTCCTGCTGTCCGAGGACTACCAGCAGGCTCGTTTCTCCTACAAGTGGCAGAAGTCGCCGGACAACCCCCAGCGTTTTGACCGGGCCACCTGTGTGCTGGCCCATGGTGGCTTCACAGGGGGGAGACACACGTGGGTGGTGAGTGTGGAATTGGCTCACGGGGGCAGCTGCACCCTGGGCGTGGTCAGTAAGGACATCCGCCGGAAGGGGGAGCTTCGGCTGCGGCCAGAGGAGGGGGTGTGGGCGGTGAGGCTGGCCTGGGGCTTTGTCTCAGCCCTGAGCTCCTTCCCCACCCGACTGACCCTGGAGGAGCAGCCTCAGCAGGTGCGGGTGTCCATCGACTACGAGGTGGGCTGGGTGACCTTTGCCAACGCCGTCACCCAGGAACCCATTTACACCTTCACTGCCTCCTTCACCCAGAAGGTCTTTCCCTTCTTTGGGCTCTGGGGCCGAGGGTCCAAGTTCTCCCTGAGCTCCCAAGAGGGTGCAGCTACCCTGTCCTAAGCACAGGGCTCAAAGAGAGGACCTAAGAACTTGACCCTGGCTGGGTCACCTGAGATTTAAAACAGTAATGACTGCTTTCGATGATGTGATAGAGTCGGGACTTTGGAGAGGGACAAGGTGAGATGAACTTCAGTCTGCTGATCAAGCCCTTTCCTCAATGCCGGGTGGATAGGACTCAGACTACTGCCAGCCCTCCTCACCACCATCCCCACCCAGGCACAGAAGTACTGTGTAAGAGGAAGGAATACTGGATTTGAGCGAGGAAGACTTGGGTTCTAGACCCAGCCTTGTAATGAACTAATTATATGATCTTAAACTAAGCATCTCACCTCTCTTCATCTTGTTTTCTCCCCTAAAATATTAGAGCTCATCTACTCATATCCTTAGGAAATATTTGTTGTGTGCTAATTATGAGCCAAGCAGTATGGCAGCCACTGGTGACATGAAAGGGAAAAGAAAAAAACGAACAAACAATAAAACCCCCACAAAACGTGTCCTGTAACTGAAGGAGGTCATGAGAAGAGACAGAGACCTCAGGAGGAAATGAGAGCACAGTGTTGTGATAGGAGTCTAGTCTGGGCACTAGAACAGCCCAGAGGAGGGGTATAACCCATTAGGAGGCAGGAGGTGAGTCAGGGATGGTTTTCTAGAAAGGGAGAGTCTAAAAGATGGGTATAGAGGTCCAGTTGTTAAGACTCCATGCTTCCAATGCAGGGGATGTGGGCTCGATCCCTGGTCAGCAAACTAAGATCCCACATGCCTCAGAGTGTGGACAAAAATAAAACCAAAAGATGATTATAGTGAATGAGGAAAAAGGGGGGGGGAAGCATCTTAGGGAGAAAGGGTGGCAGAGAAGTGGATGGATGATCTGTGACCCATGGGACACTGGGTCATTTGCACTGTCTTCATGAGCTGATTGCTCATGACACCCACCCCTGACACCACTCAATGCCTTCTTCTGGCTGCGGTGAAAATGCAGGGCCTTGGTAGGAAGGGGTCAGGGAGTTGTGGACATAAGCCACAACCCGAGGTCCACACTCATCCCCTGGAAAATCAGGAAAATCCTCTTCCTGATCTGTTGATCACCATCTGACGTTGAGAAATGAGATGAAAGAAATAAGATGGTGAACAGGAATGAGTCCCAAATAGCTCAGCTGTGGGAGCAGAGATAGCACCACAATAAGCTTTGTACTGGGGAAGGAATCTCAGACAGAGGCAGGGGGTGAATTGCCCAAATGGAGTTACAGAGGGGGACCTGTGACTTGTAGCCCAAACCACTGGGACTGCTCCAGGGCTGGATAAGACGTGTCATCTGAGGGACTGGGCAGAAGGAGGGAGAGAATCAGGACTTTGTGAAGATGTGTGGATTTGGGTAGAGACCTTGTAGGGGAGCAGGCTGTATTGGCAGAAGCTGTGGCTGCACGTGGTGTGAAGAAGCTGAGTGTTCATGACTCCAGAAGCCACCCTGCCTGGTGCTGGTTCAGGGACAAGAACTAACACGTGGCTGCCTTGAGTTTGTAAGATGATTTCTGTCATTCCAAGGAACTTTTAATCCTATGTACAATAAAAGCATTGTCTTATATTTTATTTTTAGTTCTTGGTGGTGGTGTTATATATTCTGCTTAAATATACCCTTCACTTGTCTCTGTTGAATCTGCTCAGACATAAAGTAAAACGTTCTATCATCTCCCCATTGAGGCCTCTGGGAGGAGCAAACCATTCAGGTGCAAACTCTAAGGGGAGATGGGTACAGTGTATTGAGGCCCAGGCTTAGAGGTCACCCCAAAAGTTCTGTTATTTACCCTCTTCTTTTTTTCCTCTTTTGGCCAAAAGGCTTATAGGATCTTGGTTCTCCAACCGGGGATTGAACGCAGGCCCACAGCAATGAAGCTGGCATCCTAACCACAGAACTGCCGGGGAATTCCCTGTTGTTTATCCTCAGTTTAGTGGTGGTTTAGTCGCTAAGTTATATTCTACTCTTGCAACCCCCTGGGCTGTAGCCTGCCAGGCTCTTCTGTCCCTGGGATTCTCCAGGCAAGATTACTGGAGTGGGTTGCCATTCCTTCTCCAGGGGATCTTCCCAACCCGGGAATCAAACCCAGGTCTCCTGCATTGCAGACAGATTCTTTATGGGCTGAGCTATGAGGGAAGCCCTCAGTTTAGCAAGTAGAAAACATGGGGAGATCAGGAGCCAGGAATTGGAAAATGAAGGTACAATTGCTTTTTCTGGGAGTGTTCAGTATTTCATGTAACATGTGTAGTCAAAAAAAAAAGAAAGAAAGAAAGAAAAGAAAAAGGCACATGCAAGTCCTTATATAATGGTAAAACATACCCCAAGTCCCCAGACCTGAGATTCCATCAAAAAGTGGATTGTCTTTTTCTGTTTATTTTTCACTGGTTTTAGTTGCGTTTTTAAAAATGACTGTTAGCCTCTAGGGTAAATGTATATGAAGATCCCAGCCTAAACAAGATAGCATTGTAAAGCAATTATCCTCCAGTTTAAATATATATATATATATATATATTTAAAGAATAACATTAGAAGTTAAAGAGAGATCTTGGCCTGTTGAAGGACTTTACATGTATTATGTCACCTAATCTTAGTGACCCTGCCAGGTAGCTCCTATTATTATCTACATTTTAAAGTTAAAAATGCTGAGGCCTGGTGAATTTTGGGTACTTGCTCAGTCAAAATCATGCACCCAGGATTTTGATCTATGTCAGCCCCAAGAGCTCTTAGCCACCAGGCTACCTTGTTCAGAAATGGGTCCACCGGTAGGTGTGAATATTTTATTATTGGGCATGCTCCCAACAAGGGACTTGGATTCAGGAAGATAATTTATATTTCTTACACTGAGAAATAAAACTGCTAGTGAGTGAAAATACTCATGTTGGTCTATCAGCACTTGCAGGGTAATTGAAGTTCATTTGTTTGGAGTGTGGACTCAGTGAAGAGGAAGTGGATTGATCCTAACACATGGTGACTTCAAGATAAGGTAGCTCCATGAGCCTCCACGCTCTGCTTGTCACAGTCTGGTCTCAAGGTTCCCTCCTCTGGGAAGTGCTGGAGTCCAGAGCCCCAAGCTCCCCATCACCCTCTCCAACACCTCCAAAGGACTGTGCACACTTGGTGGGACATCCACGTGTTTACATGATTTTTTCACAGCTTACACTGTAGCAGCTCTATTAAAAGGAGTGGCAGCTCACTCAAGTTAGTTCAAATAACAGAAAAGTTTATTATAAGATCAGACATGTAAATAAGGAAAATGGGACTTTCCCACCACCAACCAAGCTTCATGGGAAGCTATGGTGAGGGTGCCGGAGGGGACACAAGTAGTTCCCAAAGAAAAAACTAAAGATTTAAAAAATGTTAGTAATAATAATGAACACATAGAGAGCTCACTGTGACCAGTCACTGTAAATAAATATTTTTAAATATATTAACTCATTTAATGATCACAACAACCCTATGAGGTAGGTATTATTAATATTCCCATTTTAAAAAATAGTCCCATTTTATACATCAGACAAGTGAGATGGATGCGGGTTGGGTCACTGTTATTACTCACCCAAAGAAGTGATGCACAAATAATTAATATACAAAGGTACTATTCATTGATCTGTATTCATTATATCATAGTTTCTATGACATCTTTTATCTCAGTTTCTGTGGATCAGAAGTTTGGGTTCTCTGCTTAAGGTCTCATGAGGTTGCAATCAAGGTGTCAACTGGGCGGGGTTCTCCTCTGGAGACTCAACTGGGAAAAATCCACTTCCAAGTTCATTTAGGCAGTTGGCAGAATTAATTTTTTGGCAGCTGCAAGACTGAGGGCCTCTGCTTCCTGTTGGCTGAAGGCTGGAGGCTGCTCTCAGCTCCTGGAGGTTGCTCTCATCTCCTGGAGGCTGCCTGCTGGCCACAGAGTCACTCACATCATCAGTCCAGCAAGGAGAATCTCAAGAGTGAGTGTGTTAATGCAGTCCGTGAAGTGCCAGTCCATCCCCTTTGCCATATTCCATTGATTAGAAGCAAGTCACAGGTTCTGTTCACACTCAGGGAGAGGGGATCACACAAGGGTACGAACACCATGAAGGGGGAATCGTGAGAGGTCACTGTAGAGTCTGTCCATCACAAAAATAATAAAAGTGCCAGGTGAGTGGTTCAGATACCAGGTGCTACAGGAGCTCAGAAGGAACGTTCCTTCCAACAGATGCGCGGGCTCCACATGCAGAGGTGGCCTCACCATTGTGAGCGCATACCATTCAAGTGTCTGGATGCTCCCATTTCAGTATGAGGTGGTGAGAGATGGGTGCTACCATCAGTTCACAGGAAAATGGAGGGCTTGGATCCTGACCCCTGCAGCGGGAGCCAGAGTACAAGCCTGGTTCAGAAGAGAGGCTATGACTATTGTCCAGGGGTCTGAGGGTCAGGCATCAGGCCACAGCTCTGGCGACGAGGAATGGAGGTCATGTTCAGGAGATGGCAGGTCTGAGGGGCCATCGGGCAGACCTAATGGGAGGCTGGACAGGTTGGGGGAAGGAGAGCCAGGAGGGTGAGGTGAGTCTGAGGTGAGATGGCCCTGGGATGAACAGGTCAGAGCTGCTGAGGATGGCTGGACAAGTGACTCGTTGATTCTTTTCTCTAAGTTGGGATAAATAGCCTCTAATTGCTCTGGAGCACTCCTAGAAACAAAAAATCCTTCAGTATATTCTGTTGACTCTTCCACTGTCCATGTAGCATGAAGATGCAAGTTAAAGGAACAGTGGAACTCCTTGACCTTGAGAAAGCCCCCACACACAACCAGGTTGGTGTGGGTTTGTGTGTGGAAGCACACGTAGGAAGGGAGATGGGACAGCTCATACCTGTTCAGTAAGTCACTGGCATCCTAGGAGAGAGAAAGAGTGAGAGTCGCCATTGGTTCTCAGGTTCCTGTTCCCTCCAAGTCCCCTCACCACCCCAATAGTGGATGGCACTCGGGACTGCCACCTTGAGGACTGGAGGGGTGCACCCCTTCTGTGTACCCACCCTCTGCTGCAGCAGCAACAGGTCACCACCACGTGTCACAGAGAAGTCTCTTCTTATACCTCCCAGAGGGATACTACAGGTAGGCTGCCCACTATTTGGGGAGAATTCCAGGCTTTGGAAGGCACCCCAGAATATGCACCTTCAGCAGGCTGGCATCCAGTTTCTTGGCCATCCCCTCTAGATCAGTGACCAGGCTGCTGAGCTGAAGTAATGCCCGGGAGATGCCAGTGATTCTGGACAGCTCTGCTGACACATCCTGCCCCTGGTCTGGCTGCCGCTGAGCGGGGGCATCCGGCTGTCTTCTGGTTTGGGGTTGCTGCTCCAGCTCAGCCTCCAGCCTGTGGGCCCCACAGTCTGCCTGAAACTCCAGAAAAGGAATTCTGTAAGATCTGATGTCAGAAGGCTCTGCCTAGCCCTCTGCCTCTGAGCGTTGAGTGAAAATGCTGATTTCTCAGTCCTCCTCCCTTCATGACATTGACTCTACCTGTCACGGGTGTTAGAGAGGCAGCCATGTTCTTAAAAAATGCCAGGACCCCTTCTCCCCACCTGACACCCTTGTGAACATCCACACATGCATGTTACACACACACACACACACACACACACACACACACACACACACACACACAGACTTTGCTATATCCTCCCATTGCCTTTTAACCCTCTCCGGTCATAAGGTGAGGGACAGAGAGACAGAAAGGTAGACGGTCAGAGACAGAGAGAGAGCCCTACGGTTTGCGGAGTAATTTTCAGTTGATAGTCCGCTTGTCTCTGACTCGTACCTTGAACCAGGTGGAGCAGGACTGGCTTTCACTGAACATATAAACCACATGAAGTTCAGAGGGTTTGACTTGCCCCGGGCCACTCAGCCAACAAACCCCAAGACAGAGCCCAGCACCCATGTTTCCAGCCTCCAGGCTCCCGCCTTGCAGCAGGCTGTTCCAGACAGACAGACGGCCAGACTGGAGTCCTTCCTGAGACTCTAAGAAACCCACCTTCATCTCCTGCAGTCTCTCCTCCTCCTGAGCTCTGAGCCGCTGGAGTTCACAGATGTCCTTTCTGAGCTTCCTGACCCTGCGGTTGAGTCGTTCCTAGGGAGACAGACATGCTTGATGATCAGACCACGGGAGAAGGTGATGCCCATCGGGGGGTGGTGGGTGTCCTGATCCCAGGATGAGGCTAAAGGAAAATTCTGCCTAAAAAGATGCAGCTTTCTATGTGTCATCCTTGGGGGAAGAAATACAAGAGTTTATTTAATGGATGATGATGGTGAAAAGAGATAGTTCATTTTTTTTAAGCCTTAACTACACAGGAATAACAGATAGTAATAGAACCTTTTCTACTGTGACTTCAGGGTGTTTTTCTCCCAACATCTAAAAGTTTTTGCTGATCATTGGCAACTTTTACTACTTCTCATCAACTGCTGCTGCTGCTGCTAAGTCACTTCAGTTGTGTCCGACTCTGTGCGACCCCATAGACAGCAGCCCACAAAAGTGAAAACAATCTAGCAAGAACTGACTTAGAGAGGAGATGCAAAGCCTCTGGTACCACTCCCCCAACCCTGGCTGGGATGGACAAGAATCCACCATTAGAGGTAAACCTGTAGCCCAGGAAGGCATGGGACCTCTCTCTAAATCTTAAATCAGTGTCTGTATGGGTCACTGTGTCTGGGAAACTAAGGATATAATGAATGATTTCAGTTTCTAAAAAATTTGCTTTCAGGTTTTTGAAAAACTATGTAGGAAGCAAAAATAAACAAAGCTGACACCGATATCATCACAGGCGTTTAATGACTCAAAATGGAAGAAAGGTACAAGGTGGAGGTGACAGCGAAAGATTCTGGAAACAATCTCCTTGTCATCCCTTTTTAGACTGGTGACATAATGTATTTGCCCTGCTAGATAAAAGGGTGTACAAAGCTTTAGTAATAAAACAGTATGGCGCCAGGGCAAGAACATTTAGAAAATGAAAGAAGAGAGAGCTCAGGGAGAGACCCATGTTTACAAAAGACTTTAAAAAGAAAAAATACAAAGAAATGAGTCACAAGTATGAAATGTACAGTGTGGAGGATATAATCAGTAACTGTGTGGTATCTTTGTATAGTGACATACTGTAACTAAACTTGTCCTGGCAACCATTTTGAAATGTATAGAAATGTTGAATCATTATGTTGTGTAAGAGGAACTAACATAGTGTTGCAGGTCAATTGTACTTTCAAAACGAACAAACAGAAGAAAGAAATCAGATTTGTGGTTATCAGAGGTAGAGAATAGGAAGAGGGTGAATTGGATAAAGGCAGTCAAAAGGTACAAGCTTCCACTTATAAGATAAATAAGTGCTAGAGATGGATGTGCAACATGATAAATATAATCAACACAGCTGTATGTTATATATGAAAGTGGTTAAGAGGGTAAATCCTAAGAGTTCTGATCACAAGAAAGTTTTTTTTTTAATTTCTTTAATTTCATATCTACAGGAGATAATGGATGTTCACCAAACTTACTGTAATAATCATTTTGTTTTGAATATACATCAAATCATTACATTGTACATCTTAAACTTTTATACTACTGTTTGTCAATCATATATCAATAAAACTGAAAGAAAATAAAATAAAAAGTAGTATATAGATCAGTAAGAGAGGAGACAAAATCTGTAGGAGATGGTGTTGAGAAACTGGCTTACAACAACAGAGAAAAATAAAGCCAAATGCTTATCCAGAACTCTAGATGAATTAAAGACAGCATGAAAGGAAAACTATAAAGTTAATCAAACATAATATTAAAGAATAAATTTGTGGCCTGGGGGTAGGGAAAAATTGTCTTAAATAAAACCCCCAAAGCACAAACCATGAGACAATGATTTAATTTGATGACCTTAAAAATTAAATATTTCTGTTCAGTAAGAACACCATGGACAAAACTAACAGAGAAATGACAGACTAGGAGATAATATCTGCAATGTCTAAAACCAACAAGAGACTTATTATATACAGGACATCGAAGGAAAGCCTAGGGAGTTCCTCGGCAAGCCAGTGGTTGAGATTCGACCCTTTCACTGCTGTGGGTCTGGATTCAGTCCCTGGTTGGTGAACTAAGATCCCACAAGTCGCACAGTGCAGCCACAAATACATGAATAAATAAAAAGAAAGCCTAGAAATAAATAAGAAGACAGGAAACCAAAAGAAAAATTTGGAAAGAATGTGAAGAGTTAATTTACAGAAGAAGGGATGTCCAAACTCATCAGTGATTAGAGAAATGGAAATTAATACAAAGAAATATTACTTGACCCTCATCAGATTAATAAAAGATTAGACAACCGGATAAGACCTGGGGAAGGTGGGATGTGTGTGGGTGTAAGGACCACACTGTGGGCTGGTGAGATGCGCACTAGCATAGCATTCTGTTGAGGGTCTTGGCCACCGAGGTGTGCTTTCCTCTATGATCCGGTGGTCCCGTTTCTGGGTAAAAATCCCAGAGAAGTCCTTACTCAGGTTTTAAGATAGTCTGTCCGCTACAGCACTGTTTGTGGTAACAGAGTTGGAATCACAGGTAACAGAGCTGGAATCACGTAGAGTCCATTCCTGGGAAATGGATGGGTGAAATGAGGACGGTGCCTGCTGTGGAACACTGTGCATCTGTCAGAAACAATGGACCATGTGACTCACAGAACGTGAACTGATCTCAAATTCATGGTAGAATGGAAAGTAAGAAGTAGAGACTTCCCTGGTGGTCCAGTGGTTAAGACTCCACGCTTACACCACAGAGGGCATAGGTTCAATACCTGCTCAGGAATTAAGATCCCACAAGGGGCCCAGTCGAGGGGGAAAAAAGAAATAGAATGTATTTTTGTTAATTCAATATATAAACACACAGTGCAGCAATGTGTGTTTTGCAAACTGTCTACAAATAAAAATATAACAAAAACTAAGTAGTTACCTATGGAGGAGAGAGGAGCAGTGATTAAATTAAATGGAACAAACAAAACAAAAAAGGAATTTGTGGACTAAAGATAGAAAGTGAAAGTTGCTCAGTTGTGTCCGCCTCTTTGTGATCCCATGGACTATATGGTCCATGGAATTCTCCAGGCCAGAATACTGTACAGACCATGGGATTCTCCAGGCCATAATACTGGAGTGGGTAGCTATCCCTTCTCCAGGAGATCTTCCCAACCCAGGCATCGAACCCATTGGGGGTGGATCCTTTACCAACTGAGCCACAAGGAAAGCCTGGACTAAAGATAAGAGCGTGCAATTAACTGAAGAGGGTGTGTTTCACTAAGTAAATCCGTTTCAACTTAGGTCAAAAAAAAATGGGGGAGAGGGGATTTTGTTGTTGTTGGCTGTTCATGGGGGATATTTCTTTCTTTTTTTCCCCTGTTATTTTGCTTCACTTCCTCTTTGGAAAAGAAGTGTCCTGCATCACTGGAGACGTACAGGTAGAGGCTGGGGTTGGACAAGATGACTTTGAAAGTTCTTTCTGGCCCTGAGATTCAGAAGATAGAACCAAAGTCAAAGGGCTATGGATGAGACATCAGCAAGGACACTCAAGCAAACAGAGTAAGCAGAAGAGACAGTGATGTCGCTAGGAATGTATTAAAAATGTGTCGCGTCACTGGGTGTTACCTGCATGCATTTCCCAACAGAGAAGGAATAAAATAGAAGGAAGGGCATGTGAATTTCACTCAGGGGCCTCGCTGGTGAGGGTGGAGGCTCAGGTGGGGTAGGGAATTGTGTAAGCATGAAAGTTCAGGTCTCACAAAGTTGAAACAAGCACATAACCTTCACCTTGTCACCCCTTCCATATACTCTCTCTGGTGTCACAACTACATTTCTTGAAGGAGTAGGCGGTTCTCACTGTCTTCACATCCTCGTGCCCTTTGCTTCCCAGCATCTGCCTTTGCTTCTTATCACTCTTTGGAAACTGCTCTCTCCAAGGTCACCAGTGAACGCCAGGAAAGAATCTTCGGAGGTGCCTTCTTCTCAGGCTCCTCTTTGCTGTGATTCTCCCCACCCCACTCTACCCACCTCCCACACCCTGTCCTTCCTTGACCTTTGCGAGGTTGTTTATTTAACCTGGTTCTTTTGCTGAACTACATCCTTAATTTCAGGCTTCAGATTTTATCATAATTTCCTGGAAGATGTTTGACCTAACAGTCAATCCTATTTCTAGCTGAGACCTAAGTATCTCCCACTGCCCTGCTGGCAGTTCAAACTCAGTCTAGAGTAATCAAATTCAGTCTGGAGTAATCAAACTTATCTTCTTCTTCCCCACCCTCTTTCGCAATCCACTACTCTTGACTGCCATATTTCTGTCCTTGGAGCCACGATTCTGCCTGTCATCCAACCTGAAATCTCAGTCATGTTTTGTCTTTTACCTGTTTTACTCCTGTCTTCAAAAGAGTTTCTTATTGTCAAATATAAGCCCCAAATCCTTAACCCAATATCCAAGACCCCACCATATCCCAGTTATATTTTCTGTGTTCCCTCTCCCTACTTTCTCCATGTTCTTCACAGGAGCCGAATGGAGTTGCTTGTGGTTTCCCAAACACACCCCATACAGCCACACCTCTCTTTTACTTCCCTCTGCCAGGAATGCTATCTGTTTCTGCCTGTCAAAGCCAGGCCTGTTCCTAAGATCTGGTTCAAAACATCACAGTCCTGTCTTCTGGAGTAGCTTAAAATTTAATGAAGAGTTTATAGTCAATGATGAACATTGTGTAAATAAAAAGGAAACAAAGATAACAGCAATAAAGATAAATGCATGAAATAATCGAAGATAATTCAGATCTATCATTTACAGTATTCAAAATGAATAAGGTAAAGTCCTTTTTTAAAAAAA
This sequence comes from Neotragus pygmaeus, assembly GCA_006410875.1. Lineage (NCBI taxonomy): Eukaryota > Metazoa > Chordata > Mammalia > Artiodactyla > Bovidae > Neotragus > Neotragus pygmaeus. The sequence goes on along the minus strand of SJYV01036826.1, from coordinate 161,607 downwards.
TATTTATTCATCCAGTTTTGCATTAAGATAATATTTAGTGTGTGCATATTTTGTGAATAAGGTACTCATTAGAATTAAAAAGCAAAATTTTACAAACTTTTGTCTTACTAAAATATTCCTCAGGGAGTTTGAGGAAAAAAAAAGACAAATTGAAAGATAAGCAATGGTTCAAGATCTGTTTTGAATTCATAAATGCTTTTTTAAAGTCTGTGATCCAAAATGTAATTTCACAATAAAAAAATTTTGACCAAAAAGAGTAGCAAGTAGTGATGAAATATGAGAAGCTAGCAACATTGAAAATCCTCTCAAGTGACTTACTAACAATACGCATCAAACAAAAAGTGGTTAGAAGGCAAAAAGTTACCTTTCCCTATACAGTCACCAAGAAAAAAAAAAGACCAATTTTCAAAAAAAACATGCTCCTTACAGAACCAGCCCCAAAATACAGATAAGAAAGGTATAATCTATTATATTTTATGAGGAAAAATGGTGTTGATGACTAAACCCGACAATGTCCACATGATCAAACATATAGAAAATGTGAGGAAATTAAGTTAAAGGATATAGGAATTCAGCAAAGACTCTCATTTGGATCTACAATTTACCAATTGCCAAAAAAATTACTCTTATAAAATATATAGCTACCATCAATATGAGATTTAAATTAAGAAATGTAACATCTGATTCAGCGACATAAAGGAAAATACTTAGTGATATTAATATATCCTGCTATTGGTCAAGACCGTGTAGGCCCATAAAAGTAATAATTCTTAATGTAGGCAACAAATTTAGTGTGATACCAGTGAAAATTTCATGGAATTCTCCATCATGCTTAGAAACATTGCATAAGAAAATCCTTCTGAAAAGACAGTCAGCAAGAACATCAGGTACAAAAATTACTATTTGGTGAAGATGCTACTACATTTAAAAATAAACCCAAAAGCAGTAAGTATCAAAACTGCATAATAACTTTTGAACAGGAAACACTAAATCCGTAGATTCAAAAATCAAGTTAGTGCTCCATGCCTCATTCCAGCCCCACTCAGTTTCACTCACAGATAGGTTCACTTTTCCAAACTCGACCTACCACAGCTTCACTCTTTTCAATCTTTCCACATCCCTGCCTCTAACCACACAGCTGGTGTTCTTTCTCACATACTCAGTTTAGTTCAGTTCAGTGGCTCAAATCACAACACGTGAGTCACCTCCCAAACTGCAAGACTTCCTCCCCTTGTAGATGCCTTCTTTCGTTCCCCAATGTTTCAATGGAAAGAGTGTGCCTCCTCCCAGCCCAGTATCCTCCAGCATCATTCAATGTACTCTGCAGTCACTTCCTTCTTAGCTCTGGAACACCTCTTCCCTAGCTTTTCTCAAGCCTTGCTAGTGGCTCAGTCCAAGCCTGCTTTACTGGGTCTCCCTCCATCCTACGTCTAAGTGATGGCCTTTCTCAGGATCTTACCCTGGAAACTCTTTTCTCCCTAGATTCTCCCCTGGAGATATTGCAGCAATTCCCTTAGTTTTAAATATTATGTTTAAAAATTTATTTTATTTACTTTCATTTATTTTTTTGACTGCTCTGCGTAACTTGTGGGATTTTAGTTCCCTGACCAGGGAGGGTTAGGATGGAGTCCTAACCACTGTACTGCCAGGGAATTCCCTTAAAAATTATCTTTATTTTGATGGCACCCTGTCCTAGGTTCTGGGAATACTACCCCAGACTCTCTTTGGAGATTGAGATTTCTTAGCCAGCTGCATATCAAAGATCCTGCTTTGATGTGTCTCAACTTGGACTCGACTTGTCTTAAATGAAACTTGACGGTTTGTTCAAACCTGTTCTCCTCAGTCCTTATCTTTCCATCATCCATCTAGTTTCTCACACTAGAAACTCATGAAGTTATCTTTTGATTCCCTTCATTCCCTCACTCCACTTCTAATCTGTCAGTAGATGCTGTCAATTCACACTCTAATTATAAACTCTTCAAGTACAACAAGACATTCACCAGATTTGGGGCTCCCAAATCTGTATTTCCTTCTGCCCAGTCTTTCCACTGGCCGCCTTCTCTTTTCCCTGGTTTCAGCACCAGTGCCACCTCCTCTGTGAGACCCTCACTGACCACATGGGTCACCCATTACTCTCCAACTCTGATTCCTGTTTGTTTTCTTCCTAGATCATACAAGACTTGTCATTTGTTTGATTTCTTGCCTGTCTTTCTTTGGAAAATTCCTGGCAGGAGGGATGGCATCTGACTTGTTCAGCATTGTATTCCTAGCATGCACGGTAGTTACGGATGGAACTTACTCAAGTCTTTCTTAAACAAATATTGTTCTTTATTTACTTCAGGTTCCTTGTCATAATTTAAAGGTAGACTTGAGGACAGAGATTATGAATCATCTTTATAGTTCCAACAATGCCTGGCATGACATCATATGCAAAGCACAGACCTGAGTAAATCATTGAGTAAGTGAATAGATTTTCCCATATATTCACTGGCCCATCAGCAGGTGGGAGACCACCCTCTGCCCTCCTGTGACCCCCACACTTAGAGGGAGTGATGTTAGAACTAGAGAACTTGGCCTCTTTGGTTTTCTGAGTTATTTCTCTCCCTTCCCATAGTCACCCTTGATCTGGACTCCTCACTTTCTCATTCTGTTTCAAAATGTGTTCAAAAAGTCAAGAATCTAAAATAAAGCTTTGGAAATTGATCCTTCATTATTGCATAGAAAGACACCATGGTGAAATATGTCAATTTTCCATCCAATCAAATGGAAACTAAATTGAGGGTGGGAGAGGGGGAAGATTGGTTTGAAAAATGCTAAAGCTAATTGGCAAAATATAAATATCCACAAGAATTCTGAAAAATAAGAATATTCTGACAGTTCTAAGATCTACCTGACACTAAAATACATTGGAAAAGGACAGTTTTAAAAATGGTTTTACATCCAGGCAGAAATAGAATAGAACAGAATAGAGTCAAGAAAATATGCAAGTCTATAGGCACCCATGGCATACTATAAATTTGGGATTCAAATCAGTGGGGGACTATGAGTTATTCAGTAGTAAATGATGACAGGAAAATTGATCATAATTTGGCAGCTATCTTATTCTTTCATCAAAATATATCTTGGCTATTCTAAGTCNACGCCACGGAGCAGCTAAGCCCGGCTGCCCCATCTATGAGGCCAGTGCTGCAGAGCCTGGGGAGCTGCAACTAGAAAGCCCATGTGCTACAACCACGGAAGCCTGTGTCTAGAGCCCGCACCGCACAAGGGCAGCCGCCACAGTGATAAGCCCTGGCACGGCAGCCAGAAGTGGCCCCCACTCACAGCAACGCGAGTAAAGCCCACAGAGCAGTGAAGACTCAGCACAGCCAAAAATAAATAAATAATACATAAAAATTATTGTTTAAAAAAAGTTACTTTCTCCATAGTCACAGTTACTTGGCCTTTTTATCAAAGGCGATGGCTCTCTCAAATCTCAGGGTAACAGATGGAGTGACCATCTTACACATTCCATACCACCACCTCCTGAGCGTGATGCCCCAAAGCCAGATAAAAATACCTGTGTGTGGAGCTCTGGCTGTCCACTTTCTCCTTCTGCCTTGCTGTCCTCCACAGAGCCAGTTCCCCTGATTTGTTACAGATGAGCCACTGAGTCTTGTGAATGAAGCTCATGGGCTCTTCCCCACCCTACCTTGCAATCCTCCTGTCGTCCTGGGTGATTTCAAGGATGATGTAGTTGACCATCAGGCCTGAGGCCCTTAAGCTCCTTGACTTGCTCACATCCAGTGACTTTTCCTTTTGGGGACCACCCTGGTAACCATTCTCTGGTCATTGTCAGAACAGGTTTCACCACCCAAAGTCACAAATCCAGGCATCAGACTTGTCTTACATCTCTCTCCCAAGCTTCTTACTACCTCATCTGGTCATCAATTTCTAATCCTGACCCCTCCACATTCCTAATTTGTCACGTCTCATGAGATAACATGAGAAAGGAAAATGAGGAGAGATTAAGTTACCTGCTGAGGCCACAGACGGGTAAACAGGGAATTGGGATTTAGACCTGGATGTCTGTCATTTTAGCCCACGGGCTTCTTCACCACAAAATGTCATCTTTTCACACTTTGCCTTCCCCTTACAAAAAATCAATAAAGTCTTAATAAATGGAAAGATGAGTTGTCAGATAGATTGATAATTATCTGACTTGAGAGGTTAGTGGTTGGGAAGATCCCTTGGAGAAGAGAATGGCAACCCATTTCAGTATTCTTGCCTGGAGAATTCCATGGACAGAAGAGCCTGGAAGACTACAGTCCATAGGGTTGCAAAGAGTCAGACATGAGTTAGCGACTAAATAACAGCAACAAGGATATCATCTATTTAAGCAATTACATTTAAATAAGAAGAAAAATCTATGGCTAGAATGAAAGAAATTTTAACTACTCCAAAGATCTGGATTATGGTCCTAATTCTGAGATTTGGAACTTCATGTGCCAAGACAGCCACAATCTTAGCCTCCTTCCCAGGAAAGTGTATCAAATGTCACAGCTGGGAATGGATATGCTTCAGAAATTACAAACCAGTGCACACCGGTTAGGGGTGATTATTATTTCCCTGCCTCACAGTCTGTTCAGCATGTGTGTGTGTGTGTGTGTGTGAAGTCACTCAGTCGTGTCCTACTCTTTGCAACCCCACGGACTGTAGCCTACCAGGCTCTTCCGTCCATGGGATTTTCCAGGCAAGAGTACTGGAGTGGGTTGCCATTTGCTCCTTGCATATAGAGAGCCACTTGAATGAGTGATCTTATCTAATTTCACCTACTTTAAAATATTGGAGTCAGGGGCCCAGTGATTTGCATCTTTTCCCTCTCCTTCACTCTGGCTCTGCTCTGAAACTTTCCAGCAGAGGAGCCCCTTACCTCTTCTTGTAGTTGCTTTAAATTCTTAGAATCAGTTTAAGTTCAGTTCATGTCCCAGTTTCCTGCATGAAACCTTCTTAACTACTCCATCTTCATCCGTCCAGGGCCTCCACTTACAGTCGGGCAGGGTGTGCACTGTACAAGAACACCTGGGAGGTGGGATGAGGCAGCAAGGAGACCCAGCCCACCGTCTACTTACAGAGCCACGAACCTCTGCGGCCCACAGCAGCATTGCCCCCGACGAAGGGGAGGGGTCCATTCTAACTTGCACAAAGGTGTCAGAGGGGCTGGCAGGTCTATATGCATCGCTCTTTTTCCTGAACCACCTCCTAATTTCTTTAAAAAAAATTATCTTTTGGCCACTGACCAGGGATCTAACCTGTGCTCCCTGCATTGACAGCACCAAGTCTTAATACTGGACCACTCGAGAAGTCCTTGTTGTTGTTTAGTAACTAAGTCTCTTTGAGATTCCATGGACTGTAGCCCACTAGGCTCCTCTGTCTGTAGAATTTCCCAGGCAAGAGTACTGGAGTAGGTTGCTATTTCCTTCTCCAAGGAATCTTTCCTACCCAGGGATTGAACCCATGTCTCTGGCACTGGCAGGTGGATTCTCTACTGCTGACCCACCAGGGAAGCCTAGAGAAGTCCTCGAGCCATCTCCTAGTTTATCACTGTTAAATTTTTTCCACTTCTCTGACTTTGGCTCATGTCTAGCTCTGTGAGGAATGGGACTATGTCTTCCCTCGCGGAAGGCATACCTTCTGATGCCTAGCCCACTGATGGGTATCTTAAGCCAGTCTTTCAAGGCTCCAGCTAAATCCTAAGGATGTTTTCTCAGTCCATATCCAAACTGATGACTCTGAAACATGAGAGCATCAGCAGTCCCTTCCTTGAAATTCTCACCTCTGCTGCCTCCTGGGTTTCCTTTTACCTCTCTGACCATGCATTGCTCCTGCTGCTACTGCTAAGTCGCTTCAGCTGTGTCCAACTCTGTGCGACCCCATAGACGGCAGCCAACAAGGCTCCCCTGTCCCTGGGATTCTCCAGGCAAGAACACCATGCATTACAGGGGATCAACTGCATCTTAGCACAATGAGGTGGAGCTGCATGGACTTTGAAGGGAGATGGGCCAGATCCCTATCTCTGCTCCACCACTTTGCAGCTGCGAACCTTAAGAAGGTCCAGTAAGCTCCCTGAGCTCTACTGCCATCCAAATCTTTATCTATGGTCTTGATGTACTTACCGAGTTAAAATTCCTGTGCATCCTTGTATGTCTCATCACCATCTCAACTTTGATTCTAAATTATTATTACCTGGATTATTTGCCACCTTACCCAAAACAGGGCTTCCCTGGTGGCTCAGACAGTAAAAAACCTGCCTGCACTGTAGGAAACCTGGGTTAGATCCCTGGGTGGGGAAGATCCCCTGGAGAAGGAAATGGAAATCCATTCCAGTGTTCTTGTCTGGAGAATTCCATGGACAGAGGACCTGGTGGGCTGAGCGACTAACAACTTTACCCCAACAGGCAATAAACAGCTGTCTCTCATTGGGCAGTAGGTGGCGCTGTCTCCCAAGACACGACGCATATTATTTCCACCTCTGGGAGGCAGAATGACTCAGGGCCCTGGGACTTCTCATTTTAAAATAAGTTTCAAATCTGGCCTTGTAATTCCTCAGAGCAAGACATACCTGGCTGTGGAAAGTTAGCTCTGATATATGCACATTCAGGAAGAGGGAGGGAAGAAGGAGAAGGGGGCGTAAAACTATATAAGAGGAGGGGGGGTATAGCTCAGGAGAGACAGCCTGCAGAGCAGCAAAAGGCAGGGACCAAGGAAGACAGTGCCAGTGAAAGATACCTGACGGCAGAAATACCCAAGAATTTTAAAATGCAGAAAGTCTAATGCTGAACCTTAATCTATCTGCTCCACGATTATGAAAAAGGAAGGGAGGGGAATAGGAGCTCAAGACTGGAGACTCAGGAAAAAAGAATTCAGCAGAGGCCTTAGGAGCTGCTAGAGAAAGTAACATGTTCTAGGCGGGACCTCCTGGATTCTACCCAGTGGCATGGAGGAAACAGCCTGAAATGTACTGAGGCTATTAGTCATTCACCAGGTGATAAAGTCTTTATTTTGAGTCCTATAGAAAGACTTCTCCTGAGAAGCACAGCCAGATGGAACTGTATGAATGCTTTGGTTGTTGAGGTGGCGGAAGGGGCTGAATCCGCCCTGTGTGGAAGGTGTACAAGTGACTGACCGTCAGTACTTGGTTGGACACACCTGTTTTCAACAAAAGGATGAAACTATACGATAAACAAAATAGGGGAATTTATGAACTTCCAAACTCACTGAGGCTTGAAGAAGAAAGAAAAGGAGCCAGCAAGAGCAGAGGTTGACATTAGGTGAGATGGAAAGTCAGGGGCAGATGGATGGGAGACCCCAGTAGAGAGACTTCGGAGACAATCTTGTTGCAGTAGCAGGGTTCACAGAGGAGGATCCTGAAGCTCCTTACCTGCTATGGCCCTTTTCAGTGTTCTGGGATAGGCCCTAGCTATGTGTTTAACAGGGCCACGCTTTTCTGTAAAATTTGCAAAAGTAATATATTTTTAATTATAGGTAAGATTGCTGTCTCTTTCCTGGTNAAGCTCCTTACCTGCTATGGCCCTTTTCAGTGTTCTGGGATAGGCCCTAGCTATGTGTTTAACAGGGCCACGCTTTTCTGTAAAATTTGCAAAAGTAATATATTTTTAATTATAGGTAAGATTGCTGTCTCTTTCCTGGTATCAGGTGACTTTGGGGTGTGCGATCTAGCTAAGGATGAGTTAAGTTGGGCTTCCGTTGTTCAGGTTTGTTAAGATTCATCAGTTATTGCTTAATAAGTTCATGAGTTATTGCTCGGTGTCCTCCATGTAGAAATGGCTTCCAGGAACACATTTACCACCCACTGAGACAGCTCACCTGACATCAGAGACTAAAGTGCAGGGTCAGAAAATATGTCATGACACAAGTCCTGTGACATGTGGTACCAGACATCTGTGGACAGGGGAGCCAGTAAATCCTTTTTACATCCCTGGATGTAGAAAATTTTAAGCATAGGATTTAGTTTCACTGAGGTCTAATAGCACCCCACTCCAGTACTCTTGCCTGGAGAATCCCATGGGCAGAAGAGCCTGGTGGGCTCCAGTCCATGGGGTCATGAAGAGTCGAACACGACTGTGACTTCACTTTCACTTTCATGCATTGGAGACGGAAATGGCAACCCACTCCAGTGTTCTTGCCTGGAGAATCCCAGGGACGGGGGAGCCTGGTGGGCTGCCGTCTCTGGGGTCACACAGAGTCAGACACGACTGAAGTGATTTAGCAGCAGAGGTCTAGTCAAAATGGGAGTGCTTTTCTTCAGGAATATATTTAGCAATGTAACATATATGAATATGTATACATAACAAAATAAAATTATTTTTAACATATTTCTACATGAAACCAATTGAAGTTACTCTGACATCAAAAAGCAATTTGGAGGAAAAACAATTCAGATCAAACCAAAATCAATAAGTGATGGGAAGAGATGAATTTTAAATAGAAGTAAAGAATAGAGTTCTAGGTTTTTGACATTCAGTTGGCAAATAATAAACCTATAAACATATTACATTTTTAAAACTTTATTTTATGTTTTAGTTATCATTTCTTATTGATTTGGTATGAAATATTGGCACCTAGAATCTTAAAACTCACAGTACCTTTTTAGAATAAGGAATTAGCAATAAACAGGTCAGTGACCTTTAGCAATTTAAAGAGCTATTTAAGATTAATCACTGGAGTGTTCTGAAATCTTAGAGCTCACAGAAGAAACTCTTAACAGAAGTTTCCCCAAAGTTAATGAACTAAAAATTAGCACATTATTATCAATAATGATTGTGAAACTGAAATAAATTTTTCTTAACTTTCAATTAAAAAAATTATTAACCAAGCTAGAGAAACGCCAAATTGAAACCACTGGGTGTTGTTTCACTGGGGACTCCAAAGAGTTCTGGTACCACAGCTCTTTATATCTCAGTGCAGAAAGGAATTCAGAGAGAGGCAAAGTGATAGATAAGAAGTGATTATTAGAATAGGAAGCTTGTGAGGTTTACAAGTGGACAGGTGAAAACGGACAAGAAATGCAATGCCTTAAGAAATTCCTGGGCTACAGTTTTATAACCAAAAGAAAAGTGGGGAAGGGGAAAAGTTCCTTGTCTTTCTTAAATAGACATCATGCTTCCATCATCAGCTCCTCCTCCAGGTTGAGCAGGGGAGTTTTATTGTCCCTTCGTGGTCAAGCTGGTCCACAGATTATTGTTTTTTATGTGTGCAGAGAACATGTCTTAGGGATTTTTAACTTCCTGAGCTCAGTGGGCAGGATGTGGGGCTCATGCCACCATTTTAGGGGCATGTCTCCAGGGCTTCTGTTGCATGGTTTTGCTGCTAAACAAGCCTGCTTTGTTTTGTGGCTAAGCAAACCTTCTTTCCTGAGTAATCATTAACTTGCAGGGGTCTCATTTTTTTTTTACTTACAGTCCCCTAGTAAGATTAACTATTTAATCATCTTCTTTGTCCCTTTACTCTGTCCCTATCAAAATGACTAATCATCACCAGAGAAAATGTATTACAAAGTTGTTGTCAAATGTAGGAGACAAAAGTATAGAGAAGTGGCGAGGCTTCCTGAAGGGCTCAATCTCTCTTCATCTCGCACTGGCCTCTGAGGGGGTTCTGTGGCAGCTATGCAGGCCCCAGCCGACCCCTCCAGAGAGGTGGGTCATGCAGGAGGCCAAGGTGGCCAGCATGGCCAGGGGTGGGCACAGTGGTGGTGCTGCCCCTCCTGGGTGAGGGCAAGGCCAAGAACCCGCACCTGAGCCAGAAGACTCCAGGTCCATATGCATGAGTCCACCTTGAAGGTGCCTGTTCCTGTCTTCCCTAGAGGCAGAGATCACCCGCCAGTCCCTGGCTCCTCATGAGGAGCCTCACCTGAAAGGCCACTCAGAAGAAACTGTGGGTAAATGACAGCTTCCCAGTTGTGAGATAGACTGAGGAAGATGCCCGGCTTTTTCTGAATTTCCTTCACTTCCTTTCTTGGCCACCTTTTCCTGGTAGTGGGGACCATTCATTGCTCTGGGCCCCTGTTTGCCCCTGAAGTCTCTACCAGGAAAAGGGGGCTGAGGCCCAGCTTTCTGTTCCATGTCAGGCAACGCTTCCTTTCCTAAGGCATTACTTCCTGCAGTAGATGCCACTTCATTCTTGAAGGCTACTGTTTTTTCTCCTATACCAGCTCTTGGGTGCTTGGGGCCCACCTATTTCCTTGTTGCTGGAGGAGGGAGATGATTAAATGATTGTGATTGCAAATAAAACTGAGCAACTAAAAAATAAAGTATAAAAATATAGGGGAAATATAGTGGTGACCAGTTATTTAAAAGTATTTGAATTTTTTGATGTTTATGATATGTCAGCTTTTTAAACCTTGCAATTTGTTGCCATTGCTTTTTGCTCATTCTAAGTAAATATTCACGTTGATTCCTAATGTTATCTCTCTAATTTTGTGTCCTTTTCCTTGAAGAGGCCCCAACAATGTGTGAGCTTCAGGCTCCACAAACCTAAAGCCCCACCCTCTCACTTCCCCCACTCTCCACCACCCTAACCCCCCAAACCTCCCTATCCCTGCTATGAGCGTTTTTTTTTTCGGGGTGGGGGGTCACTGATGGTGTGATGTAGGTGGGCGCAGGTTTCCATTAGGAAGCCGTAAAGGAGATCTGAACAGTAAAGGAAGTTGCCCGGGAGCACTGGCTGCGAGGCTCCGCGGACAGAGTGACAGGTGAGACGGCGAGTCCCCGCCCTGGCGAGAGTGCCCCACAGCCAGTCCACTCAGAAGTCCCTGCGGCCAGTTCAGAACCGTCCCCGGGGCGGGGCCGAGGCCCCACGTGCTCAGGTGGGTTGGGTTCCTCTCTTTGCAGCGATTCCAGAATTCCAGAAGCGAGGCTAGGACCTCGGGATTTGCAGAAAACCTTCACCAACAGGAGAAGGAAATGGCAACTCACTCCAGCATTCTTGCCCGGAGAATCCCATGGACGGAGGAGCCTGGTGGGCTACAGTCCAGGGGGTCGCAAAGAGTCGGTCACGACTGAGCGACTTCACTTTCACTTTCACCAACAGGCAACTGAGCCTTCACGTGCTTCCGACCATCTCTCGGGGTTTTTTTTAATTTTTTTTATTTTAATTTTTTTTTTTGGGGGGGGGGGTGGCATTTCAGCTACATTTTTGCCACTTGCAGACTTTTCTTTGTATTATGTAAGCCTTTAAAATTTAAACAAAAGAAACTATCAAGATCTTTTTATTGCTCTTTGGGTTTATTCTTGAAATATTCACAAGTGTGAACCCTATGACTTCAGATACAGTTTCACAAACTGTGTGTGTGTGTGTGNATTAAAAAAAAAAAAATCCACCTCAACTGAGACAATATTATCAGGATTAACCACCAAATCGGTTGCTTTTTTAAAAACGCTGTCGCTCATTCCCAGGCTTATTCGCCGTGCGCCCCGGCTCATTCCAGAGCGCGCTCAGCGGCGGTCCTCGGCCCAGTCACCCTAACGGTGCCCAAAGGGCCCCGAGCCGCCCACTGGCCACGCCCGGCCCAGCCGCTCCTCCGCTCACTCCGAGTCGCCACGGCCAGCACCCGGCTGCCCCTTTCACATCACCCCGGGTGGTCTGAGTCCCCGCGCGGCCTGCTCCTGGCTCCTTCTGGCCCTGCGAATTTCAGGGTGCCGGCGTGGGTGCCCCACTTCGGTCCTCCACTCCTCCGACCTCTTGCCTAGGAGTCATCTCCATTCCGCCCGTGCAGAAACCGAAGGCTCTGAAAGGCGGACCCCGAAGACTCCTGAGAGTGGTGACCAAAAGCATGTACTGTAAGTGACTGACCGTGGGAGGATTAACACTGGATTTCCTACAACAGAGGCAGCCTCAGAAAACCGGCCTCGGAACTTTTTCCCCTACAGGACCCTCAGTCCTTCCAGACTGCCCTCTGCTGACCCATTTAGCAAGCGCTCTGGGCACACAGCTCACCCCAAACCAGTGGAATGAAAAAACTTTGTTTAGAAGTGAGGCCTGCAGAAACCTTAGGCTACAAACTTTAAATGCATCATTCTCTGAGAGTTTTCTGTCTTCTGCCTCTAAAGCTGGCTGCAGCTCCAATCTCCTTGTCACATCCTGGTCTGCAAACTGAGACGTTACCAGGGACCCTTATGCTGTATGCGGTGCAACTCATGTTGCACTGAAGCTAGAATCCTCACAGCCACCATGAAAGCTCGTGCTTTCCAGGCACCAACCTGACAAGATGCAGGAACAGGCTTTTTGTTTCTGAGCCTAGTAAGGAGGGCTGCTCTGACTCCGGCTCTTTTTGGAATATTAGATGTGCAGGATGCAAGATTCTATTTCAGCTCTGTCTGGGGGTAAAAGGGCAATGTGTGTGTGCACCAGCAAGAAAAGTCCATATAGACTTTATTACTAAAGGGAAAAGGAAAAAAAGAGGAAAATACATTTTCTGAAAGCTAAGGTTCAGAGAAGAGCAAACCCCTGCAAAAACTGAGGCCTGAATCAGAAAGTTTTCTGCTCTTATTAGTAGACTGAGTAATTCAGGCTTCTTCCAGGTAGAGATAACTGAAAAAGCTGGATAAAATATTTTTCAAGTATCTTAAAAATTCAAAGGGCCAGTAAAGAATGGCTGGGCCAAAGTTTGGGAAAGGAATCTGTGGATCTGGCCCAGAACTTAAAAGTTGCTTCTGTCTGGGAACATTTGCTGATCCTGCATGTTGCTGAGATCCCAGACTGTTTTTGACAGCCTTTAAAGGCTTACGGAACTAGAAATAGAGTCCCCAAGCCCCCAAAATATCAAGTGTTGAACTTGTTTAAGGTGACTCTATGCTGCAGCATCAAAAAAAAAAAAAAAAAAACTTCTGGAAAGAAGCTCACATAATCCTAGGCTTTTAATTATTTCTACAAATACGTCTTCAAATGTATCTAGCACACAGGCAAAAATAACCAGGCACCAGAGGGACAAGAAACCCCACCAGTAAGGAAAGCAGAGTCGACAGAATTAGACTCACAGGGATTTCAGACACTGCCATTATTGGCAGAGACTAACGACTTTGTGTGTGCTATGTTCAAGGAGATACAAGCCAGACTTGAAAGATCTGGCAGAGAAACAGGAATTTCAATAAGTGGCATAGCAGATGTTAAAAAAAAACACTTTAGCCTGAGAGAGTCACGGGTACTGAAGTTATGAAGTCATGGAAACTCAAGTGTTGTACTCCTGTTGGTCTATCTGAAGATCACACAGATTTGGAGACAGTAGTTCCTGTTTCCAGTTCAGCTTTTCATATCACAGAATGACATAAACAAAAAAATAAAGCATGTAATTTGAGCTGTATAATTTTTAAAGGTTGTACATACATCTGGTTCAAAAAGTAGTGTATAAGAACTATATACAAGATTTGCAACCATCCACTCCTTTTCATCTCATCTGCCACTACCCACCTCCACCCCTGCCCCACAGGTAAACACTTTTACTAGTTTCTTGTGTCTCTTTTTGATAGGGATAGAATAAGATAGTTATACAAGTAGTTATAGAAGTCCCCAAAGGGGCCTATAAATAGAGAAGGAAACCTAGGAAACTTTGGGAGGCCTTTGTAAGTCAGTGATGGCTCAAAAAAAGCTATTGGAACATTATTCAATGAAGCAGTCTTGGTTAATTATAAAACCATAAACAAAACCACAAGATATGCCAGAGACCACTAGATGGAAGACCACCACCCTTCTACTAATACAATAATCCTAGTTGACCTCAGAGGGTCACGCAATTTCCTACCTAATATGAAGGAGAAGTTAATGCCTTAACATCTGCATAATGTCTATCTGAAGAAAGTGGTCTTTTCCCCTCTCTCTTTTTCCACTATAAATTGTAGCCCACTCAATTCAGAGCAGAGCTACCTCACCTGCCTGCTTGCATCTCTTACAAGCATCCTGTGTTAGTAAATCTAATTCTTGCCTATTACCTTGCCTTTTGCCGAATTCCTTCTGCACTGAGACACAAAGAACCTGAACTTCAGTAAGTCCAGATATCATCGGGTGAGTGATTCTAATTAAAAGATTGTGGGTTCAAGTCCCAAGCAGGGTTTTGGCTGGGTTTGCATCCCAACCATATGGGTTCGGTCCCAAACTAGGTTTTGGCTGGGTTTGAGTCCCAGCAAGTGGGTTCAAGTCCCAGTCTGAGGTAAACAGTTTCAATGTTTATGTAGGTAGAAGTAAATACAAGTGTATTTATACTATATATATATATATATATATATATATATATATATATGTACTTTTTCCCCTTTTAAAGCAAAATTTTGCCTGCCAAATAATATTCTTTTTCACTTTTATAGCCTAGCTATCTTTGTCATGTCAGTACATAGAGCAATTATAAATTGCTTCAGTTTAATATGGCAACAAAATTATCTTGCACCAGGTTAAGTGCTGAAGTGATCAAGATGGAAAAACATTGCCATGAGTAAGGACTTTTAGTTCCCACTGTCTTAAGGGAAAATTTTTTTCTATCGTGTGGATTTGGGAGGGGTTTTCTAGGATTTGTCCTGGGTGTTCATCCAGCTGCTTTCCCATCTGTCTTGTGATCTGGACTCACTGGAGCAGCCGGGCAGCGTGTTTTGTTGTGTATTGGAGATGCTGGAGATTAGCCCAGGGATTTCTGGCAGCCTGGGCGTCGCAGCTCTTCTGTGCCAGGTCTGGGCCAGAGTACCTTGCTGTCTCCTAGGAGAGAGGAGTACAGCTTTCCCCCTGCAGATTTAGCAGAATCTCTGAGTCAACTGAATAATCTGACTCAGCTCAACTTTAAGGTGCTCTCAGGTCCCCGTGGTGCTAATGAACGGGATAGGGGACAATGGGTGAGTCAGACAAATAGAAATGTATTCTTATTTGGAACAAAAGCTGTCCATTTAAAAAGCCTCAAGTTATTCAACATCTAAAAAAAAAGGCATTGCAATGTAGTTTTTTTTAAACACTCTTAGGTTAAAAAAAAGTTACTAAGGATATTTTACCTGAATTAAAATAGCAAAAATTGGAACAAATGTCCTTTAAACTAAAATAGTTTCTTTTGGGGAGAGAATTTGAGAGCCTTGGCACTTTCATCTCTTTACCTGATTCCAGGGTCAGGGCCCTCCGATCAAAGGTGCATTCTTTATCTACTGGAGAGTCACAAGTCCAAGTAAAGGGGGAGTCCCTCACTGTGGCCCACACTCACCCCCTGACTACCTTATATTGGAGCTGACTGAGCTTATACAGGTGTGCTTTTCTGTTTCACCCACCTCTTCTTCCTCTTCCCCACCCTTGGGCTTCATTGGAATTCCAAGTTTGGGAAGACGGAAAAAAGATTTTTCCAGCAGATGAGGAAAGAACACATGTAGTATTGCCAGCTAGAAATCAGGTGTCTCAGTTAAACTTGAATTTCAAATGATTTAATAATGTCTTAAGAAAGAAAGAAAGTGAAGTTGCTCAGTCGAGTCCGACTCTTTTCGACCCCTTGGACTCCAGCCTACCAGGCTCCTCTGTCCATGGGATTCTCCAGGCAGGAATACTGCAGTGGGTTGCCACTGTAGTATTCATTATTTATCTGAAATTGCAGATTTAACTGGCTGGCCTGGACTTTTTATGTGCTCAATCTGTCAATCTTACTGGCACATATGGGTCACAGAGTATCAGCCTTACTGGAAAAGACAGTTTATCTTGAGGAGAAACTAAAGATAAGCTTAAATGGAAGGGAGGAGGCCTTTAAACATCAGCAGTTTAGACTTTGTCCTGTAGAAAACAGGACTGACTGAAGATGGCTTTATAAAAATATTTATTTGGGTTTTTTCCCCTACCTTGTGGAAATACATTAATTGTAATATATTTGGCAAGTACAGAAAAGTAAAAAAGAAAGTAAGTAGCCATAATTCCACCAACCAGCAATAGCAACTGTTTACATCTTGCTGTTAATTGCCTTCAAATTGTTGCCTGATTATCATTGCATTAGTGAGGCCCATTTTGCACTTCCAGGGTGGTGCAGTGGTAACGAATCCACTCGCCAGAGCAGAAGATGCAAAGGACAGAAGAATTCGATCCCTGGGTGGGGAAGACCCCCTAGAGGAGGAAGTGGCAACCTGCTCCAGGGGTTTGCAGAGAGTTGCACCCCGCTGAGGATGCAGGTAGGCCCATTTTGACCATCTATTGAAAACCCCCCTTTCTGCCTTTTCTCCATAATATGTATTGCCCCTTAATGTATAACTCGTTTGGTTAGCTAATTTGTTGGGCTCTTCTCAGTGAGTGGGGTTTTTGTCTGCTTTGTCACTATCACTAGTCCTAGAACTATGCCTGGCACATATAGAAATAAATACTCAGTATCTATAGGACAGATTTTTGGACATGGAACTGCTGAGACAAAAGATCTTATGTGCATTAGAGAACTTTATCTAGTATATGTTGCCAACATGCAGTTCAGAGAGGTTGAGCCAGCTCATGTCCCGCCTGGAGCTTGGAATGGAAGAGGAACAGCCCCGAGTGCTGCTGTGTCCCATGGGAGGTGGGAGGGGTAGGGACATCCCTTGTACAGAGTTGGCAACTCAGAGCTAGGGGTGAGGTGTAAGGTGGGCTTTATAGCGACATGGGCATTAATCTGTGTATTAATTTGCTAGGGCTGCCATAACAAAATACCACCGCCTGCGTGGCTTCAAGCAGAAATTCATTTTCTCACAGCTCTGGAGGCTAGCAGTCCACCATCCAGGCTGTTTTCTTTGAGGCCTCTCTCTTTGGCTTGCCACTGGCCAGCTTCACAGCCTTTCCTCTGCATGAGAGCATCTCTGATGTCTCTGTGTATCCTAATCTCTCTTCAGAAGGACACCTGTCAGCTTAGGCCCCCCCCCATGGTCTTATTTTAACTTGGTCATTCTTTAAAGGTCCTGTCTCAAAGTGATAGTCACCTCCTGAGGTACTAAGGGTTGGGGCTTCAACATATAAATTTGAGTGGACGTAATTTGGCTCATTACAATCTGCTTGGAAGACAGGAGGAGTGGACATTCACTTCAATTTTCCTAACATTCAGAAAGCAGCTTTCCTGTCCTCCCGAGGCTCCTCGGGCCAATGCCAGATCCTTACCTCCATCTACTGCGACTGGATTTCGAAGCTGTTCACCATTCTAGCATCCTCCTGAAAGAAAGTCCAGTCTGTGGTGTTTCAGAGTGAGGAATTACAAAAAACTCTGTGCTGGGCTCTGAGCACAGTACCTCTATGGTACAAAATATTACAAAGTCTGATGTCTTCTGCTAGGAGTATGTTTAGATCCTCAGCTGCAACCATATTTTTACGTCTTTTTGCCAGTTTTCTTTTGATGTCATTTACTGCCCAGGTAGCCTAATTATGGAGGGTGTGAGTTTAGGGTAGACAGTCTGTATTAGAATTCTCCAGAGAAACAGAACCAATTGATGCGTAGAGAGATTGAGATTTAAGAAATTGACTCGGGAGTTGCCTGGTGGTCCAGTGGTTAGGACTTGGTGCTTTCACTGTCGTGGCCTGGGTTCAGTCCCTGGTTGGAGAGCTAAGTTCCCTCAAGAAATTGGCTCATGTGACTGTGGGTGCTGCGAAGTTCAAGTTCTACAGGGCAGTCTAGGCAAGTTGGAGACCCAGGGAAGAGTTGATGTTGCAGCTAGAGGCAATCTGGAGTCAGAATTCCCTCCTTCTCAAGGGAAATTTTTCTCTTTTAAGGTCTTAAACTAATTGATGAGGCCCACCCACACTAGAGAAGGTAATTTTACTCAAAAAGTCTACTTAANGTGTAGCCTAATGTTGCAGCCTGGCCTCAGATGGGAGTCCAGCTCTGTCTGTTTCCTCTTTCAATGTTTTCCACATTTGCACAAAATACTTAAAAGTGTGGAACCAAATTACAGGAGGTAGAGAATTACCCCCTTCCTTTGCATATGTTCTCCCAAAGTTTGGGCTGTGCATGAAAGGGATGCTCAAACCATTACTGGTGAACTGGCTCTGACCTTTCGGGAAGCATTTTCCGGTCCCTCCACTCCTTCCCTGAACCTCTGAGAATGGACTTTGGTGCCCTCATCCTTCTAATCTCAGTTAACTGCCTCATAAACAGTCTTAATTAGTCCAAGGTTCAGGAATACTTACCCCATTTTATAAGCAGTGTATATTCATTTACTTCATCCACTCATTCTCAAGAGGCAGTGAGGTAGCATTGCCCATCTGTTTCCCTCTTTATAATATTTCCTACCTTCTAATTTTGATTCTTTTCTACTATTGTTTTTTTCCTCTCTCCTTTTCCTCTCTCTCTGATTCTCTAATTAATAGACTCTGACCTCCATCGCCTCTGTTATCTTCTCTTTTCCTAGAACCAGTGCCCACAGCTGACTTCTAGATTTCCTACAGACTTGAAGAAGCCTTTGGCCCCATCATGGCCCATCAACAGTTTACCAGTAAGCTTCAAGAAGAAGTGATTTGCCCCATATGCATGGATATTCTGCAGCACCCTGCTACAATTGACTGCGGGCACAACTTCTGTCTCAGTTGCATCACTCAGAGCGGAGAAGCAGAAGACAGTGTTCTTAAATGTCCCCTCTGCAACAAAATTGTGAGGAGGGACACGATCACGCCCAACTGGCTCTTGGTAAATCTGGTGGAGAAAATCCAAGCTATGGAGCTCTCGGAGATGCAGCCAGAAACGGAAGAGCTGAGATGTCTAAGGCATGGAGAGAAATGTCATTACTTCTGTGAGGTTGACGGCAAGTTCCTCTGCGTGGTGTGTTGTAGATCCAAGGACCACAAAACCCACAACACAACTCTGATAGAAGAAGCTGCCCAGAGTTATCAGGTAGGCATTTGGGGGGCCCCTTCCCTGTCCCCCATTAGACCAGGAGTTCAGTGGGGACCTGGAAACTGTCATCTCCTCCCTCTGGGTTTATACCCATTGCCCCTATCTTTGGACCTGAGTAGAAAATTTGCAGTCAAGCCCAGGAGGTTCATAAGTCTAAGACTGGAGAACTGATGCCTATTGTGACCAAGGTATAATGGAGAATGGAAGGAACATGGAATTTTGAGTCAGAGGTGTAGGTTCAGGTTCAGACTCCTGAACTTTCTATAGATCCTTCAAGGAGTCACTTTACCTCTCTGAGCTCCAGGTGCCTCCTCTTTAAATGGGGCAAACAAATTGTACTTCTTAAGAGTCGTAGGTATAACAAATGAGAAAAGGTTTGTGGAAGTCCTTTGATAACCCCAAAGCACATCCAAATATTAGTCATAATTTATTAGTTATAATTTATTACCACATTCCTTTCTTGTAGGTCACTTAGGTTCCAGAGTTCTTCCTCCCCTGTCACACCCCAGCCCCCAGCTTGAACAGGAAAGGGGGATCTATTAATAATGACACAAGGACCCGTCCTCCATCCCAAGAGAAAAGGAGGGCATCATGAGGCCAGGAGGTCTCCAGGCACAACTTACCAAGACAACTCTCTCCCCACAGGGGCGGATCCAATCACAAATCGAGGTCTTGCAGCAAAAGGAGAGGGAGATAATTCAGATGAAGGCACAAGGTGAACACAAGATCAATGTCTCCATGGTAAGAAAAAACCCAAGTGTGGGTCTCTCTGTCCATGAGCTCGAAAGCAGAAACAGTATCTCTGCAAAACTCCTAGAATTCCTTATTACACCGACCACTCAAAAAGACCTCATTGACAAAGGAACAGATACAGAATGGGATGGAGTGTAGGAGGGACAGAAAGGATTGTGGCATCAGGGATACGGGCGTGCTCCAGCCTTCTCCTCTACAGCATTTGGTTTGTCAGGGCTAGCATCTTCCACGTCCAGCATCGTGTTGTTGGAGTAGGTTGGCCACTTTGGTCTCCTCCACCTGGCGACAGGTAGTGTAAAGAAAACTGGTGCTGGTCTTAGAATCGGAAATACCAGTTTTAAGACCCATCTCCGCCCCTCACAGTCCCTTACTTACCTAGAAACTGACTTCTCAAATTAGAAAATGAAGACACTATGAACCCACTCAAATATCTGTACCTATTTTGTGGGTGAATGTGTGTAAAAAGGAAAAAAAAAATCTATGTGAAAGCAGATTATAAACTGAAAAGACTTCNTCCGCCCCTCACAGTCCCTTACTTACCTAGAAACTGACTTCTCAAATTAGAAAATGAAGACACTATGAACCCACTCAAATATCTGTACCTATTTTGTGGGTGAATGTGTGTAAAAAGGAAAAAAAAAATCTATGTGAAAGCAGATTATAAACTGAAAAGACTTCTGGAAATACGAGTACTTAATATTTAGTTATTAAGTATTAGCTACCTGTCCTTGAAAGCAAAAAATATAATAAATAACCTAATATGAAAACAAGGCACATAGTAAGGGCTTTCAAAAGCTTGTTCTCCTCCCATTTCCTTTCCTCCATGTCTGCCACTGCATGTTGCTCAGAATAAACTTAATAAAATGATAACATTGAATAAAATGGGATAGAAGGAACTTTGAGGCCATCCTCTCATCTTCTGAGTGTCCACTTTCTTGCCCCCAGGCCCAGGTGGAATTAGAGAAGCAGAAGGTCATCACAGCCTTCAGACAGCTGCGTCAGGTGCTAAAGGAGGAGAAGAGCTTCCTCTTGTCCCGGATCAACTGGCTGGGAAAGGAGATCTCCAAGGGGGAGAAATTCTATGTCATTTCCACTGAGACGCAGCTGAACTATCTCAGGAAGCTTACGGATTCCCTGAAGTCCAGACAGTGTTTGCCGCCAGGCCAGCTGCTCCAGGTGAGTGTCCCTTGGGGACCAAGTTGTAAAAATACAGCGACCCCTCCCTGGTTACAGATCAGAGCACTGACCACGTGGCAGGATACCAGAGTTGCCTCTATCTTCCTTCCCCCAGCTCAGTGCTGTCCAATAGAAATACTGAACCATAATTTACAAATATATTTCACACAATGTATATAATTTAGAAGTACAATGTGAGTTATGTGTAATTTAGAATTATTTTGCAAGATACAAATATGACTTAAACTTTTTTCTTGTAGCCACATTAAAAGGATAAAAAGACACAGGTAAAATTAAGTGAAATATTTTATTTTATCCAATATATCCAAAGTAGGACTTCTCTAGTGGCTCAGACGGTAAAAGCGTCTGCCTACAATGCAGGAGACCTGGGTTCAATCCCTGGGGTGGTGAAGATCCCCTGGAGAAATGGCAACCCACTCCAGTGTTCTTGCCTGGAGAATCCGATGGATGGAGGAGCCTGGTAGGCTACAATCCATGGGGTCACAAAGAGTCGGATATGACTGAGTGACTTCACTTTCACTTTATCCAAAGTATTATAATTTCCATCATTAACCAATATTTTTAAAGTATTAATGAAATATTTTATGAACTACTTCCTTTAAAAAAATTGAGTCTTCAAAATCTGGTATATGTTTGGCAGATCTCAGTTCAGACATCATATTTTGAATGGTTGAATTAAATGTACTCTGACCAAATCGATATAGTTGTGGTTAATGGAAAAAGTATTTTACACTATTTCAGTTTTTTTTTTTTTTAATTTGGATTGGTGACTCTCATAAAATTTTAAAATGTGGTTCCTTGTCATACTAGCCATGTTTCAAAGTGTTCAACAGCTATGTGTGACTGGTGGCTGCCATACTGGACAGTGTGGGTCTAGGTGACGCACAGGATGAGCTGAGCTCCCTCCTGAATCCATCTCCCACTCCCACTAGTTCAGAAATCCATTTCTTTTCTTTCTTTTTTTTTTTTTAAGAAAGACCACACAAAGCCATTCCAGCCCTTTTCTTGTCTCTCTTCTTCCTTCTCTGGTTTAGTCTCAGAGACAAAACTTATTTTCAAACAACTCAGTTCCTCTCGAGGTCTGGTCATTTTCCTGCCTACTGGCATATTGGACTTTTCTGGAGGAACCCTTTGTGGAGATGTTCATGTAGGAAGAGAGATGTTCTCATTCCACCTGTCCTGCATGGTTGGTACTTCCTCCTTGGAGCCCATGAATCAGCCAAGTGCTAAGACTTTGTTGTTTCTCTTTCTTTTCTAGGACATCAAAATTGCCTTGTGCAGGTATGATGGGCCACCCCAAGTGCATTTTGCCCCCTGATTCATTCATCTTACAATGCTCAACATACATTCAAATACTCAATGTTCTTCCCTCCCAAGTTCCTGTCTACTCTGTCTAACTGCAGTCAGGTACTCAGGCTGCGGCTTAAGCTGAGTTGGTTACTAAAGAGAAGAGCTGTTTTCTTTATGTTCCTGTTTCTTCATCACAGATTCTATTTCCTTGCACTTCCTGCATGACCCCTTGCTCAACTAGATGGCTCCTGGGTCCCCTACCCCATCTCTCTGCCCCCTTCCTCTCTGCTTCTTTCTGGCTTATCTCCCATCTGCATTTCCATATCACACTATGCCCCACCTCACCCTGGCCCCATATCCCTAGCCCTGGCCTCCTGACTCTCAGCTCACTATCCTCTGATTTCCTTCCCTACCCCCAAGGCTCCATCACCTCATCCCCACCTCTTTGTCACAGCTCTTCCTCCCCTGCACCCCATCCCTTGATCTCACCATCCAGTTCAGCCATATCTTCCTAGAAGTGAAGGATTTCACTTTCTCAACCCAATCCCTGTTTCAATGGACCTGGAGAAAAAACTCAGTGACATCAAATCACGGCATGATTCCCTCACAGAGAGCCTGAAGAGATTCAAAGGTAAGCAAAAGGCTGTCACCAACTCAGTTCACCTCCCTTTGGGAGATTCTTCCTCCATCACCCCGAGGAAATGGAACTGTAACTCATCTGTGTCCATAGTAATTATATAGGACATTTCCAATGCCGGGCTCTCTGCTGGGCACTTTCCAGGCATCTGTATCTTTCTTTTCAGGGATTTCTTACACTCTGCCTTTATCATGTTTCACCTGTTTGCCTCCCTGATTCTTCTTGTGAAAGCTGCAAGAGGTTCCCATGCCTGGCACAGTGACTGGCAGGAAGGTGGTAGACCAGTTGTCTGGTGGGTCAGAACCAGAATTCAATCTATTTCTGACTACAGAATACAAGAAAATAGATTCAAAGTCAATGACATTTTAGGGAAATCCTTCTTGCAGCCTTTCAGGGAAACAGAAGTCAGAGAGGCTTTAGATATTTGGTCAGATATTGTTCAAAAATATGTCTGGGTTTACAACTAGGAAGACAGCTGGGTGTTTGTAAGGAGTCCCTTCACAGCAAAGGTTGTGCTTGTCTAAACCAGGAGTAGAGAGAGTTGGATGGAGTTTTCTCCCAGGAAATATCACAAGAGTCTCCCACCCCAAGACCCTTCCCACACGCCTCTGGAAAAAGAGGACAAGGACAATACCCCCATGAATACCACTTGTTTAGCTAAGAATCTCCACTTCCCAGACACAGAGTTTTTGTTCTTAATTTTGTTGTTTTGAACTTTTCTTTCCCCTAGTAACTGCTTTGCTTTGTCCAGTTCTCCCATCCCATGTGGTGTCATCTCATGTAGCCCAATAATTCATAGTCATTTCAGGTTTTCATAGTCATTCCAATTGGTTCTGAAGTCTCCTGGTGGCCTAGAGGTTAGGATGCTGGCCTTTCATTGCCATGGCCTGGGTTCAATCTCACACAGAAGAACTACAATCTAAAAAATAAAATTAAATAGTTTGGCTTCAATTTAGAATTTCAATAAAGGCGTTTATTACCTTTTCACTTTGGCACAGGCTGGGATTGGGCATGGAGAAGGGGGCTACAAATACACTCTCTACCTTTTGGCACAGATGAATGTGGTCTGCCGTATTTTCTACCCCACCCCCACCCCCACACACAGTCCCCTAACTCCCACCTGGCCCTCTTAAAGTCCACTGGTTGGAGGGGGTTCTGGGGGCCCACTTAGAACACTGGTCTAATCTCCATAGCTGCCTAGTCTGAGGATGGTTGCCTCTTGTTGGGGAATGACTGGGTCTGGGAAACCAGAGGCGGAGGGGGTTGGTGGCTGGACCCTGAAGGGCCTGGAAGCATAGCACTCCTGGCCAGTGTTTGCTCTGGCTCCAGGTGTGCAGATCCCTCATAAGAGGGTCGCTGAGCGTTCCCTATGGCTGGGCTGGTGACCCTCAGAGGAGATGCCCTGTGTCTCCCTCCACCTATACCCAGGGCCGGGTCTCTCCTGTCCTGGAGCTACAGGGCACTAGCTGTCTCTTATACACATCTCACAGGCTGGGATTGGGCATGGAGAAGGGGGCTACAAATACACTCTCTACCTTTTGGCACAGATGAATGTGGTCTGCCGTATTTTCTACCCCACCCCCACCCCCACACACAGTCCCCTAACTCCCACCTGGCCCTCTTAAAGTCCACTGGTTGGAGGGGGTTCTGGGGGCCCACTTAGAACACTGGTCTAATCTCCATAGCTGCCTAGTCTGAGGATGGTTGCCTCTTGTTGGGGAATGACTGGGTCTGGGAAACCAGAGGCGGAGGGGGTTGGTGGCTGGACCCTGAAGGGCCTGGAAGCATAGCACTCCTGGCCAGTGTTTGCTCTGGCTCCAGGTGTGCAGATCCCTCATAAGAGGGTCGCTGAGCGTTCCCTATGGCTGGGCTGGTGACCCTCAGAGGAGATGCCCTGTGTCTCCCTCCACCTATACCCAGGGCCGGGTCTCTCCTGTCCTGGAGCTACAGGGCACTAGCTGTCTCTTATACACATCTCACAGGCTGGGATTGGGCATGGAGAAGGGGGCTACAAATACACTCTCTACCTTTTGGCACAGATGAATGTGGTCTGCCGTATTTTCTACCCCACCCCCACCCCCACACACAGTCCCCTAACTCCCACCTGGCCCTCTTAAAGTCCACTGGTTGGAGGGGGTTCTGGGGGCCCACTTAGAACACTGGTCTAATCTCCATAGCTGCCTAGTCTGAGGATGGTTGCCTCTTGTTGGGGAATGACTGGGTCTGGGAAACCAGAGGCGGAGGGGGTTGGTGGCTGGACCCTGAAGGGCCTGGAAGCATAGCACTCCTGGCCAGTGTTTGCTCTGGCTCCAGGTGTGCAGATCCCTCATAAGAGGGTCGCTGAGCGTTCCCTATGGCTGGGCTGGTGACCCTCAGAGGAGATGCCCTGTGTCTCCCTCCACCTATACCCAGGGCCGGGTCTCTCCTGTCCTGGAGCTACAGGGCACTAGCTGTCTCTTATACACATCTCACAGGCTGGGATTGGGCATGGAGAAGGGGGCTACAAATACACTCTCTACCTTTTGGCACAGATGAATGTGGTCTGCCGTATTTTCTACCCCACCCCCACCCCCACACACAGTCCCCTAACTCCCACCTGGCCCTCTTAAAGTCCACTGGTTGGAGGGGGTTCTGGGGGCCCACTTAGAACACTGGTCTAATCTCCATAGCTGCCTAGTCTGAGGATGGTTGCCTCTTGTTGGGGAATGACTGGGTCTGGGAAACCAGAGGCGGAGGGGGTTGGTGGCTGGACCCTGAAGGGCCTGGAAGCATAGCACTCCTGGCCAGTGTTTGCTCTGGCTCCAGGTGTGCAGATCCCTCATAAGAGGGTCGCTGAGCGTTCCCTATGGCTGGGCTGGTGACCCTCAGAGGAGATGCCCTGTGTCTCCCTCCACCTATACCCAGGGCCGGGTCTCTCCTGTCCTGGAGCTACAGGGCACTAGCTGTCTCTTATACACATCTCACAGGCTGGGATTGGGCATGGAGAAGGGGGCTACAAATACACTCTCTACCTTTTGGCACAGATGAATGTGGTCTGCCGTATTTTCTACCCCACCCCCACCCCCACACACAGTCCCCTAACTCCCACCTGGCCCTCTTAAAGTCCACTGGTTGGAGGGGGTTCTGGGGGCCCACTTAGAACACTGGTCTAATCTCCATAGCTGCCTAGTCTGAGGATGGTTGCCTCTTGTTGGGGAATGACTGGGTCTGGGAAACCAGAGGCGGAGGGGGTTGGTGGCTGGACCCTGAAGGGCCTGGAAGCATAGCACTCCTGGCCAGTGTTTGCTCTGGCTCCAGGTGTGCAGATCCCTCATAAGAGGGTCGCTGAGCGTTCCCTATGGCTGGGCTGGTGACCCTCAGAGGAGATGCCCTGTGTCTCCCTCCACCTATACCCAGGGCCGGGTCTCTCCTGTCCTGGAGCTACAGGGCACTAGCTGTCTCTTATACACATCTCACAGGCTGGGATTGGGCATGGAGAAGGGGGCTACAAATACACTCTCTACCTTTTGGCACAGATGAATGTGGTCTGCCGTATTTTCTACCCCACCCCCACCCCCACACACAGTCCCCTAACTCCCACCTGGCCCTCTTAAAGTCCACTGGTTGGAGGGGGTTCTGGGGGCCCACTTAGAACACTGGTCTAATCTCCATAGCTGCCTAGTCTGAGGATGGTTGCCTCTTGTTGGGGAATGACTGGGTCTGGGAAACCAGAGGCGGAGGGGGTTGGTGGCTGGACCCTGAAGGGCCTGGAAGCATAGCACTCCTGGCCAGTGTTTGCTCTGGCTCCAGGTGTGCAGATCCCTCATAAGAGGGTCGCTGAGCGTTCCCTATGGCTGGGCTGGTGACCCTCAGAGGAGATGCCCTGTGTCTCCCTCCACCTATACCCAGGGCCGGGTCTCTCCTGTCCTGGAGCTACAGGGCACTAGCTGTCTCTTATACACATCTCACAGGCTGGGATTGGGCATGGAGAAGGGGGCTACAAATACACTCTCTACCTTTTGGCACAGATGAATGTGGTCTGCCGTATTTTCTACCCCACCCCCACCCCCACACACAGTCCCCTAACTCCCACCTGGCCCTCTTAAAGTCCACTGGTTGGAGGGGGTTCTGGGGGCCCACTTAGAACACTGGTCTAATCTCCATAGCTGCCTAGTCTGAGGATGGTTGCCTCTTGTTGGGGAATGACTGGGACTGGGAAACCAGAGGCGGAGGGGGTTGGTGGCTGGACCCTGAAGGGCCTGGAAGCATAGCACTCCTGGCCAGTGTTTGCTCTGGCTCCAGGTGTGCAGATCCCTCATAAGAGGGTCGCTGAGCGTTCCCTATGGCTGGGCTGGTGACCCTCAGAGGAGATGCCCTGTGTCTCCCTCCACCTATACCCAGGGCCGGGTCTCTCCTGTCCTGGAGCTACAGGGCACTAGGATGCAGAGGCCCAGAGGAAGCCCCTTATCTAGGGATCCCACTCTATAGCTCCTCCCTAGTCCAGCACTCCTACAGCAAGTGCAGGCCAGACACAGGCCATCGACCCCGAGTTATGGGCTCATTCTCCAACCACGCAAAGGCTTTTGTCCTCTGCCCCTATTTCCATGAGGGTACACAGACGTTGACAGCCTTCCATGTCTGGGAGACGGGGACACAGAACCCCCTCCTTGGGGAGAACTGGGACAGAAGGGCACCAAGCGCCTTGGTCTGGAGCTCCCTTGCCTTTCTTGTCTTGCGTCTTCTCTTATCGGGAGGAGAGGGATTGCCACCCAGGCTTTAAGTAGGTGGGACCATCCTTTACCACACCCTGTGCCTGACCTTCTGAAGCCAAAGCGTGAGGCCAAACAGCACCTTTGTCCCTCAGCTCTTTCTCCTCAGTTCTTCTCATGGAAGAGACTAGATTTGTGCTGCCCAGTACGTTAGCTACTAGCCACACATGCACTTGGGCATTTGAACTGTGGCTCATCCAAAGTCAGGTGTGCTGCTAGTGAAGGAAACATGTCAGATTTCACAAGACTTAGTGCGAAAATAGAATGGAAAATATAGTAATAACTTTTATAGGTTGAAAGGCAATATTTTAAAATAATTATTTAAATAGAAAATATAATTAAAAATTAATTGTATCAGTTTCTTTTTACTTTACTTTTTGTAATGTGACTACTAAGTAAGTAAGTAAATGTTAGTCACTCAGTTGTGCCCAACTCTTTGCGACTCCATAGACTGAAGCCCACCAGGCTCCTGTGTCCATGAGATTTTCAGGCAAGGATACTGGAGTGGGTTGTCATTTCCTTCTCCATGGGATCTTCCCAACCCAAGGGATTGAACCCAGGTCTCCTGTGCTGCAGGCAGATTCTTTACCAACTGAGCTACAAGGGAAGCCCTTCCCCTGTGACTACTGGGAAATGTTATTTGTGACTTGAGTGTATTTCTACTGGACAGTGCTGGGCTAGAGAGCCACTCCAGTGTAACAGAAAGGGCATCTCTCAGAGTTTTACACCTTGGTCCACTAAGAATATGAGAGTCAAGTTCAAGGCATTTGAAGTTTGATGGCTGCTGTGTGATGGTGGGTTCCTTGTTCAAACTCTCTGAATTTACTCCACCTCATTCTGTTCTCTCTCCACAGACAATCTCCAAGCTGACAGCAAGAAAGATAAAAGCAAATTCCTCAGAAGCATGACTGAGGAAGACAGAAAGAGCTGTAAGTGATGACTGCCCTCCTGCCGTTTGGGGAAAGTGAAAAAAGCAAAGGGGAAGAATTCTGTCTCTCTGATTACACGAAGGCCAAATATAGGTGAATCCCCATTCCTCATTAAGGGAGAAACACAGGCATATGGATATGTTTTATTATTTTAAACTCAGGTAACTCACAAAACAGAGGCTAATCCCACAATTTAGAAACATTTAAAAGTAACAGAAAATTCTAGGACTCCCCTGGTGGTCCAGTGGGTAAGACTCCACGCTCCTAATTCAGGGGGCATGGGTTTGATCCTTGGTTGCAGAACTAAGATCCCACATGCTACACGGCATGCCCCCCTCCAAAAAAAAAGTAACAGAAAGTTTCAAATTTATTCCTCCATTCCTCAGAGTAAGGGAAGAAAAGATGACAAGGAGAAGACAAAAGCAGCTCAGTCTCTGTAGTAGTAGCTGCCATCAGCCATAGGCTGGGTTTCTGGTTGTAAGTCAGGTCATGACAGTCCAGGGGAGGGAGACCCCCTGTAACCGCAGCCTATGCCCAAGCCATCAGAGATAGCCCTGCTATCTGAGATGGTAACACTAGAAGTACCATTTCTTTAAGAGCCACCATGTGCTAAGCAGTCCACTTCTAAAAGTTCAAAATCTCACTACCATCCTCCTAAACAGGTGTTATTATTGGCAATGTACAATAAATAGGGCCCCTGCAACTTCAGAGAGGTGAAGTAAATTACCCAAGTCATGTGACTATTAAGTGGAAAAGACAGCATTAGAAATCATTTTGTCAAAGCCAGAAACTACACAATGCCTTCCAAAGCCAAGAGCAGAACTTAAGATTCTGTTCCACCAGTGTTTTTCCACCAGAGGAGCTATCTGTCGGTGTTTGCACATGGTTAAGTCTCCACTGTGCTCTCTGCCTTGTGGTCTGCTGAATCACATCCCACGCCTCAGGAAACATTCTAGGCCAGTAGAGTACCCCCCTTCTTTGTAGGCTTTGGGACAACCTGAAAGGCTTCTATACTTTCTCATGACCTGGGGGGCAGTCCTTACTGAGAATCACCAATTCTTGTTCTTATCGATGGTAGCAGGCTGTTTGGTTTTTAGTTTGTAGCTTCCGGTTATCGAGACCAACATTGGTTTTCTCTCACCAATTCCTAGGGTACCTGTCAGAGAAAAATGATCCTAAGATGAACAAAACCTTGGAGCCTGAGTCGACCCCTCCAGGTAAGAGTCCTGCCCCTGAATGCTGGTGGCTTCTAATAGTGGAGTCAAGGAACCTCCAAGTCTACAGGGAGTCAAATGCTGTCCCCATCCAAGCACTTGGAGAGTATGCAATTAATGGTAAAGAATCCGTCTGCAATGCGGGAGATCCGGGTTCTATCCATGAGTCGAGAAGATCCCCTGAAGAAGGGAATGGCTGCCCACTCCAGTATTCTTGCTTGGAGTCGCAAAGAGTCTGATACCACTGAGTGACTAGCCCACACACACATGCAATTAAAAGGAAAAATTACAATTAGATGAAAAAAATAACTAAAGTAAGGTTAACCAGTGAAGACAGCTTATAAGTAGAGGGGTTTTAATAAACTGTTCCTTTATCTATCATTCAGTAAGGCAAGCCCAAGAATTTCTGTTGATCCCCAGCTACTGGAACCATGTGGGCAGTTTCACTTTCCTGAATCTACCTCTGATTCCTCCTGCTGTGTCTAGAGCTCGGTAGCACTTTCTGACATTGCTGCCTTGCCCCCATTGACCTCTCTCCTCTCCTCTCCTTCTCCCTCAAAGTTGACAGAACAGCTAAAACAGTGCTGCCAAATTCCATACTCTCAATTTCACTCAGCCCGCTCTTCCGGAGCCGAAACAGGGCCTCTTTTGTTTCTTACTCACCAAACCTGGACAGCTCTGAGAACCTGCGGAGCCCTGAAGCTACGAATATTGAAGAACTCAAGACGGTGATAGGTGAGTGGCTGAGAACACTGAAAGGTCCCTGAGGGAGTGGAGATGGGGATGGAAATAAGGACTTGGAGAAGAGAGTAGGTGTTCTCAAGCAAAAGGAGGACGAGGACCCAGCACTTGGCTTCTGTTTACTGCTTTGGCTGTGGTGCCCCCTGGTGGATAAAGAAAGTCACTATAGTTGACTGCTCCGGTCCACTTTTTTTTTTTCAACTACAAGGCATCTNCTGATATTTCTTCTGGCAATCGTGATTCCAGCTTATGCTTCCTCCAGCCCAGCATTTCTCATGATGTACTCTGCATAGAAGTTAAATAAGCAGGGTGACAATATACAGCCTTGACGTACTCCTTTTCCGATTTGGAACCAGTCTGTTGTTCCATGTCCAGTTCGAACTGTTGCTTCCTGACCTGCATACAGGTTTCTCAAGAGGTAGGTCAGGTGGTCTGGTATTCCCATCTCTTAAAGAATTGTCCACAGTTTATTGTGATCCACACAGTCAAAGGCTTTGGCATAGTCAATAAAGCAGAAAGAGATGTTTTTCTGGAACCCTCTTACTTTTTCCATGATCCAGCAGATGTTGGCAATTTAATCTCTGGTTCCTCTACCTTTTCTCAAACCAGCTTGAAGATCTTTTTTGTACAATTCTTCTGTGTATTCTTGCCACCTCTCCTTAATATCTTCTGCTTCTGTCAGGTCCATATCATTTCTGTCCTTTATTGAGCTAATCTTTCCATGAAATGTTCCCTTGGTATCTTTAATTTTCTTGAAGAGATGTCTAGTCTTTCCCATTCTATTGTTTTCCTATTCTAGTTACATTTTTTAAAGTGTTATAAACTACCATAAAATTTTAAGAGATGAGCAGATTATAACAGTATTAATAAGTTGAAAAAAGTCATCCTTACTTTTCTAAGAAGTAGTTTTTCTACTTCTTAAAAATGAGGTAAAAAATTAGGTTAAAAAAAAAAAAAAGACTCCCCATATAACCTATTAGCTAAAGTTTTATGGAAGAGTTAAATGTATATGGCCACAATTCTTCAGTGTATTCAATGACACCACACAATAATCAGATCATGTGTTTTTGCAGAAAGTTTCGAATTAGTTTACACATTTCTACATCTAGCATACAGTTCCTGCCCTGAAACCATTCACCATTTGGTTGAGGCAACAAGGCAGACCCATGTGGCAGTCCCACAGCCGCAAAAAGCAGCAGTGATGCAGCTCCGTGTGGGGTGACACAGGACACAAGGAGGCGGGAAGAGCGTTTATTTCCATAATCCTGGGAAGGACCGGAGCAGGAAGTCTGAACAGGTGGCTCCAGCACAGGCTTTCTCGTGAGACTGAGCCTTCAGTAAATGTCATGACGCTTGCCAGGTCCAGAACACCGCTGAGGGGTGGAGACCCTGGGGGCTCTTTAGCATTGCTGC
The DNA here is from genome assembly GCA_006410875.1 of Neotragus pygmaeus. Taxonomy (NCBI): domain Eukaryota; kingdom Metazoa; phylum Chordata; class Mammalia; order Artiodactyla; family Bovidae; genus Neotragus; species Neotragus pygmaeus. Next base: position 129,844 of record SJYV01036826.1, on the reverse strand, counting down.
CCTGTGAGAAACGCATCCCCTGCCACCACCCTGCATGTGAGAGGAAAGACTGCACACAGGGAGGAGAGCTTGGGCACAAGCAGTTCAGCACCCAGGCAGGACCTGGTGTTGCTGCAGCGCAGCCTTGAGCAGAGCAGCGGGTAAAAACAACCTCCGAGCAGGAGGGGCGAGGCTGCGCCCCAGAGGCTGCACAAATGCACCAGTTAAGCAGCATGGGCCCTCGGAAGTGCTCTAAAAGTGCACCTACCTTATAGACTGACTCTAGACCCGACTGAGCCCCATGAGCCCCACCCAAGCTGGGCGATGAAGCCACAATATCCTGTTCTCGGAGAGTCTTCTCTTCATCACTTATCTAGAAGGAAACATGTCATTTAAAAATTAAAAGTCTGCATTCAGTTTCAATAAAGTACTTCCTGTTCTAGCGAAGATTCTATACTTTTTTAAAACTGTCAAAACCCTGATATCTCAAATCATTCCTAATACAATTACTAGGTGACTTTATAATCATTAATGAAGCCAAAATATGGATTAAAACTCAAATTCAATATACTTTCAAATTTCTACTCTGCCAATTTCTGAGGACACATACCAAAAGAACAGTAGCAGAGAAACAAAGTATTATAATATGAAACAAAAGAAATTATAATAAAAATTAACGTAATACAGACAAAAAAATGAACACTACCTGAATGTGGAGTTATGTTAATTTATTAAAATACCTATTTGAACTAAGAGTGGAATTTTCTAGCCACATAAAACAATTTCAAATTTAAATAAAACACTAGTTTTTGTCAGAACAACTACAGTCTATTATCACTGACTAATTATGGCTTTGAAAAAAAATACTGATCGATATGACAAGATAAAAATCATAAACTTCTATACAGAAAAAGAAAAGATCTACAACTGAAGATGAATTATAAATGATAAACTGTGGGAAATATTTGTATCATGTGACATCTGAGTTACTCTCAATAAACCCCAAGGTAGTAGGGCATAAATACTNTGACTAATTATGGCTTTGAAAAAAAATACTGATCGATATGACAAGATAAAAACCATAAACTTCTATACAGAAAAAGAAAAGATCTACAACTGAAGATGAATTATAAATGATAAACTGTGGGAAATATTTGTATCATGTGACATCTGAGTTACTCTCAATAAACCCCAAGGTAGTAGGGCATAAATACTAATAATCCAAAAGTAAAACAAAGCCAAGATTCATATAACTGAAAGTAATGAAAGTAAATTAAAATAATAATGTGATATTATTTTCTACCTAGTAAAATGGAAAACATTAAAATCCACAGGGTTGGGACAATCCTTACATACGGTACTTTGACAATACACATAAATAAGCTTTAAAATACACTGACGCTAACAATTTTACTTCTAGAATTAATCTTAATAAGAGAACAAATACACAAATTGGGAAATTTTCTTTCATCACAATGCTATTTATAATAATTTTTAAAAGCCTAAATGCCCAGAACAGGTGTTTGGTTAAAGTACAGTACAATGTGATGTTTAAGAAAAGCAAACCATCCTATTCAGATCAGCTTCTCACAGAAATCAAAGAAAATACACTGACAGAAAATTTTAAAGCATCTTCTTTAAGGCACAGAAGATTAGTACATAGAGTTGGGCCCTCTTAAGGTGGGATATCATTAATAAGAGATGCTCCTTCCCTAACGCTGCAAGTCATTAGAGAAATCCCAAGCACTGAACTTGTTTTAAGGTCATCCCTGATTCAAAGGCCCCAGACACCTGACAGAAGCTCAAATCCTCTGTGAGCAAAGTACATCCCACAGCATGCCTCAAAGGATTTCTGCAAACACATTTGCAAATACTGTACCAAGCACATTGTATTTTACAACAAAGCAAACAGTAAAACATCACTTCATGAGCAAAAACAAAAAGATTCATAAAGTACATAGATAATAACTGTGTGACAATTCTAAAAGACAAGGATAATGATATCTGCATGAATGAGAAAGTATAAAAAGTGACTTGACAAAGTGGCAGAGACAAAAAGAGAGTATCAGATGGGTGGCCTAGTGGTAAAGACGCGGCCCTTTCCCTGCCACGGCCTTGCGTTCAACCCCTGGTCAGGGAACTGAGATCCCGCAAACCTCACAGCGAAGCCAAAAAAAAAAGTATGAGAGAGCTTTTATTTTGGCTAATTCTGGTGAAGCAACTTCAAAGCGACTCTACCACAACAGGTAGACTGTCTCTCCTCTCTTAAACCCAGGAAGAGTGAGGATAGGGCACCGGAAGCTAATCAGTCTCGGTAGGGATCTTCAGCGCAGCATTCAGGGATCTCAGATTCTGGATGGAAATAAACAGTATCCTGACCAGCTGCACCCACAGACTAATGAAAGGAGTAAATAAAAACCTTTCCGAACAAAGATATAATTCTCCTAAGGCTAAGTACACTCCTCCAAATACAATCTCTAGCACACAGAGAAAACAAACACACAAGGAAACAAGGCTCCATGAATGGAAACCAGATTTGTAAAACCAAAAGAAAAGCGTAAGAACTGGAAAACAAAAAACAAAATTGGCTTTATTTACAGATTATATGAGTTAGAATCCTTAGAAAATTCAGAAGAATCCACAATAAATTATTAGACCTATTTACCTAATTAAGCAAGGTTTCTAGATACAATGTCATATACAGAAAAACTAATTATATTTCTATCTGCCAACAGCTAAGTTTAATAATGGATTTTTTTAAAAACTATCATTTATAACATCTGTTAGATCACTGGAAAAAGCAAGAGAGATTCAGAAAAAAACCTACTTCTGCTTTATTGATTACACCAAAGCCCTTAACTGTGTGGATCACAACAAACTGGAAAATTATTCAGGAGATGGGAATACCAGATCACCTGACCTGCCTCCTGAGAAATCTGTATGCAGGTCAAGAAGCATCAATTAAAACTAGATATGGAACAACAGACTGGTTCCAAATCGGGAAAGGAGTATGAAAAGGTTGTATATTGTCACCCTGCTTATTTAACTTACATGGAGAGTAGGTCATGTGAAATGCTGGGCTGAATGAAGCACAAGCTGGAATCAAGATTACCAGGAGAAATAGCAATAACCTCAGATAAGCATATGACACCACCTTTATGGCTGAAAGAGAAAAAGTAAAGAGTCTCTTGATGAAAGTGAAAGAGGAGAGCGAAAATGTTGGCTTAAAACTCACAATCAAAAAACTAAGATCATGGCATCCAGTTCCATCACTTCATGGCAAATAGATGGAAACAATGGAAACAGTGACAGACTTTATTTTGGGGGGTCCCAAAATCACTGCAGATGGTGATTGCAGCCATGAAATTAAAAGATGCTTGCTCCCTGGAACAAAAGCTATGATCAACCCACACAGCATTTTAAAAAGCAGAGACATTACTTTGGCAACAAACGTCCGTGTAGTCAAAGCTATGGTTTTTCCAGTAGTCATGTATGGATGTGAGAGTTGGAACTATAAAGAAAGCAAAGCACTAAAGAATTGATGCTTTTGAACTGTGGTATTAGAGAAGACTCTTCAGAGTTCCTTGGACTGCAAGGAGATCCAACCAGTCCATCCTAATGGAAATCAGTCCTGAATATTCACTGGAAGGACTGATGCTGAAGCTGAAAGTCCAATACTTTGGCCACCTGATGTGAAGAACTGACTCAATAGAAAAGACCCTGATGCTGGGAAAGACTGAAGTCGAGAGGAGAAGGGGATGACACAAGATGAGATGGTTGGATGGCATCACCAACTCAAGGGACATGAGTTTGAGTACTCTCCAGGAGTTGGTGATGGACAGGGAGGCCTGGCATGCTGCCGTCCATGGTGTTGCAAAGAGTCGGGCATGACTGAGCAACTGAACTGAATTGAACATTCATAACAGGATTAAAACTAGTAACAAAAGAAATCTACCAAAGAACATGTAAGGCCCAAGAAAAAAACTATAAAACCTAACTGAAGAAAACTGGAGAAAACCTAAATAACAGAGAGACATATAAACTGCACCAGAAGAAATAACACTATACAATTCTCAAATTAACCTGCAGATTCAATATGCTCTCAAGAAAAATCACAATAGCTTATGTGTCTGTGTTGCTTCTAGAATATATAGGGACAGACAGTGCCAAGGAAAGTCAAAATGGAAAAATAACTGATAAAGTAAGAAACTGACAGAGGAGACACGGCAAAAGGGAATAAGAAATTTGTACATCCTCATGATAATCTTTCTTTATTAAGTGATTTCCAGTTTAAATACAAAAATACTTCAAATATGCACAATGAATACTTACTAATTTAAAATTATATAAAAAGTTAATATACATGCCTGTTCTTCCCACCATTAATGGGGATAATCATAAGCGACTCTATGAATTTTTTTTTGCCCAAATGGTTTTCACAGGGTCTGACAATACTGAAGTTGACACCAAATGTGTTAATCAATCATTTCTCTTTTACAATTACTTATTACAGCAGCAAAGAATTAGGGAACTCTGAACATACAGATGTTTGTCATAATAATATCCGGGATTTTAACTGAACAAATTCCACAGCAACATAAGCACCACATAAAAAAAAATAAATAAACTGAAAATGGGTTAAAGACTTTAATGTAAGAGACCTGAAAGCATAAAACCCCTTACATTCCTATTCACTGACAATGAAAAAAACAGAAAGAGAAATTAAGGAAACAACCCCATTCACCATTGCAAGAAAAAGAATAAAATACTTAGGAACAAATTTACCTAAATAAACAAAAGACCTATATATGCTGCTGCTACTGCTGCTAAGTTGCTTCAGTCATGTCCGACTCTGTGCAACCCCATAGACGGCAGCCCACCAGGCTCCCACCATCCCTGGGATTCTCCAGGCAAGAACACTGGAGTGGGTTGCCATTTCCTTCTTCAATGCATGAAAGTGAAAAGTGAAAGTGAAGCTGCTCAGTCATGTCCGACTCTTAGAGACCCTATGGACTGCAGCCCACCAGGCTCCTCTGTCCATGGAATTTTCCAGGCAAGAGTACTGGAGTGGGGTGCCACTGCCTTCCCCAAGACCTATATATAGAAAACTATAAAATACTGGTGAAGAAATCAAAGATTACACAAATAGATGGAGAAATAAACAATGTTCACAGATTGGAAGACTCAATATAGTGAAAATGAGTATACTACCCAAAGCACTCTATACATTCAATGCAATCCCTGTCAAGATACCAAAGGTATTTTTCACAAAACTAGAACAAATAATTTCACAATTTGTATGAAAATACAAAAAACCTCAAATAGCCAAAACAATCTTGAGAAAAAAGAATGGAACTGGAGGAATTAACCTTCCAGACTTCAGACTATACTACAAAGCTACAGTCACCAAGACAGTATGATACTGGCACAAAGACAAAATATAGATCAATGGAACAAAATAAAAAGCCCAAAGATAAATTCACGCACCTGTGGACACCTTATCTTTGACAAAGGAGGCAAAAATATACAATGGAGAAAAGAATCTCTTTAACAAGTGGTGCTGGGAAAACTGTCAATCACCTATAAAAGACTTTCTAACACCATACACAAAAATAAACTCAAAGTGGATTAAAGATTTAAATGTAAGACCAGAAACTATAAAACTCTCAAGAGGAAAACATAGGCAGAACACTACCTGACATAAATCACTGCAAGATACTCTCTGACCCAACCCCCAGAGTAATGGAAATAAAAACAAAAAGAACCAAATGGGACCTAATTAAACCTAAAAGCTTTTGCAAAACAAAGAAAACTATAAGCAAGGGAGAAAAAAACAGCAAATGAAACAACTGACAAAGAATTAATCTCCGAAATACACAAGCAGCTCATGCAGCTCAATACCAGAAAAATAAACAACCAATCAAAAAGTGGGCCAAAGAACTAAACAGGTATTTCTCCAAAGAAGACATACAGATGGCTAACAAACACATGAAAAGATACTCAACATCACTCATTGTAAGAGAAATGAAAATCAAAATCACAATGAGGTACTATCTCATGCAGGTCAGAATGGCTGCCATCAAGTCTACAAACAATAAACGCTGGAGAGGGTGTGGAGAAAAAGGAACTCTCTTACACTGCTGGGAATGCAAACTAGTACAGTCACTATGAAGAAGAGTATGGAGGTTCCTTAAAAAACTGACAACAGAACTGCCATATGACCCAGCAATCCTACTGATGGTCAAACACACCAAGGAGACCAGAATTGAGAGAGACACGTGTATCGCAGCACTGTTTACACTAGCTAGGACATGGAAGCAACCTAGCTGTCCATCAGCAGACAAATGGATAAGGAAGCTGTGGTAAATATACACAATGGAGTATTACTCAGGCATTAAAAAGAATACACTTGAATCAGTTCTAATGAGGTGGATGAAACTGAAGCCTATTATATAAACTGAAGTAAGTTAGAAAGAAAAATATCAATACAGTATATTAACACATATATATGGAATTTAGAAAGACCCTATATGCAAGACAGCAAAAGAGACACAGAAGTAAAGAACAGACTTTTGGACTCTGTGGGAGAAGGCGAGGGTGGAAGATTTGAGAGAATATCATCGAAATGTATATTACCATACGTGAAATAGATGATCAGTGCAAGTTCAATGCATGAAGCAGGGTACTCGAAGCTGGTGCACTGGGACAACCCAGAGGGATGGGGTGGGTAGGAAGGTGGAGCAGGGTTCAGGATGGGGGACACATGCATACCCGTGGCTAATTCATGTCAATGTATGGCAAAACCTACAATATTGTAAAGTAATTAGCTTCCAATTAAAATAATTTTTTTAAAAACCTCCCAGAAGAGACACAGGCAGTATGCTCTCTGACATCAGTCTTGGCAATTTTTTTGGATCTGTCATCCCAGGCAAAAAAGACAAAAGCAAACATGAACACATGGGACTACATCAAACCAAAAACCTTGTACAGAACAAGAAAAACTATCAACAAAACAAAAAGGCTGCTTATTAAATGGGAGAAGACATTTGTGAATTATAACTGCTAAGGGGTTAATATCCAAAATATATGAACAATTCATATAACTTAATGTCAAAAATGAAGAAGGAAATGGCAACCACATTGCCTGGAGAATCCCAGGGACGGGGGAGCCTGTTGGGCTGCCATCTATGGGGTCGCACAGAGTCGGACACGACTGAAGCAACTTAGCAGCAGCACCAGCAGCAGCAGCAATATCAAAAAACAATTTGATTAAAAGCTGGGGGGATTTCCCTGGTGGTCCAATGGCTAAGACTCTGTGCTCCCAATGCAGGGAGCTGGTGTTCAATCCCTCGTCAGGGAACTAGATCCCACAAGCCGTAACTAAGAGTTTGCATTCCACAACTAAGACTGAGAGCAGCCAAATAAATAAACAGGTTTATAAAAAGAAAAACAAAACAAAAATGGGCAGACGAACCAAATAGATACTTCTTCCTAAGAAGACAAACAGATGGCCAACAGGCACATGAAAAGATGCTGAACATCATTACTCACCAGGGAAAGGCAAATCGAAACCAGAGATATTAATTCACACCTGTCAGTAAGGTTATTATCAAAAACATGACAAATAATACACTGTTGGTGGAAACGCAAACTGGTGCAGCCACTATGGAAAACAGTATGGAGATTCCTTAAAAACTGAAAATAAACCTTCTGTAAAATACATCAATTCTACTCATGGATATTTATCCAAAGAAAACAAAAACACTAACTCAAAAGATATATGCACCCCCATGTTCAACACAGCATTATTTACAACAGCCAAGATATGGAAGCAATCCAAGTGCCTACTGACAGACAAAAGGATAAAGAAGATGTGGTGCATATATACACGATGGAATATTACTCAGCCACGAACAACATCTTTCTGCTGTGACAACATTGATGGACCTAGAGTGAAATAAATCAGAGAAAAACAAATACCATATGATTTAACCTATATGTGAAATCTAAAAACCGAAACAAAAGAACAAACACAGAACAGAAACAGACTCATCAAAACAGAAAATGAACTAGTTTTTGCCAGAGGGGTGCAGGATAGGGCAAAGGGCAAATAGGCGAAGGTAATTAAAAGGTACAAACTTCTAGTTAAGTCATGACGATACAATGTACAGCATATAGTCAATACTACTGTAATGACTTCGTATGGTGACAGATGGTAAGTAGAGGCATAGTGGTGATCACTTTGTAATGTACACAAACAATGAATCATTGTTATGTAACTGACACTAATATGACACTGCGAGTCAACTATGTTTCAAGTAAGTAAATAAATAAAGTGAAATGCTTCCTGAAGATAAATTGGTTTCTAAGAACTTGTCATTTAGGGGGGTGTACAAAATAAGTAATAAAGTTAGCTAGGCTATCACTATAACACCTTACAATCAAGGTGTATTATGCCTCCCAAATGACATCTTCCTGAAAAGAAGTGTATAACAAATTGCTCTAAATAGAACTGCATTTCCAGAATGACTTACTTTTTTATCCCAGGGGTGCTCCACCTTCAGTCTGGTTAACTGTCAATCAGCAAAGACCCTGAACATTTGAGCCCTAAAGTTTTCTTTCCACCACTATTCACAATCCCCCACCTTAACCTCTATTTTCCACAACTACCCACCAAATACTAAGTACTTGAATGTTTCAAAAGGTATACGGGGTAGTGGTATAATCTTTTTTCAGGCAAAAAATTACACAGGGCTCTAACAGTTTTGATAAAGTTATATTTCCCTATTTTATAATCATGCTGTTTTACATGCTCCTTAGTAACAGAATTAAGGATTTGAGCTGTGCTATCTTTTTCTCTTTGGTATTCTTCATCAAACCATAGAACAGGGAGACCAGACTCCCTCTGCCAGCACTCCTGAAAGGGTCAGGAGTTTCGCTGCTGGAGCAGCAAACGCCCCTACACTGAACAAGCAGGTGGTGGAGGCTGGCTGTGTAGACTGCCCTCTGCTCGCCCATGCAGGGTCCCTCTCTGAGGGGGTTACACAGCTGCTACCTGCTGCACTCACAAGCAGTCACACGACTTGCCTGAAATATGAGCAGAGGTGACACATGTCACTCCCAAGCCAACGCTTTATAAACATGTGATTAACTAGGTTCTCTCCTTCCTCCATCACAGCAACTGGTGAAGTTCCAAACAAAAACTGCTTAATCCACCTGAGTCACGGTACCCAAATGACACAGGGAAGGGCCACCACTGGCCCACAGGAGATGCAGAGCAGGAGCAAGAAACAAACCTTTTAGCAGTCTCTGAGGCCTGGGGTCATTGGCCAACACGGCACCACCTATCTTGACTGACCAGTCATCTCCCTCCTCTCTGAATCACACATTTTCATCAATGAATTATCTTGAGCACATAATTCACATAAACATATCACTGTACATTAGGTACTGAAAACATGTCCGTCCACCCCTCTAAAATGTAAAAGGAATATATTAAAAATGTATAAGTTGTATTACTTACATCCTTCCCACACTCTCAAATGATTGTCTTGGGCACACCACTTTGAAACCACTAAGCCGTTATCCTGGCTGCTAAAGCAAAGAGATAAACAAATGCTTTCCAGAGATTTATTCTATAAACTTTCAATCATCAATATTCATTCATGTTAATAAACAGTTTGGCCAGTTTTCTCCTTGAATCCACACAGCTCTCTCAAGCCCTGGTCCTTAAACATGGCTATACCTCAGATTCGTAGTGGAGCTTTTCAAAATTACAGATCCTTCGTACCACTTAGACCTACAGATTGAAGCACAGAGGTGTGTATTTCTTTAAAAGGTTCTTTAATGATTCTGTAACATACCACTAGTCTAAAACAGTAAATACCAGGGAAGGAATCTTCTTTTCTAAAATACATGTGTCATGTTCTAGAAATACTGCCATCAATTCTAGCATTTGATTATTCTGCGTGTAGAATTCACTCATTCTGAAACACTGAGGACCTACTGTGTACCAAGCACAATTTCCAGCAGATGGAATCCAGCTATTAAACAAGCCAAAAAAAAAAAAAAGCTGCTTTCGAGCAGCTTATATTTTAATGGGGTGACTCAGACAATAATAAACTATCAGGTTGTGATCGATGGTGAAAATAAAGCAAAGGGATGTGCTCCAGATGGGACAGATTTATACTTCAGCTGTGTAGTCAATTAAAGCCTCTCTGGAGAAGTGACAATTAACTGGAAACTTGAATGACAAGAGCATCCAAAGCAGAGGTAACAGCTCGTGCTGAAGTGATGGAGAGAAAGAAACCTAGTGAGCGAGAGGAATGGAGACCATGAAGCAAGGGCCGGAGTGGGGCAGACAGGGCCCGAAGCCAGGAGAGGCCTTTGTGCTAACAACGGTGCACTGCGCTGAAATTTGAGGCAGAGGAAAGCTCAGATCTAATTTACCCTGAGATTTTAAGCTTGCTCTGGTGCTGAATGGAGAAGGGATTGTGTTGTAAGGAACTATACCGAGGGAGAAAGCTCTACAGGCAGTCGGCAACAGGGAAAAGATACAGGCCTCAAAGAGGGAAGCACATCAGGAAAAATACAAGTGGGTAGACTGAGGCGTGTCTGGGAGGCAGCAGGGCTGACAGTCCGCAGATAGTGGAGTGGAGAGACAGACTCCAGGGTGTGGGCTTCAGCCACGGGACAGATGTGGACACCACTTACTGACTCATCTTTTTCTTGATCCGCATCCTCCACTACCATTTATATTTTGTCTCTATACATACTTATCACACGTGCCTTGTTGCAAGTCACCTCAAATCCTTTGAGGGAAGGGGCATGGCATCATTCAGTTCAGTTCAGTCGCTCAATTGTGTCTGACTCTTTGCGACCCCATGAATCGCAGCATGCCAGGCCTCCTTGTCCATCACCAACTCCCGGAGTATACCCAAACTCATGTCCATTGAGTCGGTGATGCCATCCAGCCATCTCATCTTCTGCCGTCCCCTTCTCCTCCCGCCCCCAATCAGAGTCTTTTCCAATGAATCAACTCTTCGCATGAGGTGGCCAAAGTACTGGAGTTTCAGCTTTAGCACCATTCCTTTCAAAAAATTCCCGGGGCTGATCTCCTCTAGGATGGACTGGTTGGATCTCCTTGCAGTCCAACAGACTCTCAAGAATCTTCTCCAACACCACAGTTCAAAAGCATCAATTCTTTCGCACTCAGCTTTCCTCACAGTCCAACTCTCACATCCACACATGACTACTGGAAAAACCATAGCCTTGACTAGACAGACCTTTGTTGGCAAAGTAATGTCTCTGCTTTTGAATATGCTATCTAGGTTGGTCATAACTTTCTTTTCAAGGAGTAAGCGTCTTTTAATTTCATGGCTGTAATCACCAATAAATACAAATCAATGATTTCAAGTACCCGTTTTTCTTAAAATGGAACATATCTATATAGCTGGTAAAAAGTAATAATCTAACAATATTAAAACCTCTAGTTTTATTAATATTAAATATTAATATTTAGTATTATTTAACACAAAATTAATTTAAAATATTGGTAGTAAAAACCTAATTGAAACAATAGGAAGATTGTTTAAAGTATCCTGTATATAACAAAACAACTAGGAATCATTTATAACGAAGTTAACAATTTGTGGGAAAAGCAATTATCATGATGTAAATAGTTAATCACTGTTTTTAATAAACATTGGTCCTATATGGATAGTAAACATTGTGATCTGTGGAGGGCATGCATTTCCCAAATGCCTTGTGACCTAATCATTACCCCTACTGTGGAGACTGAGGATAGTGGCAAACGCCTTGACTCTCCCACTAAGAGTTGAGATCTATCGGCCTCCCTGTGACTGGGCTGGCCTGGGGCTGCCTGCTAACCAGAGCACAGAACGAGGTGCCATGCCCCTCCAGGCTGCATCTCTGAGGGACTGATAGCTTCCATCTCCTGGAGTCCTGAGCCACCAGGAAAGAAGTCCACCCCCTCACCTGCAGGACACCATGGAGAGGATCCCAGCACTGCCCAGCCTTCTAGAAGTCCTCACCCAGCACAAGGCATGTGTGAAGCTATCCTGGACAACCTAGACCAGACTGGCTCATGGAGCCCATATGACACCATGTGAAGCAGAAGAAATCTGCTGTTGAGCCTAGTCTGAACCCCTGACCCTCAAAATTGTAAGATATAATAAAATGGAATTGTTTTAAAACAGTAGGGTTAGGCTGTGGTTTTAAGTTTTAATGTTAGTTTTCAGAATTGTTGTTTTAAGCTTGTTGACAAATATTACATAGTAATAAATAACCAGGCTTCCCTGGTGGTTCAGATGGTAAAGAATCTGCCAGCAATGCTGGAAACCCTGGTTCAATCTCTGGGTTGGGAAGATCCCTTGGAGAAGGCAAAGGCTACCCACTCCTGTATTCTTGCCTGGAAAAGCCCACGGACAGAGGGGCGTGGTTGCTACAGTCTGTGGGGTCGCAAAGAGTCGGACATGACTGAGCTACTTACCAGAACACTTATCCACCTAAAATAAAAGTTCATTTAAAACATTTTTTTAACTTACAATCCAATTCTTATAAAATACTTCCTTCATTTAAATGTCCAGAAGAGAATCAAATAAAGGGAAGTATGAAAAAAATTAAACTGTTAATGACTGGTAAATCTCTAGGGGAAATCTCTCCTTACAAATTATCTGTCATTCATTTATAGTTGCCCAAAACATATAAAGTTAGAAAAATGAATAATAATTTTATATCCTGACATTCTAATTAGTATGTTGATGTCTCAGTAACTTTGCCAACATGATCCATGTAAAAATCAATCATCTGGTTATTTCATTAGTGCCCTTTTCTTTTAATAGCATAGGCACATCTGGAGTACACTAAAATTTATACCAAAAAGAAAAGATTAATCACTTATATTCAAGCACATTTCCTCTCTCCTAGAAAACAAGCCTTTTAAAGAAAAAAAAGCTGGGTAATTTATACAAGACTTCTTTAAGTATCCTAAATAAAAGAGCAGTCAGTCCTGAGTTGGGCATACCAAGCCTAGACACACACGCAAGCAGCTCAGTATGGGAAGAAGTATCAGGAAAGTATTCCACCCACCCCACCCCGCAACGCTCCTGCAGCACCTTCCAGGAGGGGACAGTGCCAACAGGTGACACGAAGAAAAGTAAAGGTGCTACTTGTAAGCAATACGTGAACCGTGAACTCCCTGATGTTCAAGCTGGTTTTAGAAAAGGCAGAGGAGCCAGAGATCACATTGCCAACATCTGCTGGATCATGGAAAAAGCAAGAAAATTCCAGAAAAACATCTACTTCTGCTTTATTGACTATGCCAAAGCCTTTGACTGTGTGGATCACAAGAAACTGTGGAAAATTCTGAAAGAGATGGGAATACCAGACCACCTAACCTGCCTCTTGAGAAATCTGTATGCAGGTCAGGAAGCAACAGTTAGAACTGGACATGGAACAAAAGACTGGTTCCAAATAGGAAAAGGAGTACGTCAAAGCTGTATATTGTCACCCTGCTTATTTAACTTATATGCAGAGTACATCATGAGAAANCAAAACATCTACTTCTGCTTCATTGACTACTCTAAAGCCTTTTACTATGTGACCACAACAAACTGTGGAAAATTCTTAAAGAGATGGGAATAAAGAGACTACCTTATCTGCCTTCTGAGAAATCTGTATGGAAGTTTAGAAGCAACAGTTAGAACTGGACATGGAACAATGGACTGGTTCCAAATTGGGAAAGGAGTACATCAAGGCTGTATATTATCACCTTTTTTATTTAAGTTATATTCAGAGTATGTCATTCCAAATGCCAGACTGGATGAAGCACAAACTGGAATCAAGATTTCAGGAAGAAATATCAATAACCTCAGATATGCAAATGATACCAACCTTATCACAGAAAGCAAAGAGGATCTCAACAGCCTCTTGATGAAAGTGAAAGAGGAGAGTGAAAAAGTTGACTTAAAACCCAGCATTCAGAAACTAAGTTTATGGCCTCCAGTCCCATCACTTCATGGCAAATAGATGGGGAAACAATGAAAATAGTGACAGACTATTTTCTTGGGCTCCAAAATCGCTACGGATGGTGACTGCAACCATGAAATTAAAAGACACTTGCTCCTTGAAAGAAAAGCTGTGAGAAACCTAGAGAGCATATTAAAAAACAGAGATATCACTTTACTGACAAAGGTCTGTATAGTCATAGCTATGATTTTTCCAGTAGTCATGTATGGATGTGAGAGTTGGACCATAAAAAAGTTCAGCGCCTTGTGGTATTGGAGAAGACTCTTGAGAGTCCCTTGGATTGCAAGGAGATAAACCAGTCAGTCCTAAAGGAAATTAGTCCTGAATATTCATTGACAGGACTTATGCTGAAGCTGAAACTCCAACACTTTGGCCACCTGATGTGAAGAGCTGACTCACTGGAAAAGACCCTGATGCTGGGAAAGGCTGAAGGCAGAGGAGAAGGGGATGACAGAGGATGAGATGGTTGGATGGCATCACCAACTCAATGGACATGAGTTTGAATAAACTCTGGGAGTGGGTGATGGGCAAGGAGGCCTGGTGTGCTGCAGTCCTTGGGGTCACAGAGAGCTGGACATGACTGAGTGACTAAAATGAACTGATCCTGTTCAGCAAATTTATTTACTGGAGGAATAGATCCATGATCCTTGTGTGCACTACTGTGCAATACAGCTACTCCTCAGGGATTTTTAGACATTTGCAGCTTATTGTTTTTTCTGTTAATTCTTAAATTTTCTCTTATTCTACTCTAATTTTTCAACTTTGTTCCTACCATCTATACTTCTGTTAAGTTCTTTAGTAGCTGGTGAATTTCATTATACATAATAAAATATGTGTTGCTAATTCTCTTGTGTTCAGGCTCACCTGGCCACACTATCCTATTTAAATTTAAGAGCAAGACTTACCTTTTTACCCATCCTCTTAGAATTTTTAAAATCGGTCTAAATCAACACAAGCACAGATTAAAATTAATTCGTAGTACAGAGGTGGATAAAATTTAAACTATCTCACCAGTTTCACCAGTCAATGAGATTGCTAAAATCATTACAATTATTAAGATAGGCATTTTGCTTTGCATTTTGGTCTTTTGTTGCTTCTTGTTTTGGTTGATACAGTTTTCAAATGTGTGCTCTTGTTTTGGTTGATACAGTTTTCAAATGTGTGTGTATTTTTAAAAATTGAAAAAAAAATAGAAAAAATATATATGAATTTAGAACATATTCTATTTGTTTTCTAGAAATCTATTCAGATTGATCATCTTTGTGTCTTCTTTCTGCTATATTTTTTATTTTTTAATTAACTTATTTATTTTAATTGGAGGCTAATTACTTTACAATATTGTAGTGGTTTTTGCCATACATTGACATGAATCAGCCACGGGTGTACATGTGTCCCTCATTCTGAACCCCCTCCCACCTCCCTCCCCATCCTGTTCCTCAGGATTGTCCCTGTGCACCAAGTTTGAGTGTGCTGTTTCATTCATCGAACTTATTTTGTGTTGTTCCAACATGTTTATGAATTAAGGATGTATTCAGTATAAACCTCTAGAAATTTATCTATGGTTGTGCTGGGCTGTCTGCTAAATATGACAGCCCAATGTAACATAATTCTATTGTATGTTATTATAAACTTTAATCTCCAATTATGGTTCAAAATGTCTCGCTTTTCTCTCAGTTTTCATATCAGATACACGTTTTTAGGACTTTAATCTTAATTGCTGTTCTCTTCATAGTACTAATACCTATAGCCATGGAACTGGACAAACAAAAATCAGTTTAATTCTGTTTCCAGTCTTTTTGCTTCTTATTTTTCTAAAATTTATTATATTAAGAAATAATCAGTGTAGTAAATAATAATTGATAGTTATTTGAAAAGCAATATATGTCATTTATATATATACATCAATTCAGAATCACAAATGATTCAAATGCTAGTTTTAGGTGGTATATTTAGCCTGTTTACTAAGTGCAGATAATGTAGTAGAGCCTGAAATGAATGCAAGGATGTGGTAGAGTCAAATTCTATGAATTCATTGATTATCCTCTCCTAAAAAAAGAGACTTTAAAGTGAGAGCTATGATTTCAATATTTTTTTTACTTTTAAAACCCTCTTCAACTTGTTTTGTTTAAAAGATTTCCCTTTTCCTAAGAATAATTAGAACTCCAGTAATTATATTGATTATGTTTTCCATTTAACACCCCCCCC
>SJYV01036826.1:96279-110179 GCA_006410875.1 Neotragus pygmaeus | reverse complement strand
CCAAGATGGAGAATAGTGCATACAGCATGCTACACTTTACCTAAGAAAAGGGGAAATGTAAATATACTTTTTTGTTTTGCTTATATTTATTTTTAAAGTGGAAGGATAAACCAAAACCTACCAAAAACACTTACCTTTGGGAGGAGGGGAAACCAAGTGGAAGACATGGAAATTAGGCTGTGGAATTATGTAAATGTTTTGCATCATTATAAAACAAAATTAAATTAAAACAAGAGGAACCTAACTGTGTAAGTAGTTGATAGCTTAAATTATCTGTAGTTGGTAACTTCCTAGGAGTTAGTTTAGGTGACTTTAAAACACAGTAATTTAGCTGTATCTCCTTTGTGGAATATAGCCTAATGACAAAAAGAATTGAAAATAAAACTTAAAATCTTCAGTTATCATCTTGGTAATAATATTTTTGTTGTTATTCTGAATTTATTATGTTTTATGTTGTTTAGTCCCTAAGTCATATCTGACTCTTTTGTGACTCTATGGGTTTTCTGTCCATGGGATTTTCCAGGCAAGAATACTGGAGTGGGTTGTCATTTCCTTCTCCAGGAGATATTCCTGATCCAGGGATCCAACCTATGTTTCCTACATTAGCAGGCAGATTCTTTACTGCTGAGTCACCTGGGTAGCCCATGTATTATGTACATGTACATATATACCTAAATATAATAAGATAAAGAAAATAAGAGATTATGTTAACATTACCAGGAACCAAGATTTTCCACCTGAAAGATTAGTTTTCTCTTATGATTATGACATAAAGAAGAGAAATAAAAACAGTGATTCCCAAATTTGAACTGGAAAATCATAATGTGATAAACTCATGATATGTTTTCCTTAAAAAAATAATAAAATGCATTCCTTAGCTTCCTTCACATAAAGAAGCCCTATTATTAATAATAATAGCCTAACTGGATGCACTGAGCAAGCCCTGCTTACACCCAGATGAAAATCTTATTTTTTCCCGCTCAAAAGAAAATGGCTCCTTGAAGAACTGGCTAATTCTAGGTCTGGGAGAAGAAATACACAAGATGACCCTGGAGCATTTTGTCACATCAGATTGTGAGAAAGCTACCGGGGCCATGTCTGGTTAAAGATGGGACACTTTTAAACATGAAGGAGGATAATATTTGCAATTGATTAATATATGTCAACTATCCAAAAAAAATAAAAATAAAAATTCCACCAGTTCATCATGACAACTAAAAACTCACTGGTCACTTTTGGAAGATGCTAGAAACTGAGCTGTGATGGCCGAGTGGTTAAGGCATTGGACTCGAAATCCAATGGGGTTTGCCCGGGCAGGTTCAGATCCTGCTCACAGCATTCTCCTTTGGGGTTCCCTTGTGGCTCAGCTGGTAAAGAATCCACCTGCAATGTGGGAGACCTGGGTTCAATCCCTGAGCTGGGAAAATCCTCTGGATGAACGGAAAGGCTTACCCACTCCAGTGGTCTGGCCTGGGGTTGCCAAGAGTCAGACACGACTGTGTAACTTTCACTTTTCTTTCAGAAACCTTTACTTCTTCCTGAACTGGTAAATAAAGATACAGTTTTTATGCCACCATTCTTGTACAAATATATCTAAGATCACCAAATGGTTGAGAGATAGTTCTTTATTACATATTCCAGCTAATAAATGAAGACAAAGTGGAAGAATATCATTCTTTTTAATGCCTAATGAAATAAAGGACCAATACAATAATCAACAGCTGCTAGAAACATGTGAAAAACTTATGGGAATCTTACAATGATGAATCATTCCGACAATACTTGAACCCACTGATCAACCCTAGCATCATAAAAAGAAAGACAATCCAACATTATGTGCCGTCCAATGTAATACAATAGGAAGTAATGACTTGATGTATACTTGCCAATAATGATGAACCTAAAACCCATCTATCAATCATTTTAACAATGCTAACAGAAATGCAGTCGGCAAATCCAAGTTTCGGAAAATTCACAGGCCAGAGAATCAGTTATCTTCATCAGATAAATTTCCAGAAGAAAAGGGGTTGGGGTGCAGGTGGGGGAGATAAGAAAAGGGGAACTTAAAGATTGAAAGAGATATCAAGCAAACGCTATGGTGGACTTGTTTGCATCCTGATTTGAACGTATTAATTGTAATCTAATTTTAAAATGAGACAAAATTTAACAGACTGTACATTTATATTAAGGAACTGTGCACTTTTAAGGTGTGATAATTGTACTCTTCAAACTGAGGTTTTCGTATATTGAAGTTTTATTAATAAAATACGCCTGGAATTTGCTTAAAAATGACACACTGGGGAAAGGGGGTGGATGAGAGGGAGGCAATTGATGAAACAAAATTGGTCATGAGTTGATCGTTGTCCAAGGGGGTGATAAGTTGCACAAGAGCTCATCATATTAATTAACTGGGAAATCCTCTGGATGAACGGAAAGGCTTACCCACTCCAGTAGTCTGGCTTGGGTTTACCAAGAGTCAGACATGACTGTGCAACTTTCACTTTTCTTTCCGTTCATCCAGAGGATTTTCCCACTTCATGTGTTTTAATTTTTCCATAATAAAAAAGTTGATACACAAAAAATTTAAGACATCCAGTAAGTGTGGCCTCCCATGGTCAATATTTGGGAGTGGATCTAACGCAGAATCTAAAAACCCTTTCAAAGATGTGAAAAGATTTTAATTTTTAGAAAGACTGGCTTAACCTGGAGAATGAGAAGATGTCATTTCCCTTTCAAAGGCAAATCGTCAGTCTTTTTTCTTCCTTAATTCCTCAAAATTAATCTCTGGACCAGGTGCATCTTCCTAACAACTCACCTCCTCACACCACCACCACCACCAGCAGACCTTTGTATAGTGTTGCCACGTGAGGGATGGAAGTTAAACTCAACGGACTGCCCCTGTTTCCAAGATGATCCCGTAAAAATAAGAGGCGAGAGGCTTGGAAACCTAAGCCAAGAGGACGACAAGATGATGGAGAGCAAGACTCAGGATTTGCGCCAGAGCTCCAGATTATTACAGGTTTCTTCCTCTTCGACTCCCTTCAACCAGGTGGAGAGCGGGATAGGCGGATGGGGCGGGCTTCCCGTGCATTTACAGCCAACCAGTTCCAGTTGGGAAACGGCTGGATTACACAGGCGTGGGGAGCCGCCCGCGGATCTCCGTGTGGCCGCGCGCGCGTCTCCGCAGGGGCAGGGCGCATCCAGGTGTCCGGCCCGAGAGAGGCAACTCCCGCAGCGCAGATTCCAGGAGCGCGCAGTCAGCCCCAGCCCAGCGCCCCCATCCTGTTTCCCTCGTCGCCCTCCAGGCACCGTCGATTACAGAAGCAGCCTTCATCTGCCTGTTCGGCGACGACGGGGGACAAGGTGACCAGGACCCACATCCCTGCCCCTGCCCTCCCCTCGCCTCCTGCATTCCTGCAGAAATCTTCCCGGGGCAAAGTTCACGGTCACTATATCCTGTATTCAAAGTCCGAGTGGTTGACATCACTCTCTTTATCGCATACTTCCTTTTCTTATATGCAGATTTACAGGAGAGCTTCCCCAAGAGCTGAATGCAGATTTCATACTTTCTCCCTCCCCTGACGCTTAGCACAGATCATGGAATGAGGTGTTTGATATTATTCACTAAGTGGAAACCATCTCCTAATTCCTCTTTCTCTGGAAGGACTGGTATCTTGGCAACCCCACTCAGTTGTTGTGGAGCAGCTTCACCTCACCTCCTCCAGGACGCCCTCCCCAGTCGGGGTTCCTGGCTCTTCCCATAGGAAGGTCCACACTCCCAAGCCATCGCACTCACCTCGGTAGACTGTGAAGTCCTCAAGGGCAGAAGCTGCCTCTTACTCATCTTGGCTTCCCTCTCCTCCCCTCTTGCACAGTTCTTAGTGAATGAAGGGACATATTGTGACATGGTTTAAATCTGGGAAGGTCTTCCCCCCTGGTCCCTAACCTTAAACTGTGATCTGTCCCTCTTCTGTCCCGTCCGGAGAGAAGCACTTTTGAATCTTTCAGAAGCTGACAAACTTGAATTGGGTCCTGGCCACTCACAGAGTGCTATGTTTGGAAAGTGAAGCAATCACTGAGGCCAAGGCCTAGCTTTCCGTTCTCTAGTTCAAGGTGTTTTCGGCTTCTCCACACGCTGATAACAGTACTATTACCTTCTTTACAGAGTTTAACAGTTTATCAAATGATTTTATACACCGTAGTCCATTTGTTCCTCACAGCCTCTTGAATTAGGTATTGGCATCAATGCTCAAACTCAGGTCTTTAACTGAAAGCAAACACAAAAGTCATATTGAAAAGGCAAAATATGGTAAAAGTATGTGATAGTATGGTATAACAAATAATAATCTTTCCGTGGTACTGCCTTCTACCCTGACATCCTCAACTCCTATATTCATTTCCTAAGTCTGCTCTAACAAATTGCCTCAAACTGGGTGGATTAAAACAAGAGAAAGTATTCTCTCACTGTTCTGGACACTAAATGTCTGAAATCAAGGTGTCAACAGGGCCATACTTTCTCAGAAGTATCTAGGGAAAAACCTTCTTTGCCCCTTCAAATTCCTGTGTTTGCTGGCAATCTTTATCCTTTGTCCTTCCTTGGCTTGGAGATGCTTCAGTCAAGTCTCCCTGCCTCTAGAGTTCACCCTGCTCAATCCATCCTCCAGGACAGAGGCCAACATAACTCCCTCTCCAAAGTTTATTACAAACATTTTCAAACAGAAAAGTTAGAATATTTTACAGGGACCACTCAAATATCCACCACTTAGAGTCTATCATTAGCACTTTACTACAATTGCTTTATCAAGTGCTTTTTCCATCTATCCTCCCCTTTATCCATCCATCAGTCCATCTTATAATTTTATGCTTTATAAAGTAAGTTGCTTAGGAGTTGCAGGTTCAATCCCTGGTTGAGGAACTAGGATCCCACATGCCACTCAGTCAGAAAAAAACAAACCAAACCAAACAAAAACCCCACAAAACCAGACAAAATCAAGTAAGTTGCAGACTTTCAAATAATGTTTAAAAACATAATCTCATCAGGTCAGGGCTTCCAGAACATTCAATGGACATTCCATGATGCCTTCTTTGGGGCAAGCATAAAGCCCAAACCTGTTTGTACATGCCTCCAGCCTAATCCCTCCCTGACACTGCTTCTTACTTTCCATTCTAGTGAGATCAATTGCAAGTAAAATTCCCTGGTCATCATGCTATTTGTCACCTCCCTGACCTGCTTGTCTTATCCCTTCTCATGAGATGGTCTCAAGGATCCCCTTCCCCAGAAAGCCTTTCTTGGTACCTGCCTCACCACATGAGGGTCGATGCACCTCTTCTCGAGCTGGCACCAGCCCCCAGGGCATTCTTCCCTCAATCACTGCACTTAGCTCGATAGATCACTAGAGTGATCTGTCTTTCCCACCTTACGTGTGCTCAGTTGCTCAATTGAGTCCGACTCTTTTCAATCCTATGGCTGTAGCCCGTCAGGCTTCTCTGTCCATGAGATTATCCTGGCAAGAATACTGGGGTGGGTTGCCATTTCCTTTTCCAGGGGATCTTCCCGACCCAGAGATTGAACCTGTGTCTCCTGTGGCTCCCGCATTGGCAGGTGGATTCTCTACCACTGAGCCAGCTGGGAAGCCTCTTTCCCACCTCTCAAGCCCGCAGATGAGAGCTTCCTGAAAAATCATGGATCCTGCTTTGTCTATTTTCCTTCGCACCTAGATCCCTGTGTGGCCTGTGTGGGTGCCTAGTAAATATTTGTCGAGTGAATGCACGTCTTGTTTTGTCCCTTCTGACAGCAGCTCCTGCCTTTGTACCATCTTCTCTCACACAGCCTGGCTCCGAATCCCTAAGGTAGAGCTCAGAGGCTAAGAGTGAAGAAAAGAAACACTGAATATTATCAATGTCCTCCAACCATCGACCCCTAGAAACACACCTGTAGTTGAACACGTTGGGCTTATTACTCTTTGCATCAAAAGAGTAGGGAACTGTGGGACATCTCAGAAAGAGAGTGTTAGAACAAAAACCTATGACAGTATCTGGGCTTTGGTTAGGTGATCCGGGGGCAGGCCTAAGAAAATAGGCCTCCCAGGTGGCTCAGTGGAATCAGCCTGCCAGTGCAGAAGACCTGAGTTCAATCCCTGGGTCGGGAAGATTCCATGGAGAAGGAAATGACAACCCATTCCAGTATTCCTGCCTGGGAAATCCCATGGACAGAGGAGCCTGGCGGATGTCCATGAGGTCGCAAAGAGTCAGACACACGGATGCACTCACTAAGGAAGCAGGGATTTTTGGCCAGATAGCATGCTGTCAGAAAACAGGATAAATTTTGTAACTATCTCAATCAGTTCTTTCTACAGAGACTTCCTTGGTGGTTAAGAATCTGCCTTCCAATTCAGGGGATGTAGGTTCACATACTGCAACTAAGACCCCATACAGCCGTAAATAAATACATATTTTTTAAAAATGAGAGAGGAGATTAGAATGAGGGTAAAGAAATAATAGCTTTTTTTTTTTGCCATGGGAAAGAGTGTTTAATATTTTGTGGGTGGCACAGTGACTGTTTTTGTGACTGTTTTCTTGTTTGTGCTCAGGTAGAATGCTGAGCAGGCCTTGCTTTTTCTCGTGATTTCAGAGTGAACTCATCTGAGGTCGTTGTTTTGTAAGATAGTTTATGCCTAATAGGAGAATAACGTGGTTTGCCTGTGAGTGTCAAGCCAGCTTCTGAAAGTCAGAGCCTGCTGTTTTGTCAGAGGCTTCTCCACGTTTAAGCGGGGAACTGGCTGAAGGATGAATTAGTGGGGTTGGGGCACATGTATTTACCTGTGTAGAATCCAGTTCAATGCCAGAAACTTTCAAAGAGAGTAAGTCTTGAGTTTATCTCCAGTGTCCAACCGCCAACTCAGCCATGTAGTTCAGGTCACCGGCAGACACAGTCACCCTCATGGTCATCACCCGCACGGCCGTGGGAGGGGACTGTTGACCCCAGGCACTGGCGAAGCTGAGTCACGACGAGGGAGAGGCCAGCTGCCTTCGACGGTCTTGGCTGCGACTTCTCCCAGACTCCTCCTCCCCAGGCATCCCGCATTCTCACAGGACAGAGACTCTGCAGCTTGACTCCTTGGTCTGGCTGTTTTCATTTGTCATCTTGCCCGGTATCACAGCCTCACAGTGACTCCCTTACCAACTCNTGCGACTTCTCCCAGACTCCTCCTCCCCAGGCATCCCGCATTCTCACAGGACAGAGACTCTGCAGCTTGACTCCTTGGTCTGGCTGTTTTCATTTGTCATCTTGCCCGGTATCACAGCCTCACAGTGACTCCCTTACCAACTCATGTGAGCCCTGAGGAAGACCTATTAGATATGAACTCTTTGTTGGTTTTGTGACTGTGGCCTCTAACCAGACTGGTTCAGCTCCCTGGACCCCAAGGGCCTTGTTGTCTCTGCTCCCTGCCTTTTGATGATCTCACTCTTACCATCAGTTTCTGGATTCCAGTGACTCACTGCAGATGCCTGGCTCCTGAGTTCTCCAGGGATGCTCTTTAAGGACAGGCAGGAGAGAGGCCATGACCTTGCCTCCTTCAGTCCAGGGTGTCTATCTAACGATCTAGTGAGTCCCCTTCTCCCATAGAGCCCTGAACATCTCCTCCCAGACCACAGCTCTCACATGACTGCCTCCTGCCTCCTGCCTCCTGCCTTCATGATCCTTTTCTGCCACAGATGGCACCTCTCCTGTTAGAGTTCCTGGCTTTCATCTTCATGTCCTGTCCTGACCCAGCACTGGTCCCTTCTCTTCCTTCAGGCACAAGTCTGTTTTTTTTTTTTTTACCAGTTCCACTTGCTTGCTGTAAGACTTTGAACAAATTAATTAAGTCTCTGGGCTTCAGTTTTTGCATCTGTAAACTGTGGATAATGATAATTACCTTTTACTATTGCTGTGTGGATTAGTGTGCCTTTTTTTTTTTTTTACTACACACATAATAATTAATGCATGGCTTTCCAGGTGACTCAGTGGTAAAGAATCCACCTGCTAAAGCAGGAGCTGCTGGAGATGTGGATTGATCCGTGGGTTGGGAGGATCCCCTGGAGGAGGAAATGGCAACCCACTCTAGTATCCTTGCCTGGAGAATCCCATGGAGAAAAGAGGCTGACAGGCTGCAGTTCATGGGTCACAAAAAGTAGGACATGACTGAGCAACTAAACAACAACATGAGTCCCACTTCCGGCGCAGTGAGCTCAGGAAGTTAATGATTCCTAGGACATGCTCTCTGCACACATAAAAAGCAATCATTTGTGGACCAGCTGGACCATGTAGGGACAAGAAAACTCCTCTGCCTAACCTGGAGCAGGAGCTGATGATGGAAGTGTGACATCTACTCAAGAAAGACAAAGAAGTTCTCCCCTCCCCACTTTTCTTTTGTTTATAAAACCCTAGTCCAGTAAGTGCTCAGCATGGCATTTCTCACCTGCCTGCTTGTAAGCCTCACAAGCATCCTATCTAATTAGTCACTTCTTACCTATATATAAAAAAAATTTAAACCAGACAGGTACAATGAAAGTCTCCTTTAGTTAGCGTCCCCTGGATCCTAGTTTGATGTGGTCCTTCAGGATGTTTTTCTGTGCATTTATATACATATTTATGTACACATGGAAATATATATGTGAATTGTGTGTACATAGCTTAAAAACATCTACAAAGTGAGGATAGTGGGGATGATGAAGCTATCTGTTTGTGGACCAAGTAGGTTGGTGGTTTTTTTTCTTTTAAGCTGTTTCTTTTGTGAAAGCAAACCAATAGAAAATACCTAAATTGAAAAAGCATGCAGTAATAATATAATCGTGTTTACAGATATGGAGACACATACCAAAAAGTAAATCAGCTAAAAGAGTTGAAAGTAGTGGAGGTGGGTGGGGCTGCTGGTTTTTCTCCACTCCAGTACTCTTTAACTCATTATTTGCCTTTTCATGTGCAGTTATAACTCTGGTCACACTCTCAAATATAATCTGTGCTTTGTGTTCCTTTTCCCCCCTCATCAGCAATGTGGAGATCTGCTGCCCACTCATGCCCTCAGACCAGTTTCACATACTTCCTTCCCCCTCCTTCTCCGCATTCCCACGGTCCAACCTGTGCAGCCCTCTGAGTCCTTTCTCCACTTGCAGCCAGAACCCTGCTTCATCAGNAAATGAGCTAACGTATGAGAAAGTGCTTTGCCTGCTCTTTGGCACCTAGAAATAGTCAACGAATGTTTCTTTACTTCATTTAAGTTCCTATTACTCCAACATAATGGAGAAGCACTCTCACTATCCCTTAACAGTATAGTTGTAAGATCCCTCCTCAACCCTGCAATGGTTTTAAATCCATCATGAATTAAATGTCACGGAACTCCATCCAATTCCCTTCACATCCTTTGTTTATTTTCTTTGAACTCACTCAACTCTTGGGAGCTCTCCCAGACTGTGTTTGCTTGCTTATGCCTCAAAGGCCCTCTCCCACCACCACCCCCACCATCCACTAGGGAAAGACTTTCCTTCTTCCAAGATCAGACTGTGTCACTTCCCCCTGAAAGCTGCCCTCCCCCAGAGAAGAGCCCCAGTTATCTGGGCTGCCATGATGCCCTGTGCTTACTGCTCACATCACTCCTCAGTTAGCTCAACCTTCTCAAGGCAGACCGCCTTAGCATCTTCAGGGCTTAGCACATTGCCTGACACAGAACAATGGCCCCAGAGATGTTTGCTGGATGAAAATCTCCAAGTACCTAAAAGTCTAATCTCCCTTTTCTATATAATATGACATGTACAGAAGCAGCTGTGCTTGTAGTGTAAAGAATAAAGGAGGGTGTTTGGATTCTTACTAGCTGTGTGATTTGGGGCAAGTCACTTGACCTCTCTGAGCCTTGACCTACCTCAGGAGGATGAAGTAAATTATGCAAAAGAGCTCTAGAAAGCAACAATTGTCATTACTGCCTCTTCTCCAAACTCATTTGCCACTTAGTTTTGACAAATCGCCCTAAATCTAGTCACTTCTGTGAAACCGGCTCTCTCCTCTCCATCTGTTCCCCGTTCATTCCCAGTGCTCTGGTTCCTCCTCCGGCCCCTTCATTTGATTTGGTGGGCCCTGTTCTCCGCTAATTCCCCCTGGGACGTCTCTGCAGCCTTTGCCTTTCTCCTCTTACGTGTAGAAGAATCTTCACAGCTTCCGCGGAGCCATCCCAGGAGCCCTTGGTGGGGGGCCTTTTCCTCCACTTCCTTGAAGCCCCTCCCTGTCCTCCCGGCCACGCGCACCACCCCTGGGGGCGGGGGCGCCGGGCGTGGCCTGTTGATGCCTCCACCAAGCACTGGTTTCGAGACGCTCTCGCAAAGGTGCACAGAGGTGGCAGATAAAAGGATGTGCGATGCCACGCTCTGCGCCAGGAGGGGCTTGACCCCTGTGGGGAGCCGCAGAGACCGCAGGTCCCTCGAAGCCAGTTTACCTCCCAAAGATGCAGGGCAGGGCAGGAGTGGGCTGGAGGGGAGTGTTGGGGGTAGGGGAGGTAGTAGGCGCACATCTGAAGCTCCGGAGGAAGTCAAAGGGAGAGGCTCCTGAGCTAATTGGCAGGCCGGATGCCAGCAACATGCCAGTGATGTTTTGGCGATCTGTCACCAGGGAAGAAGAAGGAAGGGTGGGAGGGAGAGTCTGTCATGTGGGCCAAGACCTGAGAGGCACGTGGGGCTCCTCCCAACTGCTCTCCAGCTCCTTAGGCTTTTCTGGGTCATTCTCTGTATTACTGTCTCCCTCAAGGGTGCCCCTGCCCTGCCTCACGCTTGCTTTCATGTTTCTGCCTTGGCCTCTCTGACTCACTGTGCGTGTCTCTGACTCTCATTGTGTCTCCCTTTGTGTCTCTGTCCCTGGGAGTCAGGAGTCAGGTTGAGAGAAGAGGCACTTGAACCCAGCCCTCCCTGACTCTGCCTTCTGCAGCCTTTGACCTTGGGCAAGCAAGCATGGGCCTTGGTTTCTTCCCTGTGGCTGAATGTTATGAACGCCCTTGGTTAGTGAAATTTTAAAAATAAAAATAAGAAAAAGCTTTGAAAATTATAAATTGTTATATAACCATGAACTATTCTTTTTGGTGCTGTCACTGCTCATAATGTCATACGCTTACTGGGCCTTGTTGAGTTATGGGGAAGTCATTCTGGCTTATGCATGATTTTGCTTGAGCTCATGTTAACTAGAACACCCTGTCTTACAACCTGTAGAGCATGCATCTGCTTTAACCATTAAAAAAAAAGAATGTATCTAAAAAACAACATGGAGTAATTGTGGTTCAAACATTCAAAAATAGAACCAGGTGGTCAATATGGCTGTTGTTTCAAAGAGGTTCCTGCGTTACTGAGAACTCGAATTTTCTGAACTGTACCAAAGTCAAGGACACCAGCCATTTTCAAAATAGTATCTGCTAGCAGCTGTTAGGTATAACCTTGTGGTCTGAAGGTCTCCCCTTGCAACTGTGCAACCATTTTGGACCCCAACCAATCCTTCTTGCCAGCTTCAATCCTAGTTCTTGACAAATATCTTATGTGACCTTGGAGGTTTTTCCTTTATAAGCTTCTGCCATTTGTCATCCACGCTTTTGAGTCTGTATTTCCCATGCTGTAGTCCTCAATCTGGCTCAAATAAAAACTCTCTTCTGTTTTTATTATAGATTGATTATTGCTTATTTCTATGGACATTGCACAGTTCACAAAGCAACTGGGAACTTCCCTGGTGGTCAAGTGGTTGAGAGTTNCCCCCCCCCTCCACTTAAAGCCCTTCAGTGGCATTGCACTTTGTAGAACCAAACCCAACTTCTAACCTGGTCCCTAAGGCCCTGCACAGCTTGGTTCTTAGTATCTCTCCAGTGTCTCTTTATACCATTCTTGTCACACCTCATAGTGTGCCATCTTCATCAAGATCTTTCCTTCTGCAGGGCCTTTGCACCTACTGTGCCCACTGCCTAGAAAGCTCTCCCCACAAGTTTTTACTTCTGGCTCCCTTTCACCAGTCAGAGTTCTGCTTAAATGTCACCTCCTCAGAGAAGCTTTTTCTAACAGCCTATTAAAAGCAATGCACATATCCTCCAGTTAACTCCTCTTATATTATCCACTTTATATTCTCCAAAGAACTTATGACATCTATAATTATCTTGTTAATTTATTTATTTACTTGCTTATTGTTGGTCTTTCCCAATAAGATCTAAATTGCCACAGGATAAGGGACCATGGCTGGCTTGTTCACCAGTGTATCCTCACTCCTAGAACAGTGTTTGACATATAGAATGTTGTGTTAGTCACTCAGTCATGTACGATTGTATGTGACCCCATGGACTGTAGTCCATCGGGCTCCTCTGTCCATGGGATTCTCTACGCAAAAATACTAGAGTAGGTAGCCATTCCCTTCTGCAGGGGATCTTCCCAACTGCTTCATAAATAGTTGCTGAATGATTAAATGAATGAATGAATGAATGCTCAGCTCTTAAATCTCAGATGCTTAATGAAAGCAGCTCTTTAAGCCTAGGGGACACTAAGAGAAAAATGATTAGCGAATGTCTAAGGGGGAATTTAAAGGACAGATAAAGAAATGTCAGTGATATTAATGGAGGGTTATCAGAAGGAAAGAGAATAAAAGGGCATCCTGAATGAACTTGAAGGAGAGGCAACATCTGGGAGAAACTGTTAGCCTTAAGCATGAATTTAAAGGGAGAGGGATAAAGGAGGCTTCCGGTAAGCAAAATAAAATCTCAGAAGAGAAGAAGTAATGCTTAAGGGAAAGAGCAAAGAATTCAGAGGTGGGACATCTGAATTTCACTCCCACTTCTGCCTCTCACCCGCTGTTTGAGCCCAGGCAAATCCCTTACCATGCTGGAATCTGAGTTGTCACTGTAAAATATCTGGATTCTCAACCCCACAGCTGATAAACGGCTGAACAAGAGATCAGGCAATATGGATGACAGTCCTGTATAACCCTGGTCACATTTTTGAGCATCAAGATTTCTTATTTAATCTGACCGGCGTGCTGCAATTCATGGGGTCGCAAAGAGTCGGACACGACTGAGTGACTGAACTGAACTGAACTGAACTGAATCTTTTTCCTCAATGTCAGTTTTAAATTCATACTTCCTGAGGCTGCTCTGAGCCTCACAAGATGTTTTACCCAGAGTTCTTGGAGCCATTGAATAGGAAAGCCGCCGCGCTCTATTAGGATCAGTCATGTTAAAGCACACTGTAAACAGCAGTCCTTTTTTTTTTTTTTCCTTAAAAAAGGGTATTTCTAGAAGCAATCGAGGTTGAAGAAACTCTTTAGGAAGGAGTATAGTGAGTGGGAATTGAGAAAGAATAATGGTTTCCTTCATCAATGCTCCTTACCCCTGGGCCTCTTTTCCCACTTTCAGTTTTTTCCCCCAAGATGCTTCACATGCTTTGTTCAGGCTTTTTCATTTCTCTCCAACTCAACCCAACCCATCCTTCATTTACAAGCCACCTCCTCCAGGAAGCCTTCCTGAAATAGTTTCCATTCATTCTGTGACCTGTAAAAAAAAACCCTCCACTCACTCTCTTCTCCCTTCAGCACACCTTTACAATTTGGTAATGACAGATCTTGGTCGATGATGGAGATACCTTATTTGTTTCATCACACTCCCTGATTCAGTAATCGCAGATTTCAGATGATGATGATATACTTTACCCACCTTATCATACTTCCTAAGGGCAGGGGCCATGGCTGGCTTGTCATCAGTCTCCCAAACACCTTTTCATACCTGCCTGTTCTCCTCCAAGGCTCCTAAAGACTTGTAGGCGCTTTAATAACATGGGGATGTTGGAGATACATAATTTTTCAAGGCAGAAGCTGGTGTGTCTCCCTTTGCCTGGCAAAGCAATGAAAAAAAAAAAA
>SJYV01036826.1:56778-94850 GCA_006410875.1 Neotragus pygmaeus | reverse complement strand
CCCCCCCCCTCCACTTAAAGCCCTTCAGTGGCATTGCACTTTGTAGAACCAAACCCAACTTCTAACCTGGTCCCTAAGGCCCTGCACAGCTTGGTTCTTAGTATCTCTCCAGTGTCTCTTTATACCATTCTTGTCACACCTCATAGTGTGCCATCTTCATCAAGATCTTTCCTTCTGCAGGGCCTTTGCACCTACTGTGCCCACTGCCTAGAAAGCTCTCCCCACAAGTTTTTACTTCTGGCTCCCTTTCACCAGTCAGAGTTCTGCTTAAATGTCACCTCCTCAGAGAAGCTTTTTCTAACAGCCTATTAAAAGCAATGCACATATCCTCCAGTTAACTCCTCTTATATTATCCACTTTATATTCTCCAAAGAACTTATGACATCTATAATTATCTTGTTAATTTATTTATTTACTTGCTTATTGTTGGTCTTTCCCAATAAGATCTAAATTGCCACAGGATAAGGGACCATGGCTGGCTTGTTCACCAGTGTATCCTCACTCCTAGAACAGTGTTTGACATATAGAATGTTGTGTTAGTCACTCAGTCATGTACGATTGTATGTGACCCCATGGACTGTAGTCCATCGGGCTCCTCTGTCCATGGGATTCTCTACGCAAAAATACTAGAGTAGGTAGCCATTCCCTTCTGCAGGGGATCTTCCCAACTGCTTCATAAATAGTTGCTGAATGATTAAATGAATGAATGAATGAATGCTCAGCTCTTAAATCTCAGATGCTTAATGAAAGCAGCTCTTTAAGCCTAGGGGACACTAAGAGAAAAATGATTAGCGAATGTCTAAGGGGGAATTTAAAGGACAGATAAAGAAATGTCAGTGATATTAATGGAGGGTTATCAGAAGGAAAGAGAATAAAAGGGCATCCTGAATGAACTTGAAGGAGAGGCAACATCTGGGAGAAACTGTTAGCCTTAAGCATGAATTTAAAGGGAGAGGGATAAAGGAGGCTTCCGGTAAGCAAAATAAAATCTCAGAAGAGAAGAAGTAATGCTTAAGGGAAAGAGCAAAGAATTCAGAGGTGGGACATCTGAATTTCACTCCCACTTCTGCCTCTCACCCGCTGTTTGAGCCCAGGCAAATCCCTTACCATGCTGGAATCTGAGTTGTCACTGTAAAATATCTGGATTCTCAACCCCACAGCTGATAAACGGCTGAACAAGAGATCAGGCAATATGGATGACAGTCCTGTATAACCCTGGTCACATTTTTGAGCATCAAGATTTCTTATTTAATCTGACCGGCGTGCTGCAATTCATGGGGTCGCAAAGAGTCGGACACGACTGAGTGACTGAACTGAACTGAACTGAACTGAATCTTTTTCCTCGATGTCAGTTTTAAATTCATACTTCCTGAGGCTGCTCTGAGCCTCACAAGATGTTTTACCCAGAGTTCTTGGAGCCATTGAATAGGAAAGCCGCCGCGCTCTATTAGGATCAGTCATGTTAAAGCACACTGTAAACAGCAGTCCTTTTTTTTTTTTTTCCTTAAAAAAGGGTATTTCTAGAAGCAATCGAGGTTGAAGAAACTCTTTAGGAAGGAGTATAGTGAGTGGGAATTGAGAAAGAATAATGGTTTCCTTCATCAATGCTCCTTACCCCTGGGCCTCTTTTCCCACTTTCAGTTTTTTCCCCCAAGATGCTTCACATGCTTTGTTCAGGCTTTTTCATTTCTCTCCAACTCAACCCAACCCATCCTTCATTTACAAGCCACCTCCTCCAGGAAGCCTTCCTGAAATAGTTTCCATTCATTCTGTGACCTGTAAAAAAAAACCCTCCACTCACTCTCTTCTCCCTTCAGCACACCTTTACAATTTGGTAATGACAGATCTTGGTCGATGATGGAGATACCTTATTTGTTTCATCACACTCCCTGATTCAGTAATCGCAGATTTCAGATGATGATGATATACTTTACCCACCTTATCATACTTCCTAAGGGCAGGGGCCATGGCTGGCTTGTCATCAGTCTCCCAAACACCTTTTCATACCTGCCTGTTCTCCTCCAAGGCTCCTAAAGACTTGTAGGCGCTTTAATAACATGGGGATGTTGGAGATACATAATTTTTCAAGGCAGAAGCTGGTGTGTCTCCCTTTGCCTGGCAAAGCAATGAAAAAAAAAAAAACACGATGGGATTTACTGACATGGGGAAGAGATAGACTGAAAAATAAACAAAAGAAGAAAAAAAAGGAAGAGATGGAGAAGAAATGAGAATTATGCAAGGTCTTCCCGCTTCTAGCATCTCCATTGCCACGCACGGGTGTCTAAAGCATCACAAGCAGATATCCTGGGTGGAGTTGGAAAAGGGTAGGAAGAGTTATGTAGGAGATACCTGTATTGAGAAGATGTGGTGCTAACCAAGAGGCAGGATGCAGTCATGGTCAACTAGAGCAAGCCAAGCCAATACACCAAAAATCAGCTCTGCCCATCCGCTTCTCTGAAAATAGAATAAACCAAGGGAGAATTAGAGGATCGAGTGTAGAGTTGTTGGGGATTCGAGCAAGGAAGGGAGAAAGTCTTGAAAAGGGAGACATTTCCGGGCAGTGAAACTATTGAACCACTGAAGCTCACGTGGTCTAGAGCCCACGCTCTACAATAGGAGAGTAACCTTTGCTCACCAGCAACTAGAGAAAGCTGGCACACAGCAACGAAGACTGAGTGCAACCAAAAAGTAATTTAGTTAAATTTAAAAGACAAATTATCATGAACTTTTGTTTGAAATCTGTGAAACAACATACATTTTTAATCTTATAGTTCTGTAGTTCAGAAGCCTAAAATGGGTCTTACAGGGTGTCAGAGTGCTGGACACCATGTGGAATCCATCTCCTTGTCTTCTCCAGCTGCTAGGGCCACCTTCTTCCTTTGCTCATGGCTCCCCATCCTCAGCCTTCCTTTGCTCATGGCTCCCCATCCTCAGCCTTCAAAGCCAGCAGTGTCAGGCTGAGTACTCTCATGACTCTTTAATCCAAAGAGGAAGATTGTCCTCTTCTGCTTCTGTCCTCCACCTTTTTTGGCCACACCACAATGCATACCAATTCTTAGTTCCCTGACCAGGTATCCAACACGCATTCCCAGCAGTGCAAGTGGAGTCTTAATCACTGGACTGCCAGGGAAGGCCCTGTCCTCCACTTTTAAGGACCCTTGGATAATCTAGAATAATCTTATTACTTAAAACTCAACTGATTAGCAACCTTAATTTCATCTGCAAGCTTAATTCCCCTCTGCCATGTAAGGTAACATGTTCACAGGTTCCATGCCACAGGTAACATGTTCACAGGAATTAGAACATGGGCATCTCTGGGGGGATCATTATTCTTCC
Source organism: Neotragus pygmaeus (assembly GCA_006410875.1). NCBI lineage: Eukaryota > Metazoa > Chordata > Mammalia > Artiodactyla > Bovidae > Neotragus > Neotragus pygmaeus. The sequence continues at coordinate 91,514 of SJYV01036826.1, read as the reverse complement.
TATCATAACATGGAAGTCCATTTCACAACATAGATTTTGGTCATATCTGTAGCCATTTGCTTGGGTAGTTGTGCATTTTATGAGCAGGGAGCTGGGAGATTTGTTTCAAGATGAGTGTGTGTGTGTTCATTTGTGTACTTTGATTATCAGAGTGTCATGTTTGAGTGTCTCCCTGATAAGTAAAGGGGGAGAAGGATGCCTGGAGGGGTTGCCTAATAACCTGCTTCTGCTCCATAAAGACTTTCTGTTGTTGTATTGTTGTTCTTGTTGACAATAAAACTAATGACAGAGTGTCTTTGCATGTTTTCTTCCAGTATGTTTATCTGTTCCTAAATAATCCAGGTGTCCATCCCAGTGATACAGTGTGTATGAGACCATTTGTGGCATATGTGTGGTTTTGCATTGTATGAGGGTATCTGCCTATTAGGGCTGTGCATTTGGGGGCATTTAGACATTGCTGGATGCGCATGCATGTTTGTGCAACAGTGTGTGATTGCAGTTGTAGACATCTGAATGTTTACTTATTCACAGCCCCCCCCCCCCCAGGAGTACCCAGACAGAAAGGCCTAGCATGGAAGAGGCAGAGGAACTGAGATGAGGAGGAGAGAAGAGGACGGAGGAGTAGAGAAACAGAGATGGAGGTAATGGAACAGGGTATGAGGAAAAATCCAAAAAAAAAGAAAAAATCAGAAAGTAGAAGAGAAGACTTTCCTGGTGGTCCAGTGATTAAGAATTCATCTGTCAATGCAGGGGACATAGGTTTGATCCCTGGTCTGGGAAGATTCCACATGCCATGGGACAGCTAAGCCTCCTGTGCCACAGCTACTGAGACTGTGCTCTAGAGCCCAGAGGCCACAACTATGGAAGCCCGTGCGCCTAGAGCCTGGGCCCCACTGCAAAAGAAGACCCTGCAATGAGAAGCCTGCTTACTGAAGCTAGAGATGGACTGTGTGCAGTAGCGATGACCCAGCGCAGTCAGAGATAAATAAATAAATAAATACATTAAAAAATATATATAGAAGGGAGTTCCATGGGAAGAGTTGACTCATTGGAAAAGACTCTGATGCTGGGAGGGATTGGGGGCAGGAGGGAAAGGGGACGACAGAGGATGAGATGGCTAGATGGCATCACTGACTCGATGGAGGTAAGTTTGAGTGAACTCCGGGAGTTGGTGATGGACAGGGAGGCCTGGCGTGCTGCGATTCATGGGGTCTCAAAGAGTCAGACACGACTGAGCGACTGAACTGAATTGACTCTAGGGATATGAAAATAAAGAGGTGCAGGGTGGAGTCACAGCAAGGCCATAAATCAGATCTGGGTATGGCTTCACTTCGGGTCATCACCTGTGTGACCTTGACAATGCCAGCCGTCTGGGCCTCAGTTGATCAAAAGAGTGAAAATAGATAACCTTTGGGTACACACCAAAGAAGGAGAGGAGAGAAAAGTGGAAATAAAAACATATACAGGGAAAAGAGACAGAAACAGGTAGCAAGAGAGATATAGGAAGAAAGAAGAGAGGCCTGGGAGCCAGCCAGAGATAGAGCGGATAGAACCCGACCCGGACTCCTTGAGGCAGGAGTGTGGGCGCCTGCTTCCCACCCCTTACCCCAAAGCTTCGGTGTCCTTAAGCCCTTAATAGGTAAGGCAGGCAGATGGAGAGACGCGCCTGGAATGACAGCCACTCGCCAGCGCTCAGAGGCCTGCCAAAGCCACACAAACCAGATCTGTCTTCAGTGCCCCCAGCCCCCCAGATGTAGGTGTGCCAGCCACCTGGAATGACTCATACCCTGGCGATGTGGGCACACATACCAAAAGCGAGCCTGGGCACCCTGCCCAGCTGCACACTGCAGGCCAAGGGGAAGGCGAGATCCCGGCTCTTGAGCGAGGTTGGGGTGGTGGTGGCACGGGCTACGCACCCCACACCTTGCTATTTTGCTACCTTGCCCCCAGAGCGCCTCCTAGCGACCACCTGCTCGGCTCGAGACCTAGGTGTCCCTTCCACCCTCCTCCCCCGAACCTTACCGGGAAGCGGGAGAACCAGATGGGGTGTTACGCAAGGCCTGATGTTTACCTCCCTCAGGGGCCTCCTCCCTCCCTATAAAGCCTGATGCGGTGGGGAGATTGGCGGAGACAGACTGGTTGAAGACGGAGGCGATCCCAGGAAAGCGTCAGAAAGTTAATGCGGGAGGCGGAGAGCGGGGCAGAGACGCAGCCAGCAGCCGAGGCGCACCGCCATCTGCGCACCCGAAGGCGGTCGCGGTGGTCGCGGAGGGGACGGCGCCCGGGCGCTGGCTCCCCATGGAGGCGTCCGAGCTTCTGGGACCGGGGCTGGTGGAGCGTCTGGAGCAGCTGGCGACGTGCCCACTCTGCGGGGGCCCCTTCGAGGACCCGGTGCTCCTGGCATGTGAGCACAGCTTCTGCCGCGCGTGCCTGGCCCGCCGCTGGGGGACCCCGCCGGCGACCGGCGCCGAGACGCCCCCCACCGCCTGTCCGTGCTGCGGCCTACCGTGCCCCCGCCGCAGCCTGAGGTCTAACGTGAGGCTGGCGGTGGAGGTGCGCATCAGCCGCGGGCTGCGGGAGAAGCTGGCCGAGCCCGGGGCCCGCGCGGGGAAACGCCGAGGCGGGCGCATCCCTACCATGGGCTGCCTGGACCCGCAGGGAGAGGTGAGGCGGGGTGGGCTTCGCGAGTCCGCAGCTGTCCGCGGAAGGGGCGATCGGCTGGGGAGAACAGCAACTCCCGACCCGGGGCCCTTCTGGAAGTTTAGGCAAAAGAAGGAGTTGGGAAGAGACTAGCTGAGGACGAGGGGGCGGCGGCTGTCAGCTGAGAGGTGCCGGGACGCGAGGCGGGAAGGAGTTGACGCTGTGCCCAGAGCCAAGGGGGCTGGACGGATGCCCGGCTCTTGTTAGAGGGGCTGGAGGGAAGGGGTTAGGGAGGCAGAGAAGGGGCTGGGGCACTGGACAGAACGCGGGGAGACCCCCGAGGCCCTGCGAAGAGCGCGCGAACTGGGAAGCTGGGAAAGACGCCACCGAGCGCCCGAGAGGAGGAGGCCCGGCGGGGAGGAAAGGGGAGGAAGCAGACGGGGGCGGGAGCGAGCTAGGGGCCTGGGAGGTTGGTGAGGGAGGTCGGAACTCGCTCAGGGGAGGAGGAGCAGGAGGGAGGGCGGAGAAAAAGCGGGAGTGGAGGAGAGAAGGAGGGGGGCCGTCAAAAGGAGGGAAGAAGAGAGGCAGGTCCAAACTTTCCTGCAGCGTCCTGGGGTAGGTCCCCGCGCTCCGGTCTAGACCTTGCTGTGTTGTTTTTGTTGTTCTCAGCTCCTCCCAGGGCCCCAGGCAGAGGCGGACACGGGTGGAGGCACGGTCCGGGAGAACAAGCTGGGGACCCCTGGCTCCTCTCCACTTCCCACCCTGATCGCCCACCCTCCCACTCTCCCGCGTCCCTCCGGGCCTCTGGCTCCTTGGCGGTCAACCATCCCTTGCTCGACCCCCAGGCGCCCCGGATTCCCTACTGGCTTCCCGCCAGCCGCCGAGCCGGTCTAGAGTCNAAAAAAAAAAAAGAAAAAAATCAAAATCCTACCTCTGTCCATGGAAAGTCCTAGAAACAATAACCAACTCCAAGCAACATGTACTGTTCGCATCTCTGGCTGTGATCTCTAAATATCATTTCCCATTACATGGAACCAGAGCTCTTTAGAAAGGGTGAACCCCACCAAACCTCTGGATGAGTAGAACAATCTGCATCTGCGCAGTTCCATTGGTCATCATTAGCCAGATGTGGTTACTGAGTGCTCAAACATCGGCTACTGTGATGGGAACTGAATTTATAATTTTAGTTGGCTTAAATTCAAATAGCCATGTGTGGCTAATGGCTGCCATGTTGGACAACACAGCTCTAGCTCTAACTACCAAACTACAGGACACAAGCAACAGAGGAACACGCAAAAACAAGGCTGAAGGACAAACAATCCAGTTTCTTCAACTAAATACTGCAAGAGGGAAAGAATGGATGGGGGAGAAACCTACAGATTAAAACAGGTCAAAGTGACGTGTCAGCCAACCACAACCTGTGGTTCTGGAATTTGATTCCCAAAACCCCAGGTCTGGAGAAGGGGTGATGAGCTGGACTGAGGGGATTAGATGGACAAGAAAGACTGGCCAGGAGACGATCATTGTTGAAGCTGGGGGATGGGTACGTGGAAGCTCATGACAGTCCCTCCACTTTCACACGTGCTTGGAATTTTCTATGATAAAAAGCCAACGGCATGACTTATCCCTTGCCTCTCCACCTTCTGGAGCAGTAAGACTCAGGAGGAGAGAGACCTAGAGCTGTGGCACTTCATACTTACACATGAAATACTGGAAGGCCTTGGACTTCACAAGGATATTAATTCCTGTTTGAAGAGAAGAAATGGTAACAGTGAAATTTTCACATATAAATACATAATCACCAGCCAAACATGTCATGCACGTAAGCAAATGGGGTGTTTATGTCCAGGGGACAAAAAAGGAAGGGCCTGCTCTCAGAGGAACGCCATTCTTATGCCCCCGGACAACACTGCATTGGCAACAGCTGCTCTGGGAAGAGCCTGGGCAACCTGGAGCTGAGACAAAACAGAACAAGGTTTTGCTGGCCGCTCCTGAAACGTCAAGTTTGCTCCTGGCCTAGACCTGGCACTGTTTGCTCATCTACTTGAATAACTATCTTCCCAATGGAATGGAAAACTCACTAAAGAACACGGAATAGTAACAGCTGTGCTCAATGTTCTATCCTATCTTGGGAGAACTCACAAAATAGGATATACCATTTTAACTGGGTTTTTTTTTTTTTTTNACATGACCAATGGAAAAACTGTAGCCTTGACTAGACAGACCTTAGTTGGCAAAGTAATGTCTCTGCTTTTGAATATGCTATCTAGGTTGGTGATAACTTTCCTTCCAAGGAGTAAGCCTCTCTTTATATATATATATATATATAATATTATCTCAAGAGCAATAAAAAAATTTCCAGAGTGTCCACCTGTGTCTTTAAGTGTAGATTTTATTGTCCAAACTTACATATCAAATGAATCTGATTCAGTTTTCTGTTGAAGCTCACTATCCAAACTCCCACTTTTTGTTTCCCTAAACTCAGGGGCCAAATAAGATTTACATAAAGAAGGAATACTTATAATTGCCTTTTTATGTTATTAGCCTCATTCCTGGCTCCATTTTTTTATCCTTGGTTTTTATCATCCCCCCGCCCCCCACGGCTTTTTTTTTTCTGCTGTACCAATTTATATTCTCTTTTTGTCACTGATATATTTGTTGAGAGAATGAATATATCTAAGCTAATATAAATTGTTCTTTTGCAACAAGATAGATTATAAATAACATACATATGTCCGGCTCTTTATAGAAAAATATAACTTTAATAAGGAAACTCAGTGAGGGTAGGAGTACTCTGGGGACAATGGTAATCCACACACGACGATCTGCTTTTCCTCTGCGAGCAGAGCACTGTAATCAGGAGATGGACAAAGGACCTAAGAACCCAATATCCTCCAGCTTCCAAGTAAGAAAAGGATTGTTGAGTCTCTCTGAAAAAAAAATCAAGAATCTTCCTTCTCTTGGAACCTACAGAGAAAGAAAAGACTTGTTATATTTGATTAAAGGAAGAGGTACTAGCAGTGTAAGATGAAAGAAATAATCAAGGAAGGACTTTCATGTAGGACCATAGAGGACTAGCTCCCTACACAAATTCAAGACAATTAAAAATGCTGGGACTGGAAAAAACAAAAAAAATGCTGGGATTGAAACTGTATCTTGCAAATTATGAATTATGTCAAGATTTCTTAGGAACACAAAGAACACTAACCATACAAGAAAAAAGGTTAAACTAGACCTCATAAAAATGAAAAACTTCTGGTCATTAAAAAAAACAAAAAAATTAAGAAAAAAAATTTAATTTTCTTCAATTAGTTGTTTATATTAAACAATTTCTCAGGCTGACTGAGAAATCCTCCCCAAAGGCATTTCTAACTATAAATATTTTTAATCCATTGATGAGAAGGCAAGAAAGTAAAGGCAATCTTCACAGTGAGTGAAAGTATATAAAACCAGGAATCTAGACAGGTACATTAAAACTGAAGCCCCTGGTACACTGGTGCCCTTGCTGTTTTGAGAGCCACATGAGTGAACCAGAGACAAGCCCACAATGTCTGAGAGGAGATACTGTGAAAAGTTTGAAACCTCCAAAGGGCTATACCTGTGTATAAAAGTGAACAAGAAAAAAAATCCAACTGTGCAGAAGAGGAATTTGACTGTCTTACTAGGTAGAGAGAGAAAAAATAAAAAAATTTCCCTCTAGAATTTCTAACCAAAAGCTGGCCTTACATTGGATTCGCAGCCCAAATCCATACTACCTATTTGCTACAAAACACATGAAGCTGAGAATTTATTTAAAGTCATTCCAGCTTGATAGTGCTTCAAGGCACCTGAAGAGGAAACACACATGCTAAGAATATAGTTTCCACTCCAGGCCTCAAAGAATTCCATAGTCCAAATTCTAAAAAATCTGAGCTTATATTAAAAAATTATACAACAAAAAAAGCACCATGAGAAAGTCTGCAGGAATAATGGCAGCATCATACCCACAAAAACTGTGGGTATGAGAATTAGGAGACAGAATATAAATATCATGCTTAATATATTTAAATATATGTAAGAATTAAAAATAATTTAGGATTAAAGAATCATGAATTATTAAAAATGATTGAGGAGACTTGAAAAATAAGCANAGCATCATACCCACAAAAACTGTGGGTATGAGAATTAGGAGACAGAATATAAATATCATGCTTAATATATTTAAATATATGTAAGAATTAAAAATAATTTAGGATTAAAGAATCATGAATTATTAAAAATGATTGAGGAGACTTGAAAAATAAGCAGAACTTAAAAAAAAAAAATTTTTTTTAAGTAACAACAACTGACATAAACTGAAGACAGAATTAGTGAAGTGGAAGAAAGACCAGAAGAATTTACCCAGAAGCAATATAAAGAGAAAACAGATGGAAAATCATGAAAGGGTGAGAGAAATGGAGTAGTGGGTAAAGTCTAATAAGCGACTAATTAATTAGAACTCCAGAATGTGAGAACATAGGTAAAGGCAATATTCAATGAGATATGGCAGATAATTTTCCAAGGTTGATGGAAAAGAAAAAAAAAAATCAATCTTTACTTTCAGAAAGCCCAGCAAATCCTAAACATGGTAAACAAAAGAAAGCCACATCCAGATATACTATAGTGAAACCACAGAACCCCAAAGACAAAGGGGAGTTCTCGAAACTATTCAGAGAATCATGTTCTTTAAATCACCCATGACTAATTCTCACCAAAGTAAAACTACCTTGAGTGCAGTGGAAGATGCAACAGTAACACCCAGATCATCAAGCAACATTTGCCTTCTGTATTTTTTTTCTTTCTTTTTAAATATCTTAAAAGGTTTAATTCACCGAGTATAAAAAGGATAAGAAAAGTGTAATTATCCGAAATAAAAACCGACCACAAGTTTCCCTATTACTTCAACTGTACAGAAGAGAGGAATGGGACCAAAGAACACAACTGTTTATTCAGTACAAAAAGTAAGTCACTGGATTTGTTTAGGTCGCAAACAGACTGAAAAAGGGCAGCAGAGAGGAGGGAAAGTATACGCACTTGCAGTTGGTACAGGTGTAGAAGACAGTCTGCCCTTCATCAGCTGATCGCATCTGCCTGGTGTGGTATGCCATTCCCTCGTGCCCACATCGAGAGCAGCGCCTGTCAACCTGGGAAGCAACTGGTGGGATTAATAATTTCCCTTTCCGCTCACAGACATCAGGCTGTCACACTCCCCAGACTCTGATGTTTTAAAGACCCCTCTTCCCTCTTAAAGGACTTCCCACGTGGCGCAGTGGTAAAGAATCCGCCTGCCAATGCTGGAGACGCGGGTTCCATTCCTGACTCGGGAAGATCCCCTGGAGGAGGAAATGGCAATCCGCTCCAGTATTCTTACCTGGAAAATTCCACGGACAGAGGAGCCTGGCAGGCTACAGTCCACGGGGTCGCAAAGAGTCAGACACGACTCAGCACAGCACACACCCTTCCCTCTTTGAATTAGGTACAAAACTCTCCAGATCTGTGCAATTGCCCCTCCATTTCTTTCCCACCCTCCTTTGATGGGGCCAGTCCTCTATGTCATTCACTCACCACAGGTCCCTGGAACTCAGGTCCTTCCTCCATCGACAAAGGCATGGCTGTCCCCAGTTTGTTAAACACAACTGAGGTCTTCACAACCTTCCCCTCAAAGTCTGTGCAAGCAGTAAGAATTGGTTGTGGAGACATTAAGGAGGGCTGACACCCATAACTCCCTCTCGGTTAGGACAGGAGGCTTTATATTCTTCCCTTCAGGTTTCGACCCAAGGCCAAAAGTGCCTGATTCCCTGCTTCAGGGTCCGCCTCTTCAATCCAACCGAAATTAAGGTCCTCAAGCCACTGACCCTTTCACGCTGGGCCCTCTGCCGGGGTCGCTGCGTACAAGCCCCTTACCTCGCACATTGATGGAGAAGCCACAGCGGGTACAGGCGACCGCATCCTGAGCCCCGGGCAGAGGCAGGACCGAGCCGCAATCTGGACAGAAATCCAGGTCCGACTGGAAGCTGGAGCAGATGCCGGCGAGGTCCATGACGGAGGGTGGTCGAGGGCTGGGAAGGAGAGGAGATTGCTAAGAAACGAGAGTAGCTTCCTCCCCACTGAAGGGTCATTCCTATTCTGTCCCTGGACCTAAGCATACAGAACCCGAGTCCTTCTCCCACGTACGCCTGTGCCTCTAAGACCAAGGAGCCCACATATCCAGAATTCCAAGGCGGGGTCCGGTACTTCGACTTGCGGGTTTGCTTACCTGGGCCAGGCGAGAAGAGGAAGCCAACTCTGCGAGCTAGAACGCCGGCTCTACGCAGCAGCGGAGTAGCGAGAGCAGGGCGGGCTAGAGCGCCCCGTCGTCCGGCCTGTCGATTGGCTGTTACGTCATAATTAATCGCAAACTTGATCCGCGGAGGGAGCGGAACCTTTGAAGGAAGGTTGTAGCGCTACCTTCAGGCTGGTTTTGTGACTTTGGGTAAGAAGACAGGTGATTGATTGAAGCTGAGCCTCTGGTTGTTTTGCTCCTCAGTACCCAGTTCTGGGAGCTACAACTTCCTTTGTTCCTGAGTTGGTTCTTAAAAACAAACAAACAAACAAACAAAAAAACCAAAGCGAAACATTCTGGGAGTTACAGTTCTAGCGCTCCTCGGACCTCGAGATGCAAGCAAGGGCGCTCTGCAGAGCACCGCCTGGCTCGAGTGCGACGAAGAATTGATGCTTTTGAACCGTGGTATTGGAGAAGACTTGAGAGCCCCTTGGACAGCAAGGAGATCAAACCAGTCAAGGCTAAAGGAAATCAGTCCTGTATATTCACTGGAAGGACTGATGCTGAAGCTGAAACTCCAATACTCTGGCCATCTGATGCGAAGAACTGACTCATTTGAAAAGACCCTGATGCTGGGAAAGATTGAAGGCAGGAGGAGAAGGGGAGGACAGAGGATGAAAAGGTTAGATGGCATCACCCACTCGATGGACGTGAGTTTGAGCAAAGCTCCGGGAGTTGGTGATGGACAGGGAGGCCTGGCATGCTGCAATACATGGGGTCTCAAAGAGTCGGACACGACTGAGCGACTGAACTGAACTGGGCCTTTGCTTCGAAGGGTTGAGTCGACCTCTTACGGGGCATGCAGTGGAAACGGTGAAGGCGGAGGAGGAATGCCTAGTCACTAGGAACGAAAGGAAGCAGGGATGAAGTAGGACACTTTAGGAAGGGGCTCAAGACTTTGGAGGTAGTGGACCAGAAGAGATTGGGACTCCTTCCTCTTTAGATGCCTGTCAGATGAGGGAGGTTAGCATTAGTCAAGGGAGCAGCCTTGTGACAAGACTGTCGAGGTTTGTTTTCAGTTGCGGACCCCTTTCCACCTTTTCCCCGGCCTCCCATCCGACCAGCTCTACATCATCATTGCATCCATTAGATGGAGAGTTGACATATCACAGATCTTTTATAAAACATGAGGACAAGTGTCTTAAAAGTCTTGCTGTTTTAATTCATCTGAAACCTACAATCTAAAGTGTAGAATCTTGTCGTCCTGAAGGGACAGCTTCTAGACGAGTTTCCTAGTTCTCTCCCAGTCCATCCGCCCCCTCTCAACCTCATAGCTGTGCTAAGCTGCTTATGTATGAAAGTTCAGGAGCCATCACTATTTTCTTCTGTTTGAAAGAGAACAAGCTGTGGTCTCTCCCAGAGAGGTTTTGATCTGCTACTCTCTGAAAAAATGGAAACACACAAACTAGTGAGAGGGTTAAAACTCTGAGCAAGCTACTAGAAAGTGACAAGCCCTATAATAATTTGTCTTACAAGGAGAGGTCTGCTGAGCCCATGATAGTAGGCAAGTTTTTATTCTCTCTTCTCTGTGTGTCTGTCTCCTTTGAAAATAGAAATTGAGATTAGTCCAACTTTCCCTTTCAGTATCAATTCAGTCTCTCAGTCCTGTCCAACTCTGTGCGACCCCATGAACTGCAGCACACCATGCCTCCCTGTCCATCACCAACTCCCGAAGTCCACCCAAACTCATGTCCATTGAGTCGGTGATGCCATCCCACCATCTCATCCTCCGTCGTCCCCTTCTCCTCCTGCCCCCAATCTTTCCCAACATCAGGGTCTTTTCAAATGAGTCAGCTCTTCACATCAGGTGGCCATAATATTGGAGTCTCAGTTTCAACATCAATCCTTCCAATGAACACACAGGACTGATTTCCTTTAGGATGGACTGGTTGGATCTCCTTGCAGTCCAAGGGAGTCTCAAGAGTCTTCTCCAACACCACAGTTCAAAAGCATCAATTCTTAGGCCCTCAGCTTTCTTTATAGTCCATCTCTCACATCCATACATGACTACTGGAAAAACCATAGCCTTGACTAGATGGACCTTTGTTAACAAAGTAATGTCTCTGCTTTTTAATATGCTATCTAGGTTGGTCATAACTACTTTCCTTCCAAGGAGCAAGCCTCTTAATTTCATGGTTGCATTGACAAGACTCAGTGAATATCCACAATGAGTTGAATACTGTCCTAATGCAGTAAAGTAACTAAGCAATATAAGGCATGTCTCTTTCCCAACAAAAGCTCAGTAGTCTGTTCTCATTCATATTTATTAAGCACATATGCCAGTCTTTGAGCTGAAGTTGTGGCTGTCAAGCTAAAAACTGTGTCTCTGACCTTAAGGAATACAAATGAATAATTAAAATGCAATGAAAGTACACTTACAGGACAAAATGTGAGCGCCCAGGAAAGGCATATACAACAGATATGCCTGTATACTTCAAGGAGGACTATTTATTAAAGCCCTACTTATTAAACAGGACTTTAACTATTTATTAAATAGTTTATAAAAAACTATAAAAAAAGTTTCAATTAAAAATTCAGTATTATGGAGAATGTAAGAGAGGACGATGCTCATATTCTGTGGTGAGGATAATCACCAGTCAACAAATCATTAATTATGAGAACTTGGGATTACAGACTCTAATGTTAGGTACTGTGCTAGGTACTGTGTACACAGAAATAAAAGTAAGGTGGTCATATTTTTAAAAATCTCAAAATAAGTGTATGTAGTCAGGCAAGTAAGAATATGCCCAAGAGGTTAGTGAGATCCAATATTTGATATCAGATCCTTTCTAATATGATAGATAGATTTCTATATTTGTAGATGAAAAAGTTATAGTTCCTACTCTATGAGCCTGAATTTCAGCATCAAAATGTTAAAAGTGATATATGGATACAGATATCACAGTGGAAACCATGATTAATTTTCCAATGAGTTGTAAAAGTAAAAAATGTTATGTTCTTAGGGAGGCAAAAATTGCTGTTGCACAGAGAAGACTGGGAAGATTTTATGGTCAAGCATTGACCTGAGGAGGATGGACAACTGCTGTTTATTGAGAACTTACCATATATAAAGCACTGTGCCAGGATCATTAATTCTCATTTGTTCTTTATAACTCGAAGAGGCAAATTTTTGTCTTATAGTTCCATTTTACAGATGAGGAAACTGATTTAGAGAGAGACTGAGTTACCTGCCCTGAGTCACACACCTGGGAAATGGTGGAATTAGGATTCAGGCATAGCCCTACAAGGCTTCAAAGCCCATGCTGTGTAAACCATAAATGGTATAAATAAAGGCACAGAGATGAGATGCCAGGCATCCTTAGTGGCTTAAATATGACCTCACAGTAAACTCAGATTAGACCAGAGATGACACACAAGTTGGTAGTCTTCACTTGGGTTGCCATCAGCCTGTCCTATAAATAAACCCAGAGTGATCCCAGATTCTCATCCCTAGTGGATCAACAGGGAAGAGTCTCAATGGATTTAGGTTGAAGAATGACTGGCAGAATATGGAAGACAAGCAGACAGCGAACAAATAAGAATAGAATTTCAGAACAAAAGATTTTAGGGCAGAGATGCTGTATGTGGTGATAGAGGCAGAGAGGGCCCGGCTCGAGAAACTGTACAAAGAGAATGAACTGATCACACCGAAGTCTAGACTCATCCCAGAAGACAAAGGAGGAAGCCGAACTGAGCAGTATGGTGGAAATGTGCTTGGGCAACGCTTCACCAAGGAGCCCGTCTCTTCTCACGCCCAGTCCCTGGTGCAAGATTCAGAATGGTTCATGTTGAGTCCACAGGAGAAGTATGCTTTTAAGTTTATATGAGAGGATTACAGTTGGCCCTCTATATTGGAGGTTTCCCTATCAACAGATTCAATTGTGGATGGAAAATACTCAGGGAAAACAAAATTATGGAAAGTTTCCAAAAGCCAAACTTGAACTTGCCACTTAGTGGCAACTGTTACGTAATATTTACATTGTATTAACAACTATTTACATTGTAGTAGATATAGTAAGTAATTGAGAGATAATTTAAGGTATGTGGGAGGATGTGCCAAGGTTATATGCAGATATGATATCATTTTATATAAGGGATTATCACATGGATTTTGGTATCTGGAGGAAGCGGGTCCTGGAACCAAGGGACATTGGTGGGAGGGTGATCCACAAAGACTGAGGAATGACTGTATGCTCTTATTTATATGTCCTTATTTTTAAAAGAGTATTCATTATTTGTCACCATAGGAATGTCATGGTTTCTCATCAGAAAATGGCCCTGCTGTAGTCCTACCTATTCCTAGGTGTTTTCTTTCTGAGGGAAATACCTTTGGCCTTAGCCAAAACAATTGGGTTCTTTTGATTCAGTTGATATGAGAGCAAATTTGTTCTGACATCTCCCACCTTCTATTTTACCTTTGCTTTTTTATCTTACAGATTGGCCTGGGCTAAAGTATCAAAAGACCCTAGGATTGCTGCAGGTCAACAGTCTCCACTGGAGAAAAAAATATTGGTAAATAAATCATCCTAACATCATACTGTTTGAAAAGACTAGAAGAAGGAAAGTTAGGTTTAAAATCCTACTGCCACTCAAGTGACACTTTGCTGTAATGTGTCCACACTGGCAAATATTTTCCAGCTGAATCTTTACTTGCAAAACAAAGTATTATTTTCAAAACTACCAACACTATTAAAAAAAACCAAACCAACTAGTTATTGATTTTGGTGGTAAGAACATCAATGTTGAGAGCTTGCAGGCTCACCTAGGAGTGATGGAAGTAAAATCCCTGTTACTCCAAAGTTAATGAAAGACCATAGTCCTTTCTTCCCCCACCCCCACCCCCGCCATGGTTCTTTCTTGGTGTCAATAGTGAGAATAGGCTCTGTTTAAATATGTTCAAAATAAAATGATGGTCATATTACAAAATTCTGCACCTCACCTTGACAGAAGCTAGGTGGCGTACATACATCAGAAGCAAAACAATTGATAATTCAGAAATATCAAGAGGAGTATGAAATACTCTGTAGGGAGCAAGGGCTTTCCCTTGACTACTGGCTTGCCAAAGCAGAGTCTTATTATAATAAAAGAATAATGAAGACGGTGAAAGAACAAGAGAAAGGCAGTGAAATCAACAAGAGATTGGAGGGAAAAACAACCCAAAGCACAGGGAGACAAAAACGGTATTATTTGCTCCCTGAGAGAGAAATGAAACACATAGAAAGGCACATACGTCGAGGTGGACAGGTCAGAGAGTTTAAGAGTAAGACATTGAAACAATTACCACCACACTCTAGTGAAATAAAATTGCCCAGAATTGTGCCGGGAGAGCATGGCATCCAGAACACGCAGAGAAGAAAGCAGGTAAATGAGAGAGAACAGATGCAGATTAAAGATCACCGAGAACGCATGATTCGAGGGAGAGAACAGCAAAAACTCAAGGAAGGAATCCTGAGAAAAGACTGGAGCCAGCCTCCTCTTCGTGAGAAGTGTGAGAGCATAAANAGACTGAGGAATGACTGTATGCTCTTATTTATATGTCCTTATTTTTAAAAGAGTATTCATTATTTGTCACCATAGGAATGTCATGGTTTCTCATCAGAAAATGGCCCTGCTGTAGTCCTACCTATTCCTAGGTGTTTTCTTTCTGAGGGAAATACCTTTGGCCTTAGCCAAAACAATTGGGTTCTTTTGATTCAGTTGATATGAGAGCAAATTTGTTCTGACATCTCCCACCTTCTATTTTACCTTTGCTTTTTTATCTTACAGATTGGCCTGGGCTAAAGTATCAAAAGACCCTAGGATTGCTGCAGGTCAACAGTCTCCACTGGAGAAAAAAATATTGGTAAATAAATCATCCTAACATCATACTGTTTGAAAAGACTAGAAGAAGGAAAGTTAGGTTTAAAATCCTACTGCCACTCAAGTGACACTTTGCTGTAATGTGTCCACACTGGCAAATATTTTCCAGCTGAATCTTTACTTGCAAAACAAAGTATTATTTTCAAAACTACCAACACTATTAAAAAAAACCAAACCAACTAGTTATTGATTTTGGTGGTAAGAACATCAATGTTGAGAGCTTGCAGGCTCACCTAGGAGTGATGGAAGTAAAATCCCTGTTACTCCAAAGTTAATGAAAGACCATAGTCCTTTCTTCCCCCACCCCCACCCCCGCCATGGTTCTTTCTTGGTGTCAATAGTGAGAATAGGCTCTGTTTAAATATGTTCAAAATAAAATGATGGTCATATTACAAAATTCTGCACCTCACCTTGACAGAAGCTAGGTGGCGTACATACATCAGAAGCAAAACAATTGATAATTCAAAAATATCAAGAGGAGTATGAAATACTCTGTAGGGAGCAAGGGCTTTCCCTTGACTACTGGCTTGCCAAAGCAGAGTCTTATTATAATAAAAGAATAATGAAGACGGTGAAAGAACAAGAGAAAGGCAGTGAAATCAACAAGAGATTGGAGGGAAAAACAACCCAAAGCACAGGGAGACAAAAACGGTATTATTTGCTCCCTGAGAGAGAAATGAAACACATAGAAAGGCACATACGTCGAGGTGGACAGGTCAGAGAGTTTAAGAGTAAGACATTGAAACAATTACCACCACACTCTAGTGAAATAAAATTGCCCAGAATTGTGCCGGGAGAGCATGGCATCCAGAACACGCAGAGAAGAAAGCAGGTAAATGAGAGAGAACAGATGCAGATTAAAGATCACCGAGAACGCATGATTCGAGGGAGAGAACAGCAAAAACTCAAGGAAGGAATCCTGAGAAAAGACTGGAGCCAGCCTCCTCTTCGTGAGAAGTGTGAGAGCATAAAGAGCATAAAGAAAGAGATAAAAGAGTATGAAAGTGTTATTGCATATCCACTTTTCCAGCCATGCAATAGCAGTCGGATTAAAGTGAATGTTCTGATGGAAAAGTCTCAGAATAGAGAAGAAAACAACACAATTATCAAGCCACTTCAAAGAAGATTCTTACCTATGACACCCTTTTTGAGAAGTCAAATAGGAAAAATAAAAGATTTAGTGCTTTCATGATTAGATCATATCTCTTAAATGAACCTTTATTTTTTAAACAGGAAAAAAATCAAACAAGAGTTTAATAACATATATACATGAGAGAGACCCAGGAAAACTGAGTAACTCCCTGACCCCCCACCCGACACAGACACTTTTTTTTAATGCTAGTTCTCTTTCGCAGGTTTCAGTGACGTTTCTCATTTATACAGAAGTGTCAGATAGTTCTGGAGTTTAAAACTAGCTTCGCTATTTTTCATTGCCTTGTGTTTGTTCAAGTTGCTTATCCTTTTTGATGTTCATTCCTAATCTGTAAAGTTGGAAAATAATAGTTCCTAGCATTTATAAGAGGATTTCATTTTTGTGAAACGTTAGCATGTATCAGATATTTCATAAATATTGGGTTTTCCATTTGAAAAGACCTGGATTGGGCAAAGATGATGAATAAGGAATTGTTCTAATCTGCGTCTTCCATTCCTCCTACCTCAGCCTCAAAGGTTATCTTGAGATTGCTGTAGGTCACCATGCAGTTTTTTTGTTTTCTGTTCATATCTTTTTCAGGGAACTGCTAACCAGGCCGTGAAAGTCTAACTTATACCATGTAATTTATTTGTGTGAGAGACTTAATTTTGAGAACCTCCTATGTGCCAGGCATTGTTAGTTACTGAGATGAATTAAGAGAAATCCTTGCTCTTGGCCAGTTTACGGCTAATGGCATAGATCACTCTACGAACAGATAATCAAATAGGGTTATGACAGAGGTATGTCTAGGTGTTTACAGAGGAGGGACATCTAACNCATTGTTAGTTACTGAGATGAATTAAGAGAAATCCTTGCTCTTGGCCAGTTTACGGCTAATGGCATAGATCACTCTACGAACAGATAATCAAATAGGGTTATGACAGAGGTATGTCTAGGTGTTTACAGAGGAGGGACATCTAACCTAGGTGAGCAGAGTGAGGAAGAAGCTCAGAGTATAAAGTGTAGTAATATCTCATATTTCTGCCAGCTCCATATTTTGTCAGTTTCTATCACCCACTTAAACAAGGCCTTCCCAATATTTGGATTCACTCAGACGTAACCCAACTCACCTTCTCTCAAATAGATGTCCTCCCAAAAGTTGGTAAATTTGGGGTTCAGAATTGGTGAGTAGAGAAGCTGAAAAAGGGAAACTGGATGGCTTAAGGAATATTACACTTAAGTTATGATCGTCCTGATGTCCACTCTTTTGTATCAGCAGGACACCCTTTACCACAGATATTGCTAGATCAGCAGTGTCCAATAGACCTTTCTGTGGTGATGTAACTCTTCTATAGCTCTGCTCTTCAATACAGTAGTAGTTTCCCACATGTGGCTACTGAGCATTTGAAATGTGGCTAGTGCAACTGAGGGACTGAATTTTTCATTTTATTTCATTTGCATTGATTTAAAATTGCTACAAAGCTAGTGGAGGTGATGGAATTCCAGTTGAGCTGTTTCAAATCCTGAAAGATGATGCTGTGANGTGAGAAAAAAGAAGGAAGGAAGGAAGGAAGGAAAGAAGGATAAAGAAAGCAATGGAGGAAGGGTGGGAGGGAAGGAGAACAAGAAAAAAAGAAGGAAAAGCTTAAAGAGCAAAATAATCAATTTTTCATCTTTCTGCTCCCTAACCAGCATAACCACAAGACAATACATAAAGTGAAACCATGAAATAAAAACATTCTCCATAAAAATAAGGGAAAAAACCCTTTGTATAAAATCATTCTAGATCATACAACATAATGAAAATAGATACTTGACACCTATGTTTAATATAGATCACAGGCAACAAAACAAAACAGTTTGCATATTTCTCAGTCCAAACAATCTCTATTTATGCCATTTATGCCATTATTTTATCCTTTGTACTGCAATAAGGGTGGAGTTTCTTGCCCCTATCTCAAAAGAAATTTTGCTGCACCTTTACTATTCTAAGTTTCATGCTCTGATAAGTATGGCCATATGTATTTCTCCTTCAGGAACAGAAAGCTTTAGGGCTCAGATGTCTCTAGAAGAACTCAGGTGACTTGGGAAAGATGAATAAATATCCCTTCTTCATTGGGGTACTGAAAGTCAAGGCATTACCACTGTCAGAAACCAGAAAACAAAGCAGGTGCTATTCCCAGGAACTATGATTTAAAGGAAGGATGGGAAAGAGTCATTGAAGTAAGAGTCTTTCCAAACCATACCAGACTTTCCAAATCATGCCCAGATACACATCTCCACTTTTAGAAGCCAGTCCCAAACACTTGCCCTCTTTCTCTTTTTTATTTTCAGTTCAGTTCAGTCATGCCCGACTCTTTGCGACCCCATGAATTGCAGCACGCCAGGCCTCCCTGTCCATCACCAACTCNGATTGGAATGAAAACTGACCTTTTCCAGTCCTGTGGCCACTGCTGAGTTTTCCAAATTTGCTGGCATATTGAGTGCAGCACTTTCACAGCATCATCTTTCAGGAGTTGAAATAGCTCAACTGGAATTCCATCACCTCCACTAGCTTTGTTCATAGTGATGCTTAAGGCCCATTTGACTTCACATTCCAGGATCTCTGGCTCCAGGTGAGTGATCGCACCTTTGTGATTATCTGGGTCATGAAGATCTTTTTTGTACAGTTCTTCTGTGTATTCTTGCCACCTCTTCTTAATATCTTCTGGTCCATACCATTTCTGTCCTTTATTGAGCCCATCTTTGCATAAAATGTTCCCTTGGTATCTCTAGTTCTTGAAGAGATCTCTAGTCTTTCCCATTCTCTTGTTTTCCTCTATTTCTTTGCAATGATTGCTGAGGAAGGCTTTCTTATCTCTCCTTGTTATTCTTTGGAACTCTGCATTCAAATGGGTATATCTTTCCTTTTCTCCTTTGCGCTTGGCTTCTCTTCTTTTTCACAGCTATTTGTAAGGCCTCCGCAGACAGCCCTTTTCCTTTTTTGCATTTCTTTTTCTTGGGAATGGTCTTGATTCCTGTCTCCTGTACAATGTCACGAACCTCCGCCCATAGTTCATCAGGGACTCTGTCTATCAGATCTAGTCTCTCAAATCTATTTCTCACTTCCAGTGTATAGTCATAAGGGATTTGATTTAGGTCATACCTGAATGGTCTAGTGGTTTTCTCCACTTTCTTCAATTTCAGTCTGAATTTGTCAATAAGGAGTTCATGATCTGAGCCACAGTCAGCTCCTGGTCTTGTTTTTGCTGACTGTGTAGAGCTTCTCTATCTTTGGCTGCAAAGAATATAATCAGTCTAATTTTGGTGTCGACCATCTGGAGATGTCCACGTGTAGAGTCTTCTCTTGTGTTGTTGGAAGAGGGTGTTTGCTATGACCAGTGCATTCTCGTGGCAGAACTCTATTAGCTTGTCCTTTTCCAAGGCAAACCATAATTCCAAGGCAAACTTGGATTCACAGTAATCCAAGTCTATGCCTCAACCAGTAACAGTGAAGAAGCTGAAGTTGAATAGTTCTATGAAGACTTACAAGACCTTCTAGAACTAAAGGATATCCTTTTCATTGTAGGGGACTGGAATGCAAAAGTAGGAAGTCAAGAAAAACCATAAATAAATATTAAAAAAAAAAGCAAGCCCCCTTCCCCACCCCGCATTTGCTAACCATCCAGTACTAACCGAGGAGTCAAGACTCCAATGTGCAGACTTTGAAGCAGTCTGGTTTCCTGTCCCGTGAAGCCAGATGTGGGCTTTGGCAAGACTCAGTATCTCTGAGCCTGTTTACCAGTAAAGACAGAGTAACAATTCCAACCTCTCACAAGATGTTTATGAGGATTTAATGGAGGCTATGTTTTCAAGTTTTGTTTTTGTTTTTTTTTGTGGAAAATTGTAAAACCCCATGCCTGTGTGACATATCAAACATGATCGTGATACAAAGTGGTTTATGGTAAGTGCTAGTTAAGTGGAAAGAATAAATGCAATTTCTGTTGAGTGGATTAAAAAAAAAAAAAAGACATTGCTGATAAACCAGATAAGCAGCTAAGGTTAAGTAGAACTTTACCTGGGCGCCACATGCATGCTGTTACCATCTAAGTCACAGTGTGTGTTCTGCCCCTTTGTCTTTGCTTTTCTAAGGTGCTGTGTGCCTCCAGGTCTCCTTCTGGGGGCCCATGAAAATCTCATTTTTCCCCTTTTGGCTCTAGGTGATGGTGGTTGGTGATTGTGTGTTTTTGTTGTTGTTTGGTTGCTGAGTCCTGTTAGACTCTTTAGTGACCACATGGACTGTAGCCAGGCTCCTCCAACCATGAGATTTTCCAGGTAAGAATACTGGAGTCGGTTGCCATTTCCTTGTCTAGGGGATCTTCGAAACCCAGGGATCAAATCCAGGTTTTCTGTTGCAGGCAGATTCTTTACCATCTCAGCTACAGTGGTGAAGAACCCGCCTGCCAGTTCAGGAGAGGTGGGTTTGATCCTTGGGTCAGGAAGATCCCCTGGAGAAAGGAATGGTAACCATTCTTTTCCATTCTCCAGTATTCCTGCCTGGAGAGTTCCATGGACAGAGGAGCCTGGTGGGCTAGAGTCCAAGGGGTCACAAAGAGTCGGACACGACCGAGCTACGAACATATTCTTTACCACTGAGCTACTTGGGTAGCCCAATTGTGTGTTTTTATCAGAAATAATTCAACCCCTTTTCTCCCAAGAGTGAATGAAGACTGGGAATGAGATCCTAGCCCTGGGTGGGACCAGCAGCTACAATTGGTAGGAGGGATGGCCTAGTGGGATGGGCGGTTCCTTTTTCTTTTAAGCTTCCTAGATTGTTTTGAACTCTTGACTTGGGCGGTCCCACAAGCAAAGCCAGGCAGGGTACGCGGTGGGTCTGCGGAAACCGGCGAGGAGAGCGGGGCCGGGCCGGGGCCCTGGCAGGGCCGGGGCGGGGTCGCGGGCTCCCGGGACACTTGCTCTGGGTTGGAGCGGCTAGCCGCTGGCCCACCGGAAGTCCTACGTGCTGGAGCCCGGGTCCTCGGCAGCGGCGGGTGAGTAAGGGCAGCGGGGAGTTGAGCTCGCGGTGGTGGAGGCTAGGGAGAGGTTTGCTCCGCGATCTTCCGCCCCCGACCTCGACAGGCGAGGGGAGCGCCGCGCCCCTAGTCCCGGAGGAGTTTGCAAGCCCTGGGGGCCCCTGGGGAAACCTGGACTGGTCAGGGTGTGGTCCAGTGCGGCGACCTCTCTCCCTGGGGATTCGGCCAAGAGCACGGCTGCGAGCACGTGTTGAAAAAGTCGGGGTCCCAGCAACGAGGTTTCGGGGCAGTGAAGTTCCCGTCGGCGGGACCGGTTCAGTGGGTATTGAGGAGCGGGCCACGCAACCGTGAGCGAAACTCTCCGTCCCTGCCCGCGGGAGCCTCCGAGGCTGGGGTCCGAGGCCCGGCGCGCAGTGGCCAGAGGTGAGCGCCGCGGGCCCGCGATCTGACCGGGCAGAGCTAGGACCAAGCCGAGGATCAAGACCGGATGGGAAGGGCAAAGGCCCGAGGGTCGTTCTGCTTGGCCGGACGGTGGAAAACTCCAGTGGCTGAAGCAGCGGCGAGCAGGGCGGGGAGGGCGGACCCCCGAAGCCTGGAGGAGGGTGTGTTGGGGATTTCAGTGGTTCTCAGAATCGCTACAGGAAACACTGGACGGGTTTGGGATTAGAGATCGGGTGGACTCAGAGCACTGGAAAATGGCGACACATTCCCTCGAGGGGTTTACGTTCCTGGAAGGGCAGGGACGGGCCCTGAACTGATAAACAGGTCTGCGCCTGGAGTCCTAAGTTATCCCAGCCGCCTTGCACTAGCCGGCCAACCGGTTTGAGCTCTGGGGTGAGTGGATGTAGAAAGTACTCTCGAGGTCAACGTGCCAGGGGCAGGCGGCCGCGGCCATAAGTTCCGACTCCATAGTCATGCTCTTTCCCCAAACCAGACAACCAGCCTAGAATCTGGACCGAGCGCCCTGGGCCACCACCCCCAGCAAATGCTTTTGAGAAAGACTTACAAGGGTGGGTCTTTCCTGAGGGAAAACGAGAGCCAGAACTTTGAGGATACGATTATAGAGACTTTTGAAGTGTTACTTTTGCTGTGTTCCACGGGCTAGTAGGAGAATAATCCAGACCTGCACCATCTCACCGCTTGATTGTGGATGGGCTTGAAGCGAAGGGAGGGAGGGACCAACTTCACCTGACAGGAAACGCACCTTTCCTGTCAGCCTTCTTTTTAGCACTTCCCTGGTGGTTCAGACGGTAAAGCGTCTATCTACCATGCGAGAGACCCTGGTTCGAGCCCTGGGTTGGGAAGATCCCTTGGAGAAGGAAATGGCAACCCACTCCAGTACTATTGCCTGGAAAATCCCATGGACAGAGGAGCCTGGTAAGCTACAGCCTATGGGGTCGCAAAGAGTCGGACACGATTGAGCGACTTCACTTTCCTTTTCTTTTTAGCAATCCTATTAACTTCGTTGTTGAACTCCCCTTTCCTTTTTGGCATTTTCAATTCTACCACCTTTCCAAAAAAGTGAAAGGAAGAACATCAACAAGTTTTAAAGTCTTCATTCTTTTCATTCCATTCATTCCGCCTGGAGGGAGGTCTAGCGGGGTGAGTGGCAGTCCGCCGGAGGAGGTGGGAGTTCCGCCGAGTTTGGGCAGAGCAGCGCTGGCTCCCTTGGAGCCCTGTGTAAGTGCTGGTTGTTGGGATATTACCCCCTTTTTTTATTTTAACGGTTGTTAAATTAACTCTGCTGTAGTGCATGCAGGATCCCTATAAGGGATCAAGCCTGGACTTTTAACCACTGGGCCAACAGGGAAAGTCCCTTATCATTCTTTACAAGGATCTGTATGTATTAAAAGTTCACAGAATCATCTTAGATGGGCTCTTAGAGAGTCTCCTTTAATCTTATTTTCCAGTAAAACCACATCAGAATGAAGACACTTGCACAAGGCTGTTTGTGACAGAACCACGGCTGGTTACCTCAGGCATATGCTTTCTTTCCAGAATACCATACTGCCACCCTAGAGGGGGCTTTGGTACAGTGGGGATCTTGTCCTCGGTGATAGAGTCCAGGCTTTGAACACTGACTCTGCTGTGGACTGGGAGCATCCCTGAGCACATTACCTAGCATCTCTGTACTTTAGATTACTTAAAATGAGGTTATTAATCATTACCTCATGAGGCATACTGAGAGGTTTTAGGTACAAATCAGAGGTTCAATAACTCTTGGTGTTTCCTGACCAAATTAGGACGCTATTGTTCCTCACTCCCCCACTTACTGATAAGTTTTGTTTCTCTCTGACCTCAGGTTCCTGGAGGCGGGCAGCAGCTAGAAGCAGGGTGAGGCAGAAGGCAGACGACACCTGCAGAGCTGCAACCTGGCATTACTGAATAGTGACTGCTGAGCCAAGGGGGACCAGGTCCCTGAACTCTGTGGCTGAGGCTTGAAGGGAATCAAAGGTGTTCTCAGTTGTGAAAGGAGAGTTTGGACAGCAGAACAAAAAAGGAAGATAGCCCCCTGGAGCAGATATCTTTGACACAGGAGGCCAATTCAAACCCCTTGCAAAGGCCTTTGCCAGGTCTCTCCATCTTCTCAGTCGCTGGAAGGTAGATAGCCCCAGGATGGAGCCTAGTCAGCCTTGGGGGCCAGGCCAGGCATGGATAAAGCTTAAAAGAGATAGCATGGAAGAGAAGGTGTCTGACCAGCCAAAGCCAGTGGAACCTGTACAGAAGCTGCTCCCTCAGGTGGAAGAGGAGGGTCTGCCGAAAGCCCAGAAGGGAGAGTGCTGGTGGAAGGCATGGGTGAAGGTGAGGAGACCAAGCGAGAGGAAGGGAGGGAGGGCCTGGGTCCTGGACTCTAGGAGCTCATTCATCCATTATCCTGTCTGCAGACCAAATGGAATCTCAGAGGGTTCCAAGCTGAAAGGCATCCAGGAGAAGGGGCTTCGAGTCCTTTTTTTTAGATTCCACACCAACCTAGAATCCTTCGAGGACTACTTGCTGAAATTCATCAGAGTGGCAGCCTTTGATCCTTCCTACTTTTATTCACTACATACTCCTCCCTTCTCCCCCTGCATTGTTCTCCCTTCCTCTCCACCCTTCCTTTCCTGTCTGTACATTAAAGTTGCTGACTTTGTACTTGTCTTTTCCTATTCCTATTTCTTCCCTCCTTCCGTGGTGTTCTGAACCTTTAGACTGGATGTCTGTCTGTCTGTATACAAACTCCCTGAATCTCCTGTTCTTTCAGAAGCCAGTCACCTTTGAGGATGTGGCAGTGAACTTCACCCAGGAAGAGTGGAATTGTCTAGATGCCAGTCAGAGGGTCCTCTACCAGGATGTTATATCAGAGACTGTCAGAAACCTGATGTCTGTGGGTAAGAGCCTGGGGTTCCTCACAAGCTTTCTGTCCCAGGCCTTTGGAACATCTGGTTTCCCTGGATAGGTAGATCAGCTCACAATTATCTTCACTGATCCTTGGTTTTGGTTGTTTATGTTCCAGGTGGGAAAGATTTGGGTTACTAGGCTCAGGGTGAAAGAAGGAATGAAAGCTTGCATGAAGGCAAAGATAACACTTGTAACATGATAACAGTATTTTCAAAGAATGCAAATCTGCCTATTCATCCAGCCAGTATTTACTGAGTCATTTGTCTTCTGTGGGCTTCCCTGGTGGCTTAGAGGTTAAAGCATCCGCCTGGAATGCAGGAGACCCAGGTTCGGTCCCTGGGTTGGAAAGATCCCCTGGAGAAGGAAAATGGCAACCCACTCCAGTACTCTTGCCTGGAGAATCCCATGGAGGGAGNTTGTCTGTTACTGTGTCCTCCAGGAGAAAACAGTCAACTCTGCTTTCAAAGTTCTTATCGGAAGTAACCTGGAGCAACATGATTTAGCAATTACATACTTTAGTTCCTTTCTTTGTACGCCTTTTATATTTTAACAAAGGGTTAGAATCACAAAATGAGAGAAAAGCAAACAATGGGAGACTTCTGATGTAAAGTGATAAGTGAAGTATATAGCATCACCTACGAAATGTGCCTGACAAAACAAATCAAACCTGAACCTGATGGTGCATATTCTAATCGATGAATTCACAGCAAATAAAGGGTATGGAACACTGTGTTGAACAACATGGGAATGAAATCATGGAGAGCTCTACAGGGAGAATACCTACCTGTGGATCTTGTTTGGATTGGATTCAAGCAAACCAACTGCAAAAATGTATTTATAAAATAATCAGAAAAATGTGAACACAGACTGGGTATTAATAAGAATTTTTGTTAAAGTTTAAAGATGTAACTAATATTTTGGTTATGATTTTGTTTTGTTTGATGAGTTTTTCTGTTTGAGACATACATTCTTGAGGATTTAGCAAATGACATGATAATGCTGTCTAGGATTTGCCTGAGTAATTCCACTGGGGAGGAAGTTGATGGGTGTGGTGTCTGTCCCTGGTTCATAACTGCTACAGTCAGGTGATGGGAACTGGGAGGCTCATAAGAATCTCTATACTCCTGGGAGTATTTTACAGTTTCATAATGAAGAGTTTAAGGAAAGGTTTAGAGACAACTAGTAATAAAATCATAAAAGTGACAAGAAAAATGTAAAGTTGGAAAGTGAGATTAGAAACTCTTTAGAGAAAAAGGGAAGGTCATTACATCTGAGAATCCCATGGACAGAGGAGCCTGACGCGGGCTACAGTCCACGGGATCGCAAGCGTTGGACACGACTTAGTGACTAAACCACCAGTTACACCTGAAATTTGGCAGTCGCATGCTTACTGCATTTTGGTCCTAAATTTGTCTTGGCTTCCTGGAGCCACAGGCTAGGTGAGTGATCCCTTATAAAATACTCTTTTTTTTTTTTTTAAGACTCTTAGGCATGCAGATTATGGGACAGGAGGAAGTGGGTTGGATTATGGAAATCCACCCAAAGGAAAACTTTCTCCCCAGGGGTTTTTTTTTTTTTTTTTTTTTCCTGAGGGAGTGGGGATGGGAAATGTATTGGGGGAGGCAGTTTTTGAGCAAGGAGGAAGTTACTGAACAGGAATGGGGAAAATCAGCCAACTGGAGAGGTCCTCACTCTTAGACTCCCTTGCAGGTAAAAATCCCCCAGTAAGAACAGCTGTATGTAGAACATTTTGTGACACACAAAGCTATTTTCAAATGCCTGAAATCCCTCTGTAGAAACAGTGCTTTGTTATTCTGCATACAATGCCATCTTCTGGTCCCAGCACTGCGACAGTGGCCCTTGAGACACAAAAGTGATCGATTGTCTGATGTTTGTGCTGCAGGTGGGGAGGAGGGAAGGAAAATGACCTGAGGCTCTGGCTTCAAAATATTTTTGATCCTCAATTAAATAGCAATTAACTTTCAAATCTCCCCCTCCTCCTCTACATCTTAACTCCTCAGGGATAGATAAAACAAACAAAGTTTCAAAGTCATCCATCACACAAAACATACTGCAATGAAATTCTGGAGAAAGGAAGCAATGGAGGTAAAATCTACAGGTAACATCTCTTTCGATGAATATATTCAGACATTTCTTCTACTTTTTTAACTCACTTGCAGCTATGTTTATCAGGAATATATTCTTCGAAAATGTACTTCATCTAATAAAACACCACAAACACATCAACTGAGGAATTCACTGTAATAGGATTTGATCAATTTGACTCCTTAGGAATAGGGCTCTTATTAATAACAAATAAATAAAAAGACAATACAAAGCAAAACAAGAAGGGAAAAAGTCCACTTGGATACTTCGATTAACTTTTAGACAATTCATATTCCCCTTGAGTAGCACAAAATAACACACAAACGGATTATTCTGGATTTTGCTGCCTGTATTTATCATTTTTTTTCTATTAAAAGAAAAAGTTTCCCTAGGCATACCCACAAATATACACGTTATATATATACTTCTATATAAATGGATAAGTATGATGATATGGATAAAATTACAGTCCTTTTTCTTTTTGTTGGATCACACTCTATCCTCCCTTGTTTCTCCCAAAGTGAACTATATTAACTTTCTTACCAATGTCTTTTTATGTTTCTCTGATATAAAACATAAGGTTTTGTCCTGTTCCCTATATTCTGTAGCTGTCTTTTATTATCCAACAATACCTGAAATGCCTCCAGGCTGTCTGGTATGGCCCTAAAGCAATTTTTTACATGGCTTCATGATACTGACTATACGGATAACAGTGTTTACTCAGTCACTCCCTGCTCTTGGGTCTGGACTCTGATTCTGCCTTCTTTCTCATGTATAATAATAATGTAGCAGACATTGTGGGCATATGAATTCCCACGTGCTGATGTGTGTATCTCTATGAAGTTAACTCCCAGGAGCGAGCTGTTTGGGTTGAAGGATCTCATCTCCACTGAGAGAATGGTCAGAGGCTCAGAGGAAGGTCTTGGCCATCGATCAGGCGATACCTAGTGATACACACACTACTCACCTTCCACTTTCAATTCCATCGCTGCCTCCTCTTGGTAAGAGTGATCTCGGAAGAAGCAGGTAAAACCTCCTTCATCTGAGAACCTCACATTCCGGATCCTGAGGGTCACCTTCCCCTCCCCGATGGTCTCTTTTAGCAGCTGCGTGCGGCCCCGGTATTCAGGTGCCTGCTCTTCATCTTGGTCCTTGCCATTTCGGTAGAGATGAACCACCCTGGAGAAGGGTGGCCGATACCATCCCACCTCCATGCCTGTAGCGTTCTTTCCTGGAGATATGCGACAGGGCAATTCCACTTCATCCCCCACCAGCGCCCGGATGGGGTGCCCTGGTCCTATTACTCTGAATTGTCCTGTCCAAGACACCAAAAAAAGAAACTGAGCGTCAGAGGGAACCTGGACAAGCAAGTCTTTCATGGGAAGGAAGGGCTGCTTCAAACAGGGAAAGAGGCAGCAGCTTGATTTTTAAATGGAATTCCAGAGCCAGGGAGAAGCTCAATATTTCTTAAAGGTCTCTGGTTAGAGAGATACTGTGAGTTCTCTGCATAGACCATTCTAGCCAGTGGCCATCCCATCCCTTAGGAATGCAGCCAAACACTGCTCAGTTTAATGGTTCAGTGGGCCTTCCTGTTCAGACTTGGCCAGATTGATTCTTACTCTCCCCTTAGCGGTTTTGCTTTGGTCACTTCACTGCTACCACCTCTCTATCACTTCTCAGCTCTCTGTCCTTCTTCACACCCTGGTCCCAAATTCTTCTCTGAGATCACCCTAGAGGTGGCTCTATTTTCTGCTTCATTTCCTCTGTATCTTCAGCCCTCTCTATAGCTCCTGGACCCTGCCATACATGCTCCCAGTCTGTTTTCATCTGTGGGATGTATCTCCTCCTCAGACTGGGAGCAACTGGGAGATGAGGCTGCTTTCTCCATTAGACCTGCAAAGATTTCCTGAAGGCATGCATAGCCCCCCTCTGTTAGGTGGCTCCTTGAGGTTGGAAATGTGTCTTCTGAGAGCAGGGCATCTCTGTAAAAACTTTTTAGTGTCTGATCTTGCAGAACAGAACTCTCAAACGTGACAAGACACTTCAACAAACATTTATCGAGGTTTACCGTGGGACAAATGTGACTAAGCATGTTATAGGTTTCATCTCATTGAACCTTGACAGCAACTCCAAAAGGTTGTTATGATATTCCCTGTTTGATAGGTGAGAAATCAAAGCTGTAAAGATAGGTAAGAACCAAGTTCAGGGAGAGCCCTGAGTTAAGGTCACATGATGGAGCTGGGGTCCCTTCTGAAGGCTGTAGGGAGGCACTGAAGGTGTCTGAGGGGAATCACGCCAGCACATCTATGTTTTGGAAAGATCACTTGCACGGCAACTTGAGGATGTGTTGAAGGAGATGAGCCCGGGGAACTAGCCTTTCTGTTTTCAGAGTCTCCCCAGGGCAGGAATAAAGAGAAATCTTACCTGCAGAGATGGAAGTCAACTGGAGGAGGAGGAAGAGGAGGGAGGGGAGACAGCTGGGCAGAGAGGAGCTCAATAAACTGGCCATCTCCACTGTCGGTGGGGACAGAGAGCCCTGCAGCAGGGTCAGGCCAAGGAGAGGCCCTTGAGGTGCGCGTCCCCACCCCTGAAAAAGTCCTAGGGGAGGATCGGGGAGGGCAGAGCTGCCCTGGCCCTGCCTCCTCCCCAGCAGAGCCACAGCTGTGCTCCCAGGCACAGCCCCACGTCATCCCTGCCAGGACTTACACAAAAGGGTTACAGAGCCAGGGGATGACCAGGGTTTGCCTTCCCCACCCCCTCAGAGCCGGAGCAGAGGCTGCCTGGTACTGGGCCTTCCTCCCCCACTCCCTCCTGGCGGCCAGCCTTCCAGGGGGCTTCCAGGATCTGACCTGTTGGGATGAATCACTTACTGGACCTCAGGCTGAAGCTTGTCCAAGTGATGTGCAAGGTCTCTTCAACGCCTCACGTCCAGGTGCTAGCCAAGGGAGAGGGATCTGTGTTGGAATTTTTAAAAAATGAAGAAGAAACATTTAGAGTTAGTTTCCTATTTCTACCATCTTCTGTCATCACCAGGCCATTCATTCGTCTTGATGTCTGACCTCCTTCTCTCTCACTGCAAATCTAAATGTCCTTCCTTATATTCTGACATGTTGCTTGGATTTAGTTAGCTTCTCCCTCCCAAAGAATATTAATACAGTTTGGAAAGTCACAAGTTGAGTGTCATGAGTTGATTGCCACTTGTGCTTGGAGAAAGTATTATAAGATCTGCAAAGTCAGTGACTGTCAATCAACACAGGCATTGAGGACAGACCAGCAAACGGGATACATCCTCCAGCCGGGGCATCACTCTTCAGTTTCCTCCGTGTCGCAAGGAAAGTGAGATTTGGGATGGAACTTGCATGGAACAACCATGGGGTTGCAAAGAGTCGGACACTGAACAACCAAATAAACAAATAAGAATCCATTTTCCTTGCCTTGGACGCTCAGAGTCCCAACCACCAGATGGCTAAGGAAGTCGCCGAGAGTTAGGATTTGAAGTCACTCTACCTCTGAAGAGCTCACTTCCCTTACCTCCATGCCCTCGACTGCCTCATATCTTTGTAAAGGGGGTGGATTTCTGGAACCGGGGTGAGCAGTCCCTTGGATGACATGGTCTCTGGACAAGGGGAGAGAATGGGGAAACAAAGCTGGTTGTGTTGTCATTTACAGAAATCGCTATAGGAGCCTCTGGGTTTGCTGAGCATGGGAGCATGGTGTGGTCGTGTCTAACAAACCTGTGCTGTTGGTCAGGCTGGTCCTGACGGTCAGCAGTTAATTGTTACTTTAATTCTGCGTGGCGTATGTTATGTGCTCTTACCAAATATTCTTCAGTTGTTTCTTGCTCTCCTCAGCAGTGTCCATTTGAGCCACACCTCTCACCAAGTCTGATAACAGTCTGTGTACACAGTCATGTATGCAAAGTGACATGCTATAAATATGTTAATGTATATGTTAATCAACACACTATCCATATGTGAGATAGTAAGCACTCAATAAACGGGAGCTTGCCTAGATGTTCCCTAATAGCAGTACTGCGTAAGTTTTTCTAGAGAATGTGTAAAGTATGGATTATGCACTGTTCTGCTTCTTATGTTTACTTAATAATGCATAACCCACATTAATATATAATATAGCCCTCTTGAACTTTGGAAAATAGATTCTTATTTGTTTATTTGATTGTTCAGTGTCTGACTCTTGGCGACCCCATGGTCTGTTCATGAAATTCTTCAGGCAAGAATACTGGAGTGGGTTGCCATGCCCTTCTCCAGGGTATCTTCCCAACCCAGGGATTGAGCCCATGTCTCCTGTATTTCAGGCATATTCTTTATCATCTGAGCTACCATCTACTAGGATTACATATAAATGTATTCCATTAACTTTAATAGATATTTAGCAGAAATGATGTGTCAATCCTTATATTAGGCTCTGATTGTAAAAGTTTCAGCAGAACAAAGAAGGTTTTTTTTTTTTTCTTTTTTGGCCCATACCATGAGGCTTGTGGGATCTTAGTTTCCTGATTAGGGTTGAACCCAGACCTCCCGCAGTGGAAGCCTGGAGTCCATGCCACTGGAAAGCCAGGGAATTTCCAAGAAGATTCTAGCTTTCTCTATGGTTTCACTCTTGATATGTCATGGTGGCTTTTTTTTCATTTTTGCTATTTAATGTTGCAGTTCTTCAGGCATCAAGGTGAATGCAGGCCTTCCCATGTGCTTAGGGTCCTGTCCCTCTACTGGGCATAACACATGTGTATGCCTGACTCCACTTCTCTCCTGTGCCCAGGCTCCTGCTGGGGGGCACCGAGGGTGGCAGTGGTTCCTGGGGGGAGTTGAAGGCATCTGAAAACCAGTCCTGGGGAGATTAAGAAGTGAGATCAATCTTGAATCTAGGTCCCAAACCCTCAGCACACATTCTATTACCCCACTGGACTTCTTTTACAAAACACAAATTGAAAGAAAAGTGTTAATTTCAAGATAGCAACATAAAGGGCAATCCCCTGGTGGCACAGTGGATAAGACTTCATGCTCCCAATGCAGGGGGCCTGGTTTGGTCCCTGTCAGGGAGCTAGATCTTGCATGCTGCAACTAAAACCCAGAGCAGCAAAAAAAAAAAAAAAAAAAAAGAAAAGAAAAGAAAGTGACACAGAGCATTAAAGCCCAAACACAGTGCTCCCTCCTAGTCATGGGGTCCTGTGCAGCTGTGCTGGTTGTTCACTGCCCTCTGTACAGGTGCAGTTGTTAGCTCAAACAGCATGTGCAGTTGCAGTTTTAATAAATTGCCCTACACAAAGCTGTATACTCTGTACATGCGAATATACTATAGCTCAGCTTTCTCCTCTGCAAGTGGAGGAGAATGACATCTGTCCCATTAGGACTGTGAGCAGAATTACAGGAAGGAATCCACGGGAGCTGTGAATGGTACACAGTAAACACTCTGCAAGTGCCCTTATTTGCTCTCACTTGCAGTGATTTTTTTCTTCTGGAGCACCCCCTAGTGGTACGAATATCAGGAGGAAATTGATATTTTCTGCTTTTGTGGCCTTATTTTCACAGTATGCTGCTGCTGCTGCTAAGTCGCTTGAGTCGTGTCCGATTCTGTGAGACCCCACAAACGTCAGCCAACCAGGCTCCTTGTCCCTGGGATTCTCGAGGCAAGAACACTGGACTAGGTTGCCATTTCCTTCACCACACATGTGCTTAAGCTGGTTTGCAAGTTCCTAGGAGACTCAATAACTGATAGACTATAAAACGTCTAATTTCTATCCATTTAGCCCAATGTTTCATGGGTCTACAGAAGAAATGAGAACACTGATCTGAGTCAAGCTGATGCAGATATCCAGCAAGTGAGTCCTTGTAGCCAAAAGTTTACGTTTTATCTATCAATATTTCTTCCATGTTTGTGTCTTCTTTGTTATTATTCTGAATTTCACCACCAATATTTTAATTTTTCAAAAAGAAAAGCACTTAACTTGTTATGAATCAGGTGAGTCAAGCATTTAGGCGTGCTACCCACCCCGCCCCCCGCCCCATAAATGGGAGTGAATTTGTGCTGATTTTGAGCAAAATGTAATGAAGAGAAGGCAATCGCAACCCACTCCAGTGCTCTTGCCTGGAAGGTCCCATGAGTGGGGGAGCCTGGTAGGCTGCAGTCCATGAGGTCGCTACGAGTCCGACAGGACTGAGCGACTTCACTTTCACTTTTCACTTTCATGCATTGGAGAAGGAAATGGCAACCCACTCCAGTGTTCTTGCCTGGAGAATCCCAGGGATGGGGGAGCCTAGTGGGTTGCCGTCTATGGGGTCGCATAGAGTCGGACACGACTGAAGCTACTTACCAGCTAGCAGCAGCAGCAGTCCTATGGAGGAGGCATTAAGCTGTTCCGAGGCTCCTCTTGGAGTAAAACTGGTGCAAGTCAGAGCTAGAGTTCAGTTCAATACAAAGGAGAATCTTCTGTCCATCAGACTGAAGGAGAGAGCTGGCATCCCATTCCTGGACATCCAGCCAACTTAGAATGGCAGGTTAGGCTAGGTAACTCTAAGATGTTTTTCGTAGCTGTACAACCTTACAAGAATATACATTTTCTTCTTTCTTCCCCTCTCCTCCTCACTTCTTTCCTACCTCCCTGATGCCTTCACTTTTTGCCAACGCCCATTAAGATGTTGCAAGTGAAGGCCCAGGAGGCGCTCCCAGTCTGCCTCGCAACAGATGACGTATACGGCTTTTGCGCCGAGAACTGGTTGCCAGGAGCCCTTGCGGGGCGGGGAACAACGCAAAAGCGAGGCGCTCTCGGACCGAACGGTGACATCCAGTTCCAACGGGCAAAGCTTTTCTTGCTCCTTTCAGTTTAGACCCACCTCCCTTGGTTATCTAACTTCCTCCTCTGTCTCTTTCCTCTTCTTTCGTCGAGCCTGGATTAAGGAGCCCCTAAATGCTGCGGCGCCAATAGCTCAGGAGAGGGAAGATCCAGTTGGCCCTTCTGGCACCTGGCCCAGTCCCTGAGAGCACCCACCTGCGAATGGCCCTTCTGTCACTCACTGCGCCGTTGCTCCTACGAAGGAAAACGCCGTGGCCATTTTGGAGCTGAGAGACTGTCTTTTTGCCCATCATCTTAGAGTCTGGCAATGACAGTCTTTTTTCTTTTTTTCACCTACCAGTGAAAACTACACGGAGAGAGAATTCTGTTCGGAATTCGTACAACTTTTTGAGGGCTCCCAATATCCCTACTCTAGAATATGACAGACTCTCTCTCTCTCTCTGTATATATATATATATATATGCCTAGATGCTGAAGTGCAAATTCCGGCTCCATGTAGCTGATTGATAAACATGCCAGACTCCAGTTTACTACCCTGTGGGAGAATGTTACCTTGGATAGAAAAAGAAACCTCAGCTTCTTTAACTGTAAAATGGGAGTTATGGGGTTGATGTGAGGATTGAATGAGACAAGGTATGTAAGGTACTTAGGTCTGTGTCTGACTCTGCTTGGGCATAGAAAGTCCAGCCATGAGAGCAGGACTCTATCTTGTTTTCCCTGTATCCTCCTAGGCTGGAAGAACGAGAGATACATAATAGAATATGGTTGTGTAAAGAATAAATGAAAAACTGGAATTTTCACCTTCAGATCGCCAGCCTTTGTAGTCTCCTCTCTTTCAGGCTGTGGGTTCTGCCTTCAGGCACCTTCTTGCATTGTAATCCCTTTAGATCAGTATTTACACTTTTACTTGGTCTATGATCATACCAACTTGTTCATTCAAAGGTTAGTATTTTTGACTTTTGATCTTGAATTCTCGAATAAGGGCTTTGTGTGATGAGGAGCTTTGGGTGTCTGCTTGCCTGGAGGGGACTATTTTGAGGGGTAGGGATGACCCATGATAAATGGCTTTGGTTGCTTTTCAGGGGCTAAATGTTGCTTACCTGGAGCCAGGATCTCTTCGCCCTTCCCCCTTACCTTTGCCATCCTTTAATATTATACCCAGGACTTCCCTGGTGGTCTAGTAGTTAAGAATCCATTTTCTAATGCAGGGGATGAAGATTTGATCTCTGGCTGGGGAAGTTTTTCCAGTGGTCATGTATGGATGTGAGAGTTGGACTGTGAAGAAGGGTGAGCGCCGAAGAATTGATGCTTTTGAACTGTGGTGTTGGAGAAGACTCTTGAGAGTCCCTTGGACTGCAGGGAGATCCAACCAGTCCATTCTGAAGGAGATCAGCCCTGGGATTTCTTTGGAAGGAATGATGCTAAAGCTGAAACTCCAGTACTTTGGCCACCTGATGC
>SJYV01036826.1:40366-52923 GCA_006410875.1 Neotragus pygmaeus | reverse complement strand
GGATTTCTTTGGAAGGAATGATGCTAAAGCTGAAACTCCAGTACTTTGGCCACCTGATGCAAAGAGTTGACTCATTGGAAAAGACTGATGCTGGGAGGAATTGGGGGCAGGAGGAGAAGGGGACAGTAGAGGATGAGATAGCTGGATGGCATCACTGACTCGACGGATGTGAGTTTGAGTGAACTCTGGGAGTTGGTGATGGACAGGGAGGCCTGGCGTGCTGTGATTCATGGGGTTGCAAAGAGTCAGACATGACTGAGCGACTGAACTGAACTGGGGAAGTAAGATCCCACATGCTGTGGGGCAAACTAAGCCTATCCACCACAACTAGAGCTCGAGCTCAATAACAAGAGAAGCCCACTTACTACAGTGAAGACCCAGTGCAGTCTGTATATATATGTTATTCCCAACCTCTATTTCCACAGCTTCCAAGACTCTCACAGGCACAGGACCCAAGTCTTTCTCTTTATGTCATCTTCCCTCCTGCTCTAGGAAAGGAAGACATTTTTTTCCCACCAAGGCAATCCATCTCTGTGTTTATCCCAGGGGATGTTGATGCTCTGAACCCACAGCACCCAGCTGCTCAAGAATTCTTCAAGTGCCAGATGAGAAGACTGATGTCTAGATTTGTTAATCAATCAAGTTGACTCAAATGTATTCTTTGACTAATACATTTGACTAATCAGAACAATTTGGCTCTCATTTGCCCTTGTCAGCAGCATTCTAAGTGGTTGGTGTTGCGAAATCATGAGATATATACTTTTACCTCAGAAAAAAACGTTATGGAGAGGGAAAAATATTATATTTATATGTTTGACTGTAGGTATTTTTTTAATCCTTTAGCCACGGACTTTATTGTTTCAATATTTGCAGCTATTATTCTATACATAAATTGTAATTTTTTACAAAACTCTATATTCCATATTGCTAGGTCACTTCACTCCCATTTTATACCAGATTTCAATCAAGAAGTAGTTTCCTAAATCACAATCTGCCTGATTGTGTGTTGTTGTTGTTCAGTTGCTAAGTTGGGTCCAGCTCTTTGGGATGCTATGGACTGTAGCCTGTTTATCTGTGCATGAGATTTCCCAGACAAGAATACTGGAGTGCATTGCTAGAATCTCCATGACTGTAGGATTTTAAAATATGCTTCTTGAAATCATTCTTTCAAGTTACTGACTTACTAAAAACCACAGAAGTTCAACCAATCCAGTTAGTCTGTTGATGCTATTCCCTCAAAGAAGGACAAAGATTTTGAAAGGAGACAGTAAACTATTAAGAGGATTGAGGCCTTAAAATTAGTGAGAGTGGAGTTGAATGTGGAGACGTGTGTCTCTATGGGTGGGGTGGGATGGACATCGGGTATAGTAGTTTTGTGTTGATTATGGCTATGCTTCCAGTGTGGTCTTAAAACATTATGGCTATTTCTATTTCCCCAGCACAGCTTTCTGCTTAACTGGGGTTAATCAGGGCTACATACTATTGCATTCCAATCAAGGCTAGGAAACGAGACATTTCCTTTTTATTTCATACAGTGTTTGATATAGTTTCACAGTGAACATATGGCTTTTATAATAATGATTAAAAACAAAAAACAAAAACCAAAAAACCTTACCAAACAAACAAGCCTGGAAAGTCTCCTTAATTGGGAAAAATAGTTTCTGGAGGAACTTAAGCTTGCCTTATAACCAGTGCCCTCTAGTGATCAAATTAAGTTATTGCTGTGAGATTGGACACAGCAAGCATGGAGGGACACTGGGTGAAGGACGTTTAGCCAGAGTCTGTCCCTATGAGTACTTAGTGGAGGACATATTGTACCTTAGTTGGTTGACAAAGTTGTACAGAGTTTATACTCACTGAAATATTAATGCATCAATGAATTCACATTTAAGAACCTGGTGGTGTGTAACATACTAGCATTGAATGCTAATTGTGTAGGAAATAACCAATTCTTGTTCTCGGGTAGTTTTTTAACCTCCTAAAAATGTTTTCTATGATTGTTTTAATATTTGTTCCTCACAATAATATGTAGCATAAGAAGATTAAATAAAAGTTTTATTCCTTCGTGTTGATGATGAAATTGAGACCAGAGATGTGAGGGGCCCGAGGTCGCCAGATGATTGTTGTCAGGGTAAGACCTAGGACCCTGAATTCTAGGTTATCAGACTGGCATTCTTTTCCAGATGTTTCTGCTCCAGTTAGGGGTGGAAATATGCAGGCTTCATTTTATATTTAGGATTTTATGAAGTTCAATTAGCTATTGAAGCTGGTGGTTCACTAAGTTTTCTCTACCATTTCTGTAGCTTTTAATTCCCTTTCTACACCTTCTTATTATTTTCCTCAAACTGAACTGTTTGGAGACCTGACTTTTAGCAACAGCATGAAATTTGTATATAATTTAATTTTTTCTTATTAATCAAACCTATTTTAAATTATAACTTCCTCCAGTCTTCTAGTCATTGCTATGAGTGTATGGGTTTGAATACTTCTACCCCAGAGTAAGGAAACTTGATATTTTAATTAGTTCTCATATCAAATATATATTATCTGTTTTTATTTTTTAAATTGAAAAAAAAAACCCAGAGCCTGAAGCATAGATTTATTTTGCTATCTTTCTAGATCCCAGTTTTCAAATCACTTTTGCAGATCGTAAGGACTATGAAGGCTGACACCATATCTCTCTCAGATGTGTGACACCCCAGAGTGCCTGGCATTGTGCTTTGCTCCACAAATATCTGTTGAATAAATGAAAACAAAACAAAACAAAACAAAACCTACAGCCAATGCAGTTTCCTTCATACACCTGTAATACTTTCAATAATGGTTATGGAATGATAATATTTTCTTATGAGGCTCTTAACAATAATGCCAGTGACACAGATAAGAAAAACATTCTGAATCCTTTTTCTGAGCAGACTTCTTGATGATATCCTCTTTTTCAGGCAAGAGTCCCCTTTTGTCTGTGTTCTGTGCTCAGTCTCTCAGTCGTGTCTGACTCTTTGCGACCCATACACTGTAGTCTGCCAGGCTCTTCTGTGCATGGGATTTTTCTTCAGGCAAGAATACTGGAGTGGGTTGCCATTTCCTTCTCCAGGGGATTTGTCCTGACCCAGGAATCAAACCAATGTCTCTTGCAGCTCCTGCATTGGCAGGCGGATTCTTTACCACGGAGCCACCTGGGAAGTCCTCCCTTTGCCAGTAGTTTGGTAATATCTGGCAACCCCACCCCCCAAATTCATACACGATTTACCCATTTCTACTCTTATGGAGTGATCCTGACAATAAATCCTCACATATGAGAATGATGCATGTACAGAATTATTCAATGCAGCTTTGTTTGTAATTGAAAAATATTATAAACATCTCCTAAGATTAAAAGAGAGCTGATTAAATACATTTTCAGCCATTGAATGATGATTGTATGGAGACAGCCATCCAACAGAATATTATTCAGCTATGATAAACCAAGAGGAAGGCCTTTGTGTATTATTATAGAACAATCTCTCCAAACACAATCACATTGTGTCAGAAAAGGGGAAATATATTTGTTTAAATAGCCATAATCTATCTCTGAAAGAATACATAAGAAATCAATTCTGTCCATCATGAAGGCATGATAGAACTTCTTTTCTATGCCCACTGTGAGGTGTTTGAGCTGAGACTAGGCCGGGGGGCACTTATAGGAGGTGGGGATGGGGACTCTTTTGGGGAGACTCTGTGGGCTAGGAAATTTCACATCCAAGACTACCTCACTTGATCACCAGGAGACATATATTACCTCACTTTGAGAATGAGGCAAGGCACAGAGGGCTAAGCAATTATTTGTGTATCTTGGAGCTGTGGCGTCTGGGTACTTCCTGGTGAATCCAGGGCCAGGTGCAGTAGCAGCATCCAGAGACGGAAAAGATCTAAGAAACTGAGTGAAGGACTCTGAGAGGAGGCCAGTGCCCTCTCACGGTTCCGTGAAGGGAAAGGAAGCAGCTTCCCTTCACTTGCTGCTTCAGACATCCTGGGGCTTCCCAGACGGCTACTGGTGGAGGATGGTGGGAGGGTATTCTTCTGGGATGGGGAATCAGAAGGACTTCATGTTTCTGTTTCTAAATTAATCACAAACATTCAATGAATTGTTGCTGTTGTTGTTAAGTTGCTAAGCCATGCCAGACTCTTTGTGACCCCATGGACTAGCACAACAGGCTTCCCTGTCCGTCACTATCTCCCGGAGCTTGCTCAAACTCATGTCCATTGAGTTTGTGATGCCATCCAACCATCTTAACCTCTTCGCCCCCTTCTCCTCCTGCTTTCAGTCTTTCCCCAAATCAAGGTTTTTTCCAGTGAGTCAGCTTTTCACATCAGGTGGCCAAAGTATTGGAGCTTCAACTTCAGCATCAGTTCTTCCAGTGAATATTTAGGGTTGATTTTCTTTAGGATCGACTGGTTTGATCTCCTTGCCGTCCAAGGGACTCTCAAGAGTCTTGTCCGACACCACAATTTGAAAATATTAATTCTTCAGCACTCAGCCTTTTTGGTCCAACTCTCACATCTGTACATGACTACTGGAAAAACCAGAGCTTTGTGCTATACAGACCTTTGTCAACAAAGTGATATCTCTGCTTTTTAATATGCTGTCTAGATTTGTCATAGCTTTTCTTCCAAGGAGCAAGGGTCTTTTAATTTCGTGGCTGCAGTCAATGTCTGTAGTGATTTTGGAGCCCAAGAAGAAAATCTGCCTCTGTTTCCATTTTGCCCCATCTATGAGTGCCTCCTACATTTGTTACTTTATAGGCAAACATTCGTTTTCTTGGTCTTCCTGTCTCTTTGAGGCCTGGATCATCCTATAGTAACACTTTACGTACTTACATTGTGTCAGGGTTTCAGTTGTATAGAGTGCTTTATGTTGTTTAAACCTCATAATTATTTAGCAAAGCAAATGAGTGAGGGTAGACTTTTTTTTCCATTTATAGTTAGCAACTAGGGATCAGCGACATCAGGTCACTTGCTCATATCAGGTGCTGTTTGCTAGGGTGCTGTTGCTGGCTGATCTGATTCTTTGATTCCAGGTTGGTTTTTCTTTTTCCACTTCAAATTCTTTTCTCTTTTACTTATGTTTTGCTGCCTTTCCCTCATCCAAAATAATTCCCTAAATTATATCGCCTGTGAAGCTGTCTCATAACTGAGAAAAGTACAGACGTGACATATCTTATATTTCAAGTCTTACTTCTTTCTCCTCCAAGCAAGGAAGCATAACACTTGACTCTCTTTTTGTTCTCTTCCACAAAAAAAAAAAAAAAAAAAGAAAACAACCCATGTAAAAAAAGATGATGTATAAATAAACAAAATACATAAGTGACATAAGTGTACCTCACAATATGGCATAAAAATGTTCTTGTAAACTATGTTCATGTAAATTGAACAATTCATATTTTATTAGATAAANCTGTAACTCACAGGATGGAAAGACCTACATGTATGGAGGGTGTGCCACCATTACGGCCCATGGAAGAAAGTACCTATTTCACCAAAACCTGCAAGGTCTTCGACAAAGTACAGACACCATGAAGAGGACTGCCCTGGTAGCTCAGCTGGTAAAGGATTGCCTTCAACGCAGGAGACTCTGGTTTGATTTCTGGGTCGGGAGGATCCCCTGGAGAATGGAGAGGCCACGTACTCCAGTGTTCTTGGGCTTCCCTGGTGGCTCAGATGATAAAGAATCTGCCTGCCTTGCAGCAGACCTCGGTTCCATCCCTGGATTGGGAAGATCCTCTGGAGGAGGGCATGGCAACAACTCCAGTTTTCTTGCCTGGAGAATCCCCATGGACAGAGGAGCCTGGCGGGTTATAGTCCATGGGGTCACAAAAAGTCGGACGCGACTGAATGACTAAGCACACAAAAAATGCAATCAGGCCAGCATGGTTGGAGCAGTGTGAGTGAGAGAAGGAAGGACCAAAGGCCTGGGTTTGTTGCCCAGCTCTGCTGTTTATTGGCTGTGTGGCCTTGGGGAGTTCATTTAGACTTTCTGAGCAGCAGTTTTCTCATCTGACAAATGGAGATATCACCACACTGAAGCAGTTGAAAGGATTAAGAGAGGTAATGTGAGTTCTTTGTAAATGATACACCAATAAGGTATTATGTTTCCATGCTGCTCTAAGTGTAATAAATACTGAACACATCTGAAGGTGTGGATGAGTCATGTTGGTTTTTAGAATTTCAGAATGATGTCTTGGAATAATAGGGAAGAGTTAAAACTCAGCAGGTGTTTGTTTACTCTAGGTTGCTAAAAGCAGAGCTTGCTTCACAGCTGTTCCAGGCTTTCTTTCTGCTAGGATTTGAGTAGTATGGTATGATTCTCTGGACCAGGGCAGGACCCATCTGTGCCGCTGTAGTAGGGTCATGGTTTCCATATAGGGCCTTTATGGAAATCCTCAATGGTGTTTTTATGGTATAGTCATGATGGTGGTAGTTTAGTTGTTAAGTCATGTCCGACTCTTGTGACCTCATGGACTGTAGCCTGCCAAGCTCCTCTGTCCATGAGAGTTTCCAGGCAAGAATACTGGAGTGGGTTGCCATTTCCTTCTCCAGGGGATCTTCCCAACCCAGGGATCAAACTCAGGTTTCCTGCGTTGCAGGGAGATCTTTATGGACTGATCCACCAGGGAAGCCCTCTTTCTATGGTATTTCCATAAGCAGAATTTCTAATCTGTATGTATACACACACACACATAACTGAATCACCAGAAACTAATACAACACTGTAAATCAACTATATGTCAATAAAAATTAAAAACTAATAAAAAATTAGTTCCAGTCTGTTGCCTCAGATGTGTTCATTTGATTCCTAAAAACATCTATTTGTAAATATTTTCTCATATAATGGGTTCCACACAAACTTTTCTGTAATTCCAAAATCCACAATGTTCTAAAAACCAAAAATTTTGTTTCTAAACTCATTTGGTGGCAAAACCTGGCTTGACTTGCCTCCATTTTGTGGCAAAGCCAGAGGTAAAGCTGTTTATGGTCTTTACTCAACCTAGTATTAAGAGTCATGCATTTTACTGCAGAAACATAATTGTGCTTATTATGGACTTGAGACCTAGAGATACATATCAAATAATGGAGTTTTCAACATTCTGTGGTTTCTAATAGAAAAATCTGGGTGATGTGTCTTTTTACTCTGAATATTATTTGCTTAGTGTCCTAGAGTGCTCCAGTACTTTGGCCATCTGATGCAAAGAGCTGACTCATTTGAAAAGACCCTGCTGGGAAAGATTGAGGGCAGAGGGAGAAGGGGACGACAGAGGATGAGATGATTGAATGGCATCACCAACTCAAAGGACATGAGTTTGGGTGAACTCTGGGAGTTGGTGACGGACAGGAAGGCCTGGCATGCTGCAGTTCATGGGGTCGCAAAGAGTCGGACACGACTGAACGACTGAACTGAGTATCCTAGAGTGCTTAGCATTAGAGAGAATCACGATAGATATGTGAATTGGATATTTCAGAAGAGAAAAATCTGTTACAGCAAAATGAACAAGTAGAGTCTCTACTAACCAACTTCATACATGCATTCTGATGCATGTGCATTTTGAAATGGTATGATTAATTATGCATACCTGGTGTATATTCATACCTGGTGTATATACTTAATTATATATATTTAATTAAACATGATACTTCCTTATCTTAAAATCCTTAAAAATCCAATCATCTCATAGTTCCATGAGTAGAAATACTTACCAGATTTGTTTGTGAGAACAGAATATTTTCTAGATCTGCTAACCTGACCTCATATACCTTTTATAAGAGAGATAAACTAACCACTGCCTTTTTCATTGCTTAGGTTAACCTAGCATTTCATTACATTGTGTTCATTCATTATTATAGAAGGGCTTATTTGTGGAGAAATTATTTGCAGAGGTAACTCACCGTATCACCCTTATAATCTGGTCACTACTGGCCCAGAGCTGCTGAGAGACAGTGGTCCTCATGACCTCAGAGCATCTTGTGGGTATGGGAGGTAAGTACCGGGCCAGACA
This sequence comes from Neotragus pygmaeus, assembly GCA_006410875.1. Taxonomy (NCBI): domain Eukaryota; kingdom Metazoa; phylum Chordata; class Mammalia; order Artiodactyla; family Bovidae; genus Neotragus; species Neotragus pygmaeus. The sequence continues at coordinate 44,893 of SJYV01036826.1, read as the reverse complement.
CTTACAATGTGGCTTTTTAATTTCATTGAAGTTTTGTGAATTCCTGATTGGATTCCCCTGTATATGCCTGAGGGAAGCCCAGCATNTGGAATATAGGGTTAGGGAGAGGGGGAAGTGGGAGAGGGGGAAAGGTCCAGGGGTAGTAGGGGATAGTTCTGTAAGATTCCTTTCCTGCCCCAACCCCCCCACGAATCACTAGGAGTATGGGGGAGGATGTGGCCCAGGCAAGCAAGGTGATTTGGGACCTCAAATCTATCATTTATCCCAGAAGGCCCCAGAGACTTAAGGGTTTGGGGGAGAGTGAAAGAGCACAGGGGTGGGTGAGCACCTGGTGATCTTACACCTGGGGTGGACTGGGCATTTATAGTCATTCTTTGGAACAGCAGTGTACACCTAGAAATACCTGTGTGAGGGAGGAGGGGGCAGAGGTGGAGCTGAAGATGGGATGCTTGAGTAGGAGAGGGTACAGGGACTCTTCTGGAACTTTGAATCACTTCTGACACTTTCACAGTGATTCTCAAACTTCAGTGTACCTAAGCCTCACCAGAGAAGTTTGTTAAGAATCCAGATCCTAACTCCTCGGTCAGGGATGAGTCCCAAGGGTCTGCATTTTCACCAATAAAAATCTTATGTGGCTAACCCCAGGATGCCTATAGAAAGGGTAGCAGGACACAGGAAAAGAACTAGTTAGTGTAGGAGAGGCAGGACGAGAAAGAGGGTCAGATTCCATGGAGGAATCAGTTTAGAAGAGTGGTAATTGGCTATGGGAGTGGGAATCTGGGGAGAGGGACAAGGAGGGAGGGTGCAGGCTTTAGGATAAGGGATCGTAGGGAGCTAGGGGAGCCCTGGGTGTGAGCTCCAACTCATCCACCATGACAGGTGATTCCCTGGAGGTGTTGGGGAGCAGATGGGGACCTGAGAGAAGGGAGATGGAGGAGAAAATAGCAGAGGCGGTGAGCGGGAGATGAAAAGGCAGACAAATTGGAATGTGTCGTTTCCTGCCTGCAAATCCAGATCCTTGCTCCTTGGGAGAGAGAGGAAAGGAGAGAGAGGAAGACAGATCTGGTCTATTGGGGAGAGGGTGAGAATCATGTGGCCAAGGGAGTGTGCAGTGATGAATAGAGTGTGGAAGGGGGAAGGAGTGCAAGAGAAGGTAAGGAAGGAAACAGGAAAGACATTAGGGTCCTGTACATTGCCCTGTTTGTCCATATCTTATGTATTCTTCTTATATATCCTCATGGTTCCTAATAACCTCCCCTCAGACAAGGAGGGAAGGACCACTGAGGACCCTTGGGAGAAGCTGGGGGCAGGATCTGGAGTGGTAGATGCAGGAAGCTGGGACGTGAGGATGGTAAAGATACACAAAGATGTGCAAGTGGGAGGAATGCAGAACCTTCAAAACATGCAGTTGAGCAGGCACTGAGCGCTGCCCTTAGCAGGGGTAGGCCTGGGTGGGCAGCAGGGTGTTGCTTCTATGGGCCAGCCTCCCACTGACTCCCCCTTCTCCAACTTCCCACCGTGTCCCAAATGTCAGGCCTCAGTGGGAAGTGAGCAGGCCCTAGGGGGCCTTCTTTATTTCCTTCCACTTGCCCTGCCCTTCATCACCCTCCCCAGTCCACTGTGCCTCCTGTCTGTCCCCTCTGCCCTGGCTCCCCACTGGCTTCCATTTCTTCCCCCCTTCCTTTGGGGCTCCAGCAGCTTCTGAAATGTCATATTTCAGCAGGAGGGGAACAGACAGTGGGAGCCCCACGGCTGGCTGTTCCTCCCCCACTTCCCCTCCGCCCCTCGAGCTCTCTGCATTGTTTACTTTCCCAGCTCTGTCCCTCTCTTGCAGGCACCCCTGAAAGCATCTGGTTTCTCAAGCATCCCATTCTATTTATTCTCCCCAGCTCTTTCCTCATCCTTGTTTCTCCCCACCCCCTTCTGCCCCTGAATGTCTTTTTTCCCAATGCACCCGCCAAATGTCAGAGCCCAGCAGGAGGGCATGCATCCACTGAGCCAGGACCCCCTGGGGGTCTGTCCCTGTTCTCTCCTGTTAGTGTGTGTGTCTCTAGCCCTGAAAAGAGAAGAGGGAGGAAAAAAAAACTAGCAGGTGGGAGAGGGAGTTTGCAGAGGTGAGGGAGGACTTTTCATAATATGACTTTCAAGAGGCTGTCTGGGGACTTGGGGAAAATTTATTCATATTCCTGCAGTCTCTTTTCTACTCACAGGTGTTTGGAGCATAGAAACCTAAGGAAAAGGGGAGGGAGGGGTCGTCGAGGGAAGGTGGGCTAGGGGGTGTCTGAGGATGCGCTGAGAGGAGGGAAGGCAGTGTTTGCACGCACACTGGCAGAGAGCGTGCAGGGAGGGTGTGGGTAAGGTGCCAGGTGGGAGGCAGAGAAGGGTGTTTCACGAATGAGGGGAAAGGAGACTCAGGAAAGAGAAGAAATGGGGATAAGGAGAAAAGAGATTGAGCAGGGGGATGGGTGACTAGGCAAGTGATTAGGTTGTTGGGGAGAAGAAGAGAGTAGGAGTTGCAGGGAGGGGAGGAGCCCTGGGGGAGCTTCCCATCACCCCCTCCATCCTCGCCCTCGTGCAGTGTGACCCGGGCCAAGCCACCAAGTACCTGTACGAGCTGCTCTACAACGACCCCATCAAGATCATCCTCATGCCTGGCTGCAGCTCTGTCTCCACGCTCGTGGCTGAGGCTGCCAGGATGTGGAACCTCATTGTGGTATGCGGGGCCCTGAGGGGCCAGAAGGTGGGGCTGTCCCCTCTTGGGCCATTTACAAAAGAGGGGGGTGTATTGAGGACCACCGTGGCCACGCTTCCAAGATCAGAGTCCTTTGGAGACCTGAACTAGTTGGCCTGCTAGCAGCAGTGGTCTGGCAGGGCTGCAGCTGACCTGCTCACCATCAGAAGGAATGGAAGGCAGATGAGTGAAAGGGTACCCTGAGGGAGGGGGCTTTGAGAATCACTTTCCCTTGAGCAGAAGTAGGGAGGCTTGGTGAGAGTGAGGGAGAGAAGCCCAGAGGCAGGGAAGGGTGGAAGGAGCTCTCTTGGTGAGGCTGCCAGGAACACACTGGGACAGAAGGTTGTCCCTCCTCTCGTAGCTTTCCTACGGCTCCAGCTCACCGGCTCTGTCGAACCGACAACGCTTTCCTACCTTCTTCCGAACTCACCCATCGGCTACACTCCACAATCCCACCCGGGTGAAACTCTTCGAGAAGTGGGGCTGGAAGAAGATCGCCACCATCCAGCAGACCACCGAGGTCTTCACCTCGGTGAGGATGGATGGGGTGATAGGGGCCTGGGCTCAAATCCCAGCCCAGAGGGGTGCGACACGGGATTCCTTCTGGGGCGAAGACTTTGGTTCTTTATCAAGAGAGGACACATTCTGAGTGGGTTAAGTGCATGTTCTTCCTGTAACCAGAGGAGTGAACCAGCTTGGTTTTCAGGACCCTCTCCAACTTTTTGATTTTAGGATCTTTAATTTTTCCCTGCTTTGATGCTCTATCCCCCAGACAGATAGACTCCAAGCGACCCAGTTCTATTAAAGTAGGTTCATTTTAAAGTTGAAGTAAGATGAGGGAGAGAATATGAAACTAGAACCTGGGGAGGTAGTAGATTCCAGAGGCACTCCAGGGGAGGTGGTGGGTGTGTGCGATGGGAAGAGAGGGAATAGAGCACGCGCCAGGGGGAAGGGAGAGAAGAGAGAGGCAGACAGACACGTGCATGCACATGGCTGGTAATTGATGCGGAGGTGCAGACGTGCAAGGGAAGGTGGAGGGGGAAAAGGGAGACTTGAGGGGGGTAGAAAGGAAATACCTGGCTCTTTACCCCAAGAAGACAGTCTGCTCCCTCTCTTTAATTCTATTCTTTGGGTCCTCTATTCACTCTCGTGTTCAGTGACTCTTTAATCCTCCCCCAACCTTCTCAGTGACTCAGGACATTCTCTGATCCTTTTGTCTTATTTGCCCACTTGCTTCTTGAGGTTGACATCATCCTGCCTAGACCAGACCCTGCCTTGTCTTTTCCTGGTTCTTCTATTTTCCTTTCCCCAATTTTTGCTGTCAGGCAGGGGTGAAGTGATGGGGTGACTTCCCTGGACTCAGAGCCTCAGGAGGGATTCACCAAGCACCTTCCCAGTAGGAAGCCATGTCCTAAGACCCCAGAAGCTCTCCTTCAAATTCTTCCCATAGGGGACAGAGCTGTTGGTTCAGAACTGCTCTTCCTTTGTTCTGAGTATGTGGTCCCCAAGTGACACCTCCAGGATTTACTCCTTTGTGCACCTTGTGCTTTCTCTATTTGTTCCTCATCCCCTCCCAAGACTCTGGACGACTTGGAGGAACGGGTTAAGGAGGCTGGAATTGAGATTACCTTCCGTCAGAGTTTCTTCTCGGATCCAGCTGTGCCCGTCAAAAACCTTAAGGTAGGCTGGTGGAGGCTGGTGGGCCCAGCCTGTAAGGGTCTGGGTGGGGAAACAGTGATGGGTGGGAAAAGAAGCAGACAGGGATGGGTTGGATTTTCTTTTTTTTTTTTTTTTTG
>SJYV01036826.1:0-38621 GCA_006410875.1 Neotragus pygmaeus | reverse complement strand
AGTTAGAACTGGACATGGAACAACAGACTGGTTCCAAATAGAAAAATGAGTACATCAAGGCTGCATTTGTCACCCTGCTTATTTAACTTATATTCAGAGTACATCATGTGAAGTGCTGGGCTGGATGAAGCACAAGTTGGAATCAAGATTGCCAGGAGAAATATCAATAACCTCAGATATGCAGATGACACCACCCTTATGGCAGAAATCTAAGAGAACTAAAGAACCTCTTGATGAAAGTGAAAGTGGAGAGTGAAAAAGTTGGCTTAAAGCTCAACATTAAGAAAATTAAGATCATGGCATCTGGCCCCATCACTTCATGGCAAATGGAAGGGGAAACAATAGAAACAGTGGCAGACTTTATTTTGGGGGGCTCAAAAATCACTGCATATGGTGACTGCAGCCATGAAATTTAAAGATGATTGCTCCTTGGAAGAAAAGTTATGATAAGCCTAGACAGAATATTGAAATGCAGAGTCATTACTTTGCCAACAAAAGTCTGTCTAGTTAAGGCTACGGTTGTTCCAGTAGTCATGTATGGATGTGAGAGTTGGACTATAAAGAAAGCTGAGCATGGAAGAACTGATGCTTTTGAACTGTGGTGTTAGAGAAGACTCTTTGAGAGTCCCTTGGACTGCAATCAGTCTACCACAAAGGAAATCAATCCCAAATATTCATTGGAAGGGCTGATGCTGAAGCTGAAACTCCAATACTTTGGCCATCTGATGTGAAGAACTAACTCACTAGAAAAGACCCTGATGCTGAGAAAGATTGAAGACAGAAGGAGAAGGGGATGACAGAGGATGAGATGGTTGGATGGCATCACCAACTTGTTGGACATGAGTTTGAGTAAGCTCCGGGACTTGGTGAAGTACAGGGAAGCCTGGCATGGGGCAGCCCATGGGGTCTCAGAGAATCAGACATGACTGAACAACTGAACTGACTGATTCAACAAGGAACATTGATTGATTCCTATTTTTACCAGGAACTGGCTGTACATTTTGAAAGAGACACTTATATCCAGAACTTCAAAGAACTCCTAAAATTCGTATGAAGACAAACTACTCTGCTAAAAAGTAGTCAAAAACTAGGACAGACACTTGGGTGGAGAGTGGAAAAGGAGAGAACTCTAGAGTTAATGCAAGAAAACTAGTCGTTTTTCAGTAGTTTAGGTTGAAGATGATTTCAGATTGAAAGAGGAAAATGGCAGTGAAAGAAGAGGTAGATGATTCTAGAAAAGAATTAGAAAATAAAATTCATAGAACTTGGTATGAACTGGAAGTAAAGGCTGTGAGAGAGAAAACAAGCATATATCTTGCTCTCCAACTGGACAGAAGATGGTACCTTTTACGGAAATAAGAAGTACAGATACAAGACCAGATTTAGTAGCTTTTGAGATAGATATAGAAAGTGCATGTCATGATGACTGACCAGCGAAGGTACTCAATAAATGGAAGATACTGTAGAATGGGACAAAGTTAATTAATTATATGAGATCAGTTCTGTAAATTTGATTTTAGTTACTATTGCAAAGTTAAAAACTAAAACAGCATGCATCAGTGAAGTACACAATTATGTACCCAAAGGCATTTGCATAAATTTTGTTCCAATACTGTTGCTCTAGATATTGTATTTAATTAACCTAGCCTAGTTGTATATATTTTGTGAATACAATAGGACCACTGAATTTTTTCTTCCTCTCAGTTTTGCAGACATAAAGGTTTCATAATCTCAAAGAAATGTGACATAATTGGCTGAAAAAAAGGAAAATATTTTTACTCAGGAAGTTAGTTGCTCAAAAAGGAAAGAGGTCTTTTTTGCACTGAAGAAAAAAGGTATAAAAAAATATATATATATATTTGATATTTCTGCACCAGGAGTTTTAAAACATTATAACATTGTGTGTATTATAACATTATAACAAAATGCATCGGAATACTACCTGGCTTAGAAATAAATTTTGATACTGTCATGTAATTAGGTTACATATGAAAGAAACTTGTAGACTTTAATAATAAAACCAGGCTTTGGAAAAGATGACTAAAGCACACTATTTTTATTTTATGCTTGAAACCTGAATTGAGATATTTCACTTACTTAAACCATGATGAAATCATGGAAGGCATCAGAGCAAGAGATAAAACCCTAGGGAGGCTATTAACAATTTTGCCTTTACACTTCCTACATGATTGTGGAAATGTGTGTTGTACTCCCCCATGAGACTCTTATTGCTGGATTTGGTACAATTGCTGCTATATCAACAGAAAGGATTAGGTATTACAGTGGGGCCCTTTGCAAATCTTGCCTTAGAAAGTTAAATGTCTGTGTCAGATCTACTAAAGGCATACCATAAGTTAGAGAAAAATTATCTTCCTGTTAGAAAAGGGGGCATCATACAACAAACACAAAAAGATGAATAATGTCCTACGAAACAGACACTAATTTTTATTCTTAATGAAATGAGTGATCCAGTTTGATCAGGGAAAATCAAGTGTTATGTAGTGTAAGTGAAATGTTAGTAGGCAGACATGGTAACAAAGAACGTTTTATTAAAGGAAAAGCATGAGTCTGAGCACAAAAGTTGCCTAGATATGAGGTTCATACAAGTGAGGGCAAAGAGAATAAAAAGAAAAAACCAACTGCCAAGATGAGGAGAAGCTCGGATTTAAAGGCTTTGGCAAGAACCTCCCTGGTGGTCCAGTGGTTAGGACTCTGCACTCCCAGTGCAGTGCGCACAGGTTCAATCCCTTGTTAGGGAACTAAGATACCACATGCAGCAGAGTGTGGCCAAATAAACAAATAATAAAAATAAAAATTTGTACAGAGTTGGAGGGGAATGATCGGGAATGGTGATGCCATAGGATACCTCCCAAAACCGTAAAATAGCAGTGATGAAGCTTCCCTGGTGGCTCAGTTAGTAGAATCTGTCTGCAATATAGGAGACTTGGGTTCTATCCCTGGGTCAGGAGGATACCCTGGAGTAGGAAATGGCAACCCACTCCAGTATTCTTGCCTAGGAAATCCCATGGACAGAGGAGACTGGTGGGCTATAGCCCATGGGGTCACAAGAGTCGAGCATTTTAGTGACTAAACCACCACCATCATAGCAATGATGAATTAGTGCATCCTACATTCAGAATCGTACTTCTGTTGGAGCCTCAGAGTTCAGTTTTTTATCATGGCATGAGGATTTGTTTCAGATAGGTCACGTATGGATGTGAGAGTTGGACTGTGAAGAAAGCTNTGGGCTGCTGTCTATGGGGTCGCACAGAGTTGGACACGACTGAAGCGACTTAGCAGCAGCAGCAGCAAGGTGATATTAAGGTTTCAGTCCTATATACTGGGGAGTGTTGGAAAAATAAAGCTTATTCTTAGATATTTTAAATTTGAGATTACTGATTATATAGTTACAAATACCTTAGAGACAGAGACTCAGGACTTGAAATATTGAGCTGGAATTACAGATTTGAATATTGGTAACAATGATGAGATTGAAAGAGAAAATATAACGTTATACTCAGCATTTTATAATGTTGTAATTTCAACTTTTCAAGGTAGTTAATATCACTCCCGTTTTTAAAGCTGAATAACTCCATGTGCTGTGCTTTGTTGCTCAATTGTGTCCGATTCTTTTCGACCCCGTGGACTGTAGCCCGCTAGGCTCCTCTGTCCATGGGGATTCTCCAGGCAAAAATACTAGAGTGGGTTGCCATGCCCTCCTCTAGGGGATCTTCCCATCCCAGGGATCAAACCCAGTCTCCTGCATTGCAGGCAAATTCTTTACCGACTGAGCCACCAGGGAAGCCCGAATAACTCCATAGTGAAATCTAATAACCTGTTTGAGATTAAATAGCAGCTTGGTGGATTATTTGGAATTAGAAGGCATCTTTCCATTTATCCATCCAGTGGACATTTTTCTTAAAGATGGTTTTTTGAAAAATAATTTTATTTATTTTGGCTGTGCTGGGTCTTCATTGCTGTGTGGGTTTTCTCTAGTTGTAGTGAGCAGGGGCTACTCTCTAGCTGTGATGTGTGGGCTTCTCATTGTGGTGGCTTCTCTTGTTGTGGAGCATGGGCTCTAAGGCATGCAGGCTTCAGTAGATGCGGCTCCCAGGCTCTAGAGCACAGGCTCAGTAGTTGTGGCACACGGGTTTAGTTGCTCCTCGGCATGTGGATTCTTCCTGGATCAGGGTTTGAATCCATGCCTCCAGCATTGGCAGGTAGATTCTTTACCACTGAGCCACAAGGGAAGTCCCAAAGATGGTTTTTTTTGGAAGCAGTTTTTAAGTTCATGGGAAAATTGAGAGGAAGACACAGAGGTTTCCTATATGCTCCCTGCCCCACTCATTTGTAGCTTCCCCCATTATTGGCATTCCCCACCAGAGTGTTTACAGCTGATGAACCTATACTGCTATGTCATTAACACTCAATGTCCATTGTTTACAGAGGGCTCACTCTTGGTGTTGAACATTGAGTGGGTGTTGATAGATAGATAATCACATTTCATTGCCTTCATCTATAGACACTTGTTGTTTGTCCAGAATGGGTGGGGCACAGTGCTGGATGCTGAGGATTAAGAGCAGAAGAGACTCTGGTCCTGTTCTCAGGAGGAGCAGAGCGCAGGCCTGCCTGTCTTCAATCCTGGGCTGTTTCTACCTCACCACACTGCGCATCCTTTGCATTTCCCATTCCCCCATGTCTCTAGAAAGCTGAATAGAAGGGAAAGCAGGCGGGACATCTGGAGCAGAGATTCATATTTATTCTTCATTCATCTATTCATCCCTTCATTAGACTATGTATGTATGTTGGTCTCCTGCATTGCAGGTGGATTCTATACTGTCTGAGCCACCAGGGAAGCCCATGTATATATGTTAACACATTCCAAGTCTAAACAGAGCTGTGTGGTGCCCCTGTGTATTAGCTGTGCCTTGTCAAGAGTTGGACACTGAGCCTTTCCTGGTATGGTTTCTGGGAGGTAAGGAAGGGTAGACATGATTTTCCCCATTATGTGGAAGACAGTTCCAAAAAAGGAAGCAATTTACTTGCAGTCATTTAGGTAAACAGTGTTACTGCCGGGTATAGAAATTTAGCTCTCTTGATCCATTTCATGACAGAGTTAAAGGAGCTCTTATTCTTTTTAGCTTTCTCAGAAAAAAAAGATGTAAGGTTGGGAGGGGTGTGGGTAGGGATTGAATAATCGACTTCAAACGTGTGAAGGGTGTTTCTGCAGCCCCAAGTCTTCTGAAAACCATCCAAGAGACAGTGAACTGAAAGCACACGAGGATGGCAGGAAGTTAGCACGCTAAAGAAAAATCTTTTTGGTTGACAGAGCGAGGAAGGCTGTGGTGTCACCTTTTCTGGGCTCTTTCAGACTTGGAGGAGCTGTTAGTTCCTGCGTCAGCTCTGTTGGGAGAGTCTGAAGGCTGAGAGAACCAGTGCTGCAGCTCCTCACTGGCGGGGCCACATCTTTGCTTTGCTCTCTCTGCTTTCATTTCATTCTCTCTGCTGTTCATTATGCAGAGCATCTATTTATTAAACTTCTCTGCTTGCAGTTCTGAGCTTGCAGCTGTGCACACTAAGGCCATCGGAACCAGTTAACCCCTGCTCTAGTAGCTTCTGATCTTAGATGCGCATGTATAGTTAAAGACGTTGAATGTACACAGGCTCAATCTGATGACTTGAACACAAATCATCCATTCAAGTCAAAGTGTCAGAGCCGGACTCAGAAGCCCACCCTACTCCAATCCTTTCGACCTGTTCTTCCCTTCTTAGACGTCCCAGGAGTTCGTGGAGAAACTGACCAAACGACTAAAACGACACCCCGAGGAGACGGGAGGCTTCCAGGAGGCACCCCTAGCCTATGATGCCATCTGGGCCTTGGCACTGGCCCTCAACAAGACGTCCGGAGGGGGCGGCCGTTCGGGCGTGCGCCTGGAAGATTTCAACTACAACAACCAGACCATAACTGACCAAATCTACAGGGCAATGAACTCCTCATCCTTTGAGGGTGTTTCCGTGAGTTACAGCAACCCCTTTGCTGGCCTCAGTCCTCCCATCCGAGAGACCTCTCTGAGGTCTCTCTGGAGATATGCCTTCTGTCTCAGTTACCTCTCTGCAATAATCAGTCTCAGACCAGGGAAGTAGGAGCCCCCAAGCCAGAAACCCCCACAGAAGTCTATAAGAGTGATGATATATACCACTTCTTCCAACTTCTCCCCTCACTTTTCTCAGTCCTGATATTTATGAGTCGGATGAAAATTACAGGATTTTAAAAGAGGAAGCAGCCTGAAAGATCCTCTCCTTATTCCTCTTAAAGTGGGGAAATCAGCATCCAGAGGGACTTGGTGACTTGCTCAGGTCACACAGCCAGAGGCCAGGTCCCCTGGTGTTCCATCTGGGGATTTTTCCCATTCAAATCTCCTGGGTGAAGCTTCTTTTCCAAAGAATAATGTTTCTAAAATCTAGGGTATAGGCATCTGGGGTATGTCCTATATGCAGGCAAATGCCATAAATAGAATTCATTCAGAAGCTCAATTACTTCAAAAACATAAGGATTCAAAGAGGCCCTGATGTTCTCATTTCGCTCTTGCTTTTATCCCCTTTGCCTTCCTCCACATGTTTCTCCCCCTCAGGGCCATGTGGTATTTGATGCCAGCGGCTCTCGGATGGCATGGACGCTCATCGAGCAGCTGCAGGGTGAGCATAGGGATGTGGGGGGATGGGGAGGTTGGGGCCCTTTATTGGGCCCATCTTTGCATGAAATGTTCCCTTGGTATTTGTCATTTTTTTGAAGAGATCTCTAGTTTTTCCCATTCTATTGTTTTCCTCTGTTTCTTTGCATTGATCGCTGAGGAAGGCTTTCTCAAAGGACTTGCTTTTTTTTTTTAATTTATTCTATTATTCATTCTATTTTAAAATTTTGTTTTTTTTATTTGTACAGGAGATGGAAATTTTGTTTGTAAACATTTCTAATAATTTTTTCAAAGATTAAATGAATGGAATACTATTTGAACTGCTAAATGTTTCCCAAATATTTTACATTGGTCTTACTACATGAATAGTATTTTGACAGTAGATATGATTCTTAAGGTACAAATATTTATTTCTCTAAAACACTGAAGACATTATTGTTTCCAGTATTACAGATGAGGAAGCCAGTAGCGATCTGATTGTTCTCACTTTGAAATAAAATCAACTAATTTATTCTATCCGACAGAACATAAAGTTTTTCNGATTGGGGGGAGGCAGGCTGGGGCTGGGCTAGGATACCATCTGGGAAGAGAACCCTGGGAGACATGAAGACATTGCCTTGGTGCATCCCTACCTCCTGCCTGCTCTTCCATGTTCCCCAAGCTTTAAAATAATGATGATATTGATAATAAAAAGCTTAGCGATGGGTGAATTTCTTTGAGTTGCAGTGGTTGTGCATGCATATTGAGAACAACCACTCTTTTTCCCTAATGGCCCCCATTTTGATTTGAGAAATTTCCCTCTGGTAGGTGACTTGAGGGGTTCATGACTTGTCATGTGGCATATTCATGGACCCAAGGAAAGCTGAATCTAGGAAACATGCTATTTTAAAGGGAACCTATTGCATTTCCTTGATATGTAAACAATTAGCTCTAATTTTTCTGCAGCATATCTAGTTTGGCTTTTCTAGATGGTATATGCTTATAACTTCACACAGTGAGGTATTTGCAAAACTTGTGAATTAGTTTTTCAATTCCACTCTACTCAGACTCTTAGAGCAGGGCCAAAAGAACCATTTCTTGGCCTCATGTGAAAAGTTTCTTTCTTTTCCTTGTCCCGACCTCCTACATCCTCTCAGACCTTTGTAACCAGGACAAGAACGAATAGACTTCAGCCACGGTCCAAGGGCTGTGAGTTGGCTTTAGAAGAAAAAGTTATGGTAACTGGGGCAGCTCTATAAATCTTAGGAGGGGCTGAATTTCATTTTGTGGCTTTTTAAGAGGCAGATGCAACTTGTGTAAGAAATTAGAAGCCAAGTAAATGGATGAGAAATTTCTAAAATTAAAATGAAAGCCTCTGGGAAAATAGATCTTGTGATTCTATCAGGAGAGGAAGAATAAGCAGAAACATGTTTAAAGATTTTTAAGCCAGAATCACAGTGAGAGACATTTTTCTGAGGTGTGAGCCTGTGGAATGGGCGGCAGACATCCTGTGCAGCGTTCTTCACTGAAGGGCTTAAAGCATATAAGATATTCTTGTTTGTGTGGGCTTCCCTGGTGGCTCAGTGGTAGAGAATGTGCCTGCCAATGCAGGAGACATGAGTTTGATCCCTGAACCAGGAAGATTCCCTGGAGAAGGAAATGGCAACCCACTCCAGTATTCTTCTGGGAAATCCCATGGACAGAGGAGCCCGCAGCCTGCAAGTCCATGCAGTCACAAAAGAGTCAGACATGACTGAGTGACTAAACAACAATTTCTTTGGGTTGCCTTGAAATCTACCCTATAGTGCTTTTCAATCAGATCACTGTTTCAAGTGGCCCCCAGATCCTTCAAAGTATCCTTTGGGGGCTCAGGTGAAGGGAGAATCAGATAAAGACCAGAGAGATCTACTTTAGGGAAGTAGGAGGTTGAGAATGTTTGGGATCAGCTCTTCACCTACCTGTGGTTACTCCTATCATCTGTCCAGGTGGCAGCTACAAGAAGATTGGCTATTATGACAGCACCAAGGATGACCTTTCCTGGTCCAAAACAGATAAGTGGATTGGCAAGTGGTATAATTTCCTTTAACCCCTCTGAACCATTGATGAATACTATGTTTGAATGAGGGTGGGATGGTTGGTGCCATGGGGTTGAAATGTCCTAAGGAGATGAACCAGGGGCTGGGTTTCTGAGAAAGGGAATAAAACCTCCAAGATGTGGGTAGAAGAGACTGTTGTATTTGGAGAGGGTATAGGTGGTGGGTAGCAATGCATTCTTAAAAATAGTACATTCCTGGGATGACTGGGGATTAGGTCCAGGGGGTGGGAAATGAAAAATCCATTTGGGTTTCCCAGATGTTCTGGTGACCTGATGTATCTGAATCAGCTACTTCAAGCCTCAAGTTGCCTCTTAGCTTTCTTAGGAAGACGGTTGCTTAAATTGTAGGAGGACGTAAAACCTTATTTAATTGTCTTCTGTTAAAATGTGCTTTTTAAGGAGAGAAAGGAAGCAATTATATTCCTTGTGTGCTAGGTGGGCTATATAATAGGAAATGGGAAAGATACTCAAGGTGGGCAAAATAGAACTCTATTGATCAAAAAAAGGCTTGGTGTCTAAAGGAGGGGGAAGGGCACAGCCATGGAAGACAGCTGCCATCTGCCCTGCCCAGCTGAAATCTAGTAGTTCTCAACACTGCTGGAGTTCTGAATTTTTTTTTTTATAATTTGAATTTAGGACAGTGTTCTGTATTGCTATAAATGCTGCATGGCCTAAATTATGCTTTTTTTTTTAAAAAAAAAGCTCAGCAAATTGAAATTAGTCCCCCCCCACCCCGCCCCCCACTTTCTGTGAATTCTGTGACAACTTTGAGCTTCCCTTTAATAATAACTGAGAAACACCTTTGGGAATATCACCTGGCTAGGGTTAAAATAACAGATCAGTTTTTTTTTTTTTAAGAAAATTCCTCCTGAGGTTAGGAGGCCAGACTCTCTTCTGAGGCACTTGAGCTTCATGACTCTATGACTGTCTTTTGCAGCTTCTGATTTGAGTTGTAAGAGACCTCATAAAATTTATTTCTTAGTATCCCCTTCTTTCCCTTCCATTTTTCTTTCCTGAAAGAAAGATGAAAAAACACAAAGAACAAAAAGCAACAACAAAAAGACTACAGCTTTGGTGACACAGCTCAGCCTCTAGCTCCATCTTCTTGTCTCATTTCTGATTGCTTCCTAAGAGCCCCAGAATCAAAGAGCATTTGGGCCGCAGCAAGCCCTGATTCAGGGCAGTTAGGGCCTCCTGTCCTCAGAGTTAAGACCTGGGTGCCCATCAGCAGCTTGGTCCTTCTCCCCTTTCTCCTGTCCCGCCTTCATGCCTTTGTCCTTCCTGCTTTCTCTCCCCCCTCCCCTGTGCCACGCAGGAGGGTCCCCTCCAGCTGACCAGACCTTGGTCATCAAGACGTTCCGCTTCCTGTCACAGAAACTCTTTATCTCCGTCTCCGTTCTCTCCAGCCTGGGCATTGTTCTAGCTGTTGTCTGTCTGTCCTTTAACATCTATAACTCCCATGTCCGGTAAGTTTCTCTTCTGACATTTCCCTGTCCTATCTGCTTCTCCAAGATAAAGGTCATTTGCTTGAAGGGAGTGAGAGGGAATGTATGTAGCTCCTGAGGCCGTGTGTCTCTGAGGTTGCCACTCTGGATTAGTGTTTGCCCAGTGACCACTGGGAACGAAAAGGGGAAACTAGGTATAACTCCCATCCCTGCTCCAAAGCAGCTAATGGAAAAATAAAAAAGCTTTTGGGATCAGGTAACATAATTTAGGGCTCTAAAGAGTGTGTGTGTGGCAGGGTCCTGTGCCTGGGAAGCCGTCTATGGGCCCCCATGACCGAACTGGCTTCGTCTCTGATGCCAGCTCCAAGGTCGTCTGCCTTTGTCTCCAGGTTCTGAGGTTGGGGTCGGGCCGTTGCGGGGTGTTTGGGGAGCTGAGCCTCCCTGGAGAGGAGGGTAATTCTGCTCAATCTCTCCCACCCTTCCGCCTCTGCCCTAGTTATATCCAGAACTCACAGCCCAACCTGAATAATCTGACTGCTGTGGGCTGCTCACTAGCGTTAGCCGCCGTCTTCCCCCTCGGGCTGGATGGTTACCACATCGGGAGAAGTCAGTTCCCTTTCGTCTGCCAGGTGAGGAGGGGGTGGCAGGTCGCCTGCCACAGCATGGCTCTCCGGCCCGCCCCCTCAGGAGCGCCTTCTGTGATGCGCCGTCCCCTGCCTGTCCTCCTCGTGTTTCCTCCTTGTCCCTAGTTCTTCTCCTGACACCATCCTCTGATCTCTGTCTGGCTCTGTCCCTTCTTTCTGTGCCTCCAGACTTTTTCATTCTGTAGCTGTCTTGTCAGTTCCAAGGTTGCCATGGCATGCCTTGCAGAGAAGGGTGGGGGGAGGTATTGAAGGCGCAGGAAGGGGTCTGCACAGAGAACCTTTGGACAATGGTGGCCTGTCTGTGGTGCGGGGGCTGAGAACAAGAACTGGGGACTTCCCGTGGGAGCCTTAGTTGTGGTTGGGAAGGACGGAGGCGGGGATCTGAACCAACAGCAGGGAGAACTGGGGGGAAGGGACCGCTCTCACACAGGGAGGAGGCCCTGTGGGACTCTTGGCACATGGAAGGTTCTGGGGCTACAGAGTAAGCCTGGCTTCAGCGGCAATATTTGTTTGGTTCTTTCTTATGCTGCCCCTCTCTTTCCTGCCCATTCTCACTCTTCTCCTCTGCTCTGTACCTATCCTGATTACACATCTGTATACATGGCATTTGCGCATACATACACCTACAATTCTTCAGAGAGACCCAATACTGTGGGAAAGCAGAAAATTAGCAGTGGCACACAAGAGGTATCAGAGCAGGGATCTGCTGTGGGAGCGAGGAGAAAGCAGCTGACTGTCTGAGTGGCTGCATGGACCTCACCAAAGGCGGCATGTGAATTGTGGAGGATGCAGGGGCTTTTGTCGGCTGGAGAAATAAAAGAGGGTTACTCCAGGAGCGGAGGGAATGTCCTATGGGTAGCAGAGGCACAAAAGAGAGTAGATCAAGGGCAAGGGTAAGCAAGCAAGCAGTTGAGCAGGGCTGGAGCATGGGGCAGGTGAGCGTCTGGGGCAGGTAAAGGCCTGGGGGGAGAAGAGGCTGGAAAGGTGGGTGGGACCATGTTGTAAAGGGTCTCATGCCGCATCTGGAAGTGTTCAGGCTGCAATCTACAGGCCTTGGGGAACAGTCAGAAGTGATTGGCTATTAAAACCCATTTTTTTAGCAAGATTATCCAGGTGGCAAAGTGCAAAGAGACTGTCTGCTGCCCAGTCGCCCTCCCCACCCAGCCCCTACTGGCTGCATCCTGCCAGTCTGGTCATCCGTTCCCTCCTACAGCCCTGCCTCATCCTGGCACTGCCCACCTGCTGCCCTGCCCTATTCTTTCCTGCTCTCTCTCCTTTCCTAGGCTCGCCTCTGGCTCCTGGGTTTGGGCTTTAGCCTGGGCTACGGCTCCATGTTCACCAAGATCTGGTGGGTCCATACAGTCTTCACAAAGAAGGAGGAAAAGAAAGAGTGGAGGAAGGTGAGCTGCTCTGGATCCTTCAGCCCCTAGTGCCTAGGCTCTCAGGGATTGGGAGGCCCTGTCCCCTACCCCAACATGCCTGTACTCTGTGTGTTGACTCAGACCCTAGAGCCCTGGAAGCTGTATGCCACGGTGGGCCTGCTGGTGGGCATGGATGTCCTCACCCTCGCCATCTGGCAGATCGTGGACCCCCTGCACCGGACCATTGAGGTACCCTTTGAGGAGGCTCTTGGGTCAGGAGGCCTTGCGGGACACACTGGTGGAAGGGCCTCGGGAGCTGCAGGGGGTCTTAAGGAGAAGAGCTGCCCATGGGAGGGGTGTTCTAGCCTTGGGTATCTCAGCAGCTCTCCCTACTTCCTGGAGGGAGCCCTAGCAGAGACTCTGAATTCCTGTGACGAAAGGAAGTGGTGGGGATCTGGGAGGATGGGCAGACTTTCAGACATCGTGAAAGTGAGGAAACAAGCACTTATAAGGTGTTTAGGCAAATGTTCCCAGGCCCGGAGTTGGATGTGGATGAGAACTGAGAATCTCTTCAGAAAGAGGGGGCAGAACTGGGAGTCGGGGACTGAGCAGAGGTGGGGAGGGGAGGACGGCAACCATCTTGCCTGTGGCTCTCTCTCTTCCTTAGACTTTTGCCAAGGAGGAGCCGAAGGAAGATATTGATGTGTCTATTCTGCCCCAGCTGGAGCACTGTAGCTCCAAGAAGATGAACACATGGCTTGGTGTGCAGGGTGTGGGGGAGGGATGGGGGAGATGCCCATAAAGGGGGGCTAGTAGGGAGGGAATGTGTGTGGAGTGGACAGTAGCTTTGAAGGGGGAAAGGTCTTTGGAAAAAGAGGCAGAGAGCTCATGTCAACTCAGCTGGAATCTCCTCCTGTTTGCCACTGCAGTAGTCTTTTCTGAGCTTGGAGAGAGTTGGTCTTTTGCCTGAGGTGCTTAGTGTCCACCGCAGGGATGAGGCAGAGCTTGTGTTCATCAGAGGGACCAGTGATGTGGCCTCATCCTCATCTCCATCTCTGTCTGGATCACTCCCTGGAGTGAGACTGGGGCTGCGAGGCGTTAGGCCCCTTTGGCCCTTTTAATATCACTCTGACCACAAATGGCAAACCTGCCTTCAGTGTGGAAAGCCATCTTCCCACTCAGAGGATGAGGAGGTGAGACACTGTGTGTACTGACAGCTGCTCATGACCATCATCGTCCTGTGTGATGGGGCTCTTAGTCCCAGGAGGAAGCAGTGAGGTCAGGGCGAATTGGGTGGACCCAGGGGCAGTGGACAGGGAGGGGTGTACTAGGTCAGAGGGGCTGGGTTGGAGAGGAGACCCCCACGTACTGCCATCAGAAGGAGCACAGAGAAGTGGGGAGTGAGTGGAGGATAACCCTTCCCTGCCATCCTAGGCATCTTCTATGGTTACAAGGGGCTGCTGCTGCTGCTGGGTATCTTTCTTGCTTATGAGACCAAGAGTGTTTCCACCGAGAAGATCAATGATCACCGGGCTGTGGGCATGGCCATCTACAATGTGGCGGTGAGCTCCCTGGACACCTGGCATTGACCGTGGGGACTGGCCACAGCAACCCAGATTGGGGTGGCCAGGGAAGAATGAGGTGCCCAATGTGGGGTCAGTTGGGTGGAAGTCTTAAAATGTTTTTGAATGCCTTGGATTTGAAAAGCACTTTATAAATGTATAAAGTGCACATCAATCTTTGTATAACCACCCAGTGAAGTGGTGATTAACATCCCCACTAGATAGATGTGGAAGCAGAAACTGTTGAAATTCCTCATCTGTGTTTCCCAAGCTGGAATCTGAATGAGATTTCCTGCCAGGGATGCTCAGGACTGGCTCTTAAGGGCTCTGATGTGTGTACAGAGATCCTGGGGGCTCCTGTCTGGAGGGAGGGGCTGTCCTAGAGCTGGAGCTGGTATGGGACAGTTTATCTGGGATTCTTACCAACCTACAGTTGAGGATGATCCTGACTATTGTTGTTGTTCAGTCGCTAAGTTGTGTCCTACTCTGAGACCCCATGGACTACGGCACACCAGGCTTCCCTGTCCTTCTCTATCTCCCAGAGTCTGCCCAAAATCATGTCCGCTGAGCCAGTGATGCCATCCAACCATCTCATCCTTGGCTGCCTCCTTCTCCTTTTGCTCTCAGTCTTTCCCAGCATCAGGGTTTTTCCCAATGAGTCGGCTCTTCCCATCAGGTGGCCAAAGTGTTGCAGCTTCAGCTTCCATATCAGTCCTTCCAGTGAATATTCAGGGTTGATTCCCTATAGGTTTGACTGGTTTGATCTCCTTGCTGTCCAAAGGACTCTCAAGAGTCTTCTTCAGCACCACACAATTCAAAAGCATCAATTCTTCAGTGCTCAGCCTTCTTTATGGCCCAACTCTCACATCCCGACTTTGGGTCCTTTTTGAATGGGAAGTTCCCCAGGAACCTGTCCCCGTAGACTTTTCTGGGGGAGGAAGACCCTGGCTCTTGTCTAAGCCAGCAGGTCTGTGACCCCACACTCGCTCTGCCCTCAGGTTCTCTGCCTCATCACTGCCCCGGTCACCATGATCCTGTCCAGCCAGCAGGATGCTGCCTTCGCCTTCGCCTCTCTCGCCATAGTTTTCTCCTCCTATATCACCCTGGTGGTGCTCTTTGTGCCCAAGGTATGGCTCTGGTTGTCCTCCCAGCCTCTCCAGCCCCTGTCCTCTCTGTGTCCCTGTTTCCCTTCCTCTCACTTCATCCGTTTTGGGACTTGTTTTCCTTCCTTCCGACTGCAACCCACCATGAGCTAATCGCTGACAGTCCCTGCTGGCCCATCCACACCCCCAACTCCCGCTCCCAGATGCGCAGGCTGATCACCCGAGGGGAGTGGCAGTCGGAGGCACAGGACACCATGAAGACAGGGTCCTCGACCAACAACAACGAGGAGGAGAAGTCCAGGCTGTTGGAGAAGGAGAACCGCGAGCTGGAGAAGATCATCGCCGAGGTGTGTGGTGAAGGCAGAGGTGGCGGCAGGTCAGGGAGGCCCACGTCTCGGGTGGGGTCAGGCTTCCAGAGGTAAAGCCTGAGATCGGGGTTCCTGTGCACGTGATTTACCAAGGGAGGGTCTCAGGAGACAAGCTGTCAGGGAGTGAGTGGAGGACAGGGAAGGGGAGAAGGTGGAGTCAATCTCAGGTAAAAATCTGGAAAACTGCTGGCCTCAGCGGGTGGAGGGGCTCTGGAGCGGGAACTACATTGTTGACTCCGCCTCCTGGAGGCGAGGGCGTGGCCCTGGGCTGGGCGTGGCTGGTTGTGGGGGTCGAGTATACCCTCCAGGGAGAGGGGTCTGGGCAGATGTACAGGGTGTTTGCAGTGCCCCTAGCGGGAGTTAGGGGCCAGTGCAGTATCAGGTTGTGGGTATTCAAACTGGGTTGGCATTAATCTGTTGACTGCGTTGTCGTTGTCGGAAGCGGAAGCTTTGTGCTCGGCCCTTTCTCCCCTCTCCCACCCCCTTTCTTTCCCGACTGCTGCCCCACTGTGTTCAGTGTGTGCTTTCGGCTCTCCCTGTTCCTGCCTGGTAGTTCCTGTTCCTTTCTTCTGTCCGTCTTCCCCTCTCCCTTTCCCCCACATTTTTCTCTGCCTCTCCTTCCCTCCTCCCACCCTTTCCTGACTGCCTCTCTCCCACTCGCCCGATTGTGTTCTTCCTCCAGAAAGAGGAGCGCGTCTCTGAACTGCGCCATCAGCTCCAGTCTCGGCAGCAGCTCCGATCCCGGCGTCACCCTCCGACACCCCCAGACCCCTCGGGGGGCCTGCCCAGGGGGCCCCCTGAGCCCCCTGACCGGCTTAGCTGTGATGGAAGTCGAGTCCACTTGCTTTACAAGTGAGGGAGGTGTGAGGGGGGACAGGCAGGTAGGGGGAGGCAGAGGGNGGTTACAAGGGGCTGCTGCTGCTGCTGGGTATCTTTCTTGCTTATGAGACCAAGAGTGTTTCCACCGAGAAGATCAATGATCACCGGGCTGTGGGCATGGCCATCTACAATGTGGCGGTGAGCTCCCTGGACACCTGGCATTGACCGTGGGGACTGGCCACAGCAACCCAGATTGGGGTGGCCAGGGAAGAATGAGGTGCCCAATGTGGGGTCAGTTGGGTGGAAGTCTTAAAATGTTTTCGAATGCCTTGGATTTGAAAAGCACTTTATAAATGTATAAAGTGCACATCAATCTTTGTATAACCACCCAGTGAAGTGGTGATTAGCATCCCCACTAGATAGATGTGGAAGCAGAAACTGTTGAAATTCCTCATCTGTGTTTCCCAAGCTGGAATCTGAATGAGATTTCCTGCCAGGGATGCTCAGGACTGGCTCTTAAGGGCTCTGATGTGTGTACAGAGATCCTGGGGGCTCCTGTCTGGAGGGAGGGGCTGTCCTAGAGCTGGAGCTGGTATGGGACAGTTTATCTGGGATTCTTACCAACCTACAGTTGAGGATGATCCTGACTATTGTTGTTGTTCAGTCGCTAAGTTGTGTCCTACTCTGAGACCCCATGGACTACGGCACACCAGGCTTCCCTGTCCTCCTCTATCTCCCAGAGTCTGCCCAAAATCATGTCCGCTGAGCCAGTGATGCCATCCAACCATCTCATCCTTGGCTGCCTCCTTCTCCTTTTGCTCTCAGTCTTTCCCAGCATCAGGGTTTTTCCCAATGAGTCGGCTCTTCCCATCAGGTGGCCAAAGTGTTGCAGCTTCAGCTTCCATATCAGTCCTTCCAGTGAATATTCAGGGTTGATTCCCTATAGGTTTGACTGGTTTGATCTCCTTGCTGTCCAAAGGACTCTCAAGAGTCTTCTTCAGCACCACACAATTCAAAAGCATCAATTCTTCAGTGCTCAGCCTTCTTTATGGCCCAACTCTCACATCCCGACTTTGGGTCCTTTTTGAATGGGAAGTTCCCCAGGAACCTGTCCCCGTAGACTTTTCTGGGGGAGGAAGACCCTGGCTCTTGTCTAAGCCAGCAGGTCTGTGACCCCACACTCGCTCTGCCCTCAGGTTCTCTGCCTCATCACTGCCCCGGTCACCATGATCCTGTCCAGCCAGCAGGATGCTGCCTTCGCCTTCGCCTCTCTCGCCATAGTTTTCTCCTCCTATATCACCCTGGTGGTGCTCTTTGTGCCCAAGGTATGGCTCTGGTTGTCCTCCCAGCCTCTCCAGCCCCTGTCCTCTCTGTGTCCCTGTTTCCCTTCCTCTCACTTCATCCGTTTTGGGACTTGTTTTCCTTCCTTCCGACTGCAACCCACCATGAGCTAATCGCTGACAGTCCCTGCTGGCCCATCCACACCCCCAACTCCCGCTCCCAGATGCGCAGGCTGATCACCCGAGGGGAGTGGCAGTCGGAGGCACAGGACACCATGAAGACAGGGTCCTCGACCAACAACAACGAGGAGGAGAAGTCCAGGCTGTTGGAGAAGGAGAACCGCGAGCTGGAGAAGATCATCGCCGAGGTGTGTGGTGAAGGCAGAGGTGGCGGCAGGTCAGGGAGGCCCACGTCTCGGGTGGGGTCAGGCTTCCAGAGGTAAAGCCTGAGATCGGGGTTCCTGTGCACGTGATTTACCAAGGGAGGGTCTCAGGAGACAAGCTGTCAGGGAGTGAGTGGAGGACAGGGAAGGGGAGAAGGTGGAGTCAATCTCAGGTAAAAATCTGGAAAACTGCTGGCCTCAGCGGGTGGAGGGGCTCTGGAGCGGGAACTACATTGTTGACTCCGCCTCCTGGAGGCGAGGGCGTGGCCCTGGGCTGGGCGTGGCTGGTTGTGGGGGTCGAGTATACCCTCCAGGGAGAGGGGTCTGGGCAGATGTACAGGGTGTTTGCAGTGCCCCTAGCGGGAGTTAGGGGCCAGTGCAGTATCAGGTTGTGGGTATTCAAACTGGGTTGGCATTAATCTGTTGACTGCGTTGTCGTTGTCGGAAGCGGAAGCTATGTGCTCGGCCCTTTCTCCCCTCTCCCACCCCCTTTCTTTCCCGACTGCTGCCCCACTGTGTTCAGTGTGTGCTTTCGGCTCTCCCTGTTCCTGCCTGGTAGTTCCTGTTCCTTTCTTCTGTCCGTCTTCCCCTCTCCCTTTCCCCCACATTTTTCTCTGCCTCTCCTTCCCTCCTCCCACCCTTTCCTGACTGCCTCTCTCCCACTCGCCCGATTGTGTTCTTCCTCCAGAAAGAGGAGCGCGTCTCTGAACTGCGCCATCAGCTCCAGTCTCGGCAGCAGCTCCGATCCCGGCGTCACCCTCCGACACCCCCAGACCCCTCGGGGGGCCTGCCCAGGGGGCCCCCTGAGCCCCCTGACCGGCTTAGCTGTGATGGAAGTCGAGTCCACTTGCTTTACAAGTGAGGGAGGTGTGAGGGGGGACAGGCAGGTAGGGGGAGGCAGAGGGGCAAGGTGGGGGGGGGAACTCGGGACGAAGCAGGGGATCCGGACCCTAGGTGGGAAGAACACTGTTCCATCCCATCTCTTGTAAATACCTGCCCCTCTTGAGTCCCAGAGTCCCAGGTTCCAGCGTCCTGTGAGTCTCCAGTGCTCTGGGAGCCAGGTCCTGTTCTCTCATTCATTCGTATCATTGTCTATCTCTACTTCATAATCGAGTTTGTACCCGGCTTGAAGCTTCTCACTCATTGGCTCCTTGGTGCCTCACGACACACACCCCCTCTTCTTTTCCTCCGGTTGCCATGACAACCCAGCAGCACCCCTCCCCCCCGCACCATGCTCTGCTCCCACCGGCAGGGGCCTCCCCACAGTGCGCTCCCCGTGGCAACAGGGCATGCCTTTCTCTCACCATCCTCATCTCCTTCCAACCCACTTGCCCCACGTTTTATACCTCTTGAATTTAGCTTTTGCAAGGCACTCACTCTTTTTGTCAAGGTTCACATGCTCGTTCCCTCTTCCCAACACACATCTATCCTCCCTGTTCTCACTTTCTTGTTTGCACGTGTTTCACATGTGTTCTCTCCACCCTTCCTGTGGCCACATGTGCCCTGCAGTATTGCCTTCCCTCATGGCTGCGTCTGCCCCCTCATGGTCATGGATATGCCCTTGGGAGAGCTGTGTGGGTGGGCGTGTGCCATTTGTACACGTCTAAGTTACCTGTGCACTTGCCCTGTGTGCCCTCGTGTCCCCTCTTCTTTTTGCACCTTAAAATCATTGTGTTCTTCCAGCAGAGCCATATGCACCCAGCCTGCACATTGTTACACACTTTCCCCCGATTCCCATCTGGTGGGGCCCTCCATGTCTGGGTCCATATCACACTTGGTTTCTGCTCGCACTCACCCTGCTCTCCTTTGCGCTCTGGGGCATCCTGGGTCCACACTCACAATCCTCCTCTACAAGAGTATTCCCTTCGGTCTTGTATTTTTCTGAGGGAAAGAAGGGAGAAGAAATGGGGGCAGGTTTGGGGGGCTGTTTGCTCTGGGTAGTTGGTGAGAATCCTGACCAAAGGAGAGCACCCCTGACTGTGGAGGCAGAGGATGGTCCTGTGTGGCGGGGGATGGTGTCCTTTTTGCACTGTGGTGTCTTGGGGGAAGGAGCTCCCCAGATCTCAATAAACCAGTGAATGGAGTGACTCAGCACCTCATCCCTTACTGTGAACCAAATGGGCTTGAGCCCAAGGAGGGAGGCTCTGGGGCCCTCCTGCACTGATGAAAAGGTACTTCAGTGGAGGGGTGGACAGAGGTGTTGATCCATCGAGGGCTTAACAGGGCAAAGCAGGACACAGTTAGGGCTGAGATTAGTGAGGGGTGACATAACAGGTTAAAAGTGTGGGCTGGAGTCAAACTCCCAGAGCTTCAGATTCTACCACATACAAAAAATATTCCTAATCTCTATTCTCCATGTCCTCACTTGTGAAGGTAATAGCCATCATCCCCACCATCATCTTCACATCCATCCCTCCGCAGAGTGGATGCCAGGATGAACGCTCATGATGGTTCTTGGCTCATGGAACATGTTGAGTAAACAAGCCACTGTCATTGTTTAATGAGGTTTGACAGTGATGGGCATGTATTGGGAGCCTGGAGCATGTGGCTGAACAGATGTGAGGGCTATTCCTCCTAGGAATTGAGGATAATAAAAAAACATGACCGCTCGGAGGTAGCGGATTAGATGGTCCCTGAGTTCTTCCACCCTGAGAAGTCATTGAGAACTCGGAGCATCTTGGGAGAAGCTTGCTGTCCACATGAAAGAAAGTCCTCAATGGCCAATGGAAACAAAACATTGCTCGACAATTTTGTAATTTTTTGTGTCCCCTTGGAAAAGGGTGTTTTTTTTTTTTTTTTCCAAAGCTCAGTTTCTCTCCTTCCCCATAGCACTGATTTTTTAAAAGTGATTTTCATATATTTTTTTCGAAAGCACTGTAAGGATTGGATGGGCCCTGTCATTTCACCACCCTGTTTAATAGCTGATTTCTGAAGTTTCCCAAGAGCAGGGGAGGTTAAATCTCGGACCAGTACTTGAAAACCATTCCACTGTGAGTATCTGCTTTGGATCACTAGGATTTGAATCTAGTAGCCCTTCATTCCACAATGGAGCATTCTCAAGGCAAAGGGAAGAGGCCTGTGGAGGAGGTCAGCTGGTAGTGTAGAAAATGGACAGTTGGCTTCAGAAGCAGCAATGGGAGGTACCTCCCAGCCCTGGGCAGAACAGAAAAGACCAGAGTTACCACCTTGAACTTTCCTTGTACTTGTTTAGTCACTAAGTGGTGTCCAACTCTTTGCAGCCCTGTGAACTAAACCCTGCTGGGCTCCTCTGTCCATGGGATTTCCCAGGCAAGAGTACTGGAGTGGGTTGCCATTTCCTTCTCCAGGGGAATCTTCCCAACCAGGGATTGAACCTGCGTTTCCTGCTTGGCAGGTGGGTTCTTTACTATTGAGCCACCTGGGAAGCCCTCTTTGCACTTAGCAGGGCTGCAGATTACAGAAGATCAGTTCTACCGTGCAACGGTTAAGCCAGACATTCTTGGCTGGCAGGAGCACAGACAGGGGCCAGGTCAAATGGTAGGGCTAGCGGAGGCCTCTGGTGTGGGGAGGAAGTGTGTAACTACTACTCAGCAGTTCTGGGAAGAGCTCCCTTGGCCTCTCCAGCCCTGCTGGGTCAGGGTGGGCTTCACCCCTGGGCTTTCAGATCTGACTGTAGAACATCCTGAACTCTAGACTGTTTGCCAGACCTCAGTGGCCCCTGCTCTGCCTTGACTTGGTCTTTTGCCTCCTTGCCCTAATCACTTATTAACAGGAAGTGTTTTGTGAGCACTTTGCTATGTTAGTGTTACTATTTTTTTTTCAGTCAATCAGGTTTTGAAGGGGAAATTATGGTGGTAGGTGCTTGTCTAGGCCTTGGGGTAGAGCAGTTGGCAGGGCTTCCCTTTTAGCTCAGTCAAAAAAGAATTTGCCTGCAATGCAGGAGACCCAGGTTCAATTCCTGGGTTGGGAAGATCCCCTGGAGAAAGAAATGGCAACCCACTTCAGTATTCTTGCTGAGAAATCCCATGGACAGAGGAACTTGGCAGGCTACAGTCCATGGGGTTGCAAGAGTTGGACACGATTTAGCGACTAAACCATACCAGAGCAGTAGGCAAGATGGGCTTTTGTGGGATGTACATTCTCAAAGTGGAAAGTTGAAGTAAGTAGGCAGGTAAATTAAACTACGTAGCTTGAGAGAACAGCCAGGAGTGTGAGCACATCACAGTCGTTAGTTCTGCTGCTCGAGACTGTGCCAAGGGAACGGGTCATGTGCTCATGTCTGTTTTCTGGCAAGGAGACTGCAACGCTGAGAGGAAGACTGTGGTCCAGGGTCACACAGTTGAGAGGAGACAGCATCCAGGTTGAGTGAATTAGTGTCTGTTGCTGCATAACGTGTTACCCCAAAACAGTGGCTTAAGAAAATAATCATTTATTATATCTCACAGCTTTGTGGGTCAGGAACTCAGGGGACAGTGGAGAGATTTGAAGGTTGGGGGCTGGAATCCTCAGAAGGATCTCGAGATGGGGATTGGCCAAGACCTCAGCTGGGACTGTGGGCTGGAACCCCTATACCTGGCCTTTCCATGCAGTCTGGGATTCCTTATAACATGGTGCCTGGGTTCCGAAGCCAAGGGTCTGAGCCAGCTAGGTTGAAGCCCAACTTTTTTCTGACACAGCCTTATACGTCACATAGCATCCATTGGTCGGGGCAGTCAAAAGGCCATGCCCAGATTCAAGGAGAGGAAGAACGGACCTCACTTCATGGTGGGCTGAGCATCAGTTCCACTGTGAAAAGAACATGTGGGATGGGATAAATATGTTGCTGCAGGCTTCTTTGGAAAGAATGATCCACTGCATCTGGTCTGTCTACTCCAAAGCCAGTGTTCATGGCACCTCACAGACTGCCATCTACCCACCCAGGCCCATCACCCAGGCATTGCTTGCTATTTGCTGCCTTTCAGTCTCTTTCTGGGTCTTTGGCGGCTTCTGGATGCTTCAGGGCCAGCAGTAGTCCCACACCTAGCCCTTTCTGCCAACTGTAGTTCCTCCTACGGTCCATTGTAATTTTAGGCCACTCTGGATAGAGTTTATTCTCTCTGGCTTTTAAAACAGGAAATTCTCTTTGTACTTCAGGTTCCATTAACTCAACGGGAATCGGAGAGTGGGCTTCATATCAGACAGCCCTCTCCCCTCCCCCACTAGCAGGGTTGATTTTCAAACTTAATCAATGAAGCATCCACTTACACAGCCCGTGGAGCAAGGAAGGGAACCCCCAGGGATGAAAGGGCTGCCACCGTGAACTGCATAGAGGCCTCCGCGAGAGGGCGCTGTGCTGGGACCGAGTGGCAGTAAAGCTAAGCAGGACAGGAGTGTTCTGGGGATGGAGGGGAGGAGAATTAATCTTATTCTTCTAGAACCCAACTAGGTTCTTTATTTAGCTGGGGCCCTGGGAATGAGACCAACAAAAGACAGATTAACAGGAGAAAAACAAAAGTTTATTACCATGTGCATCGTGCATGCACATGGGAATAGTCAGTGATGAGAAACCCAGAGGGACCATTAGAACTGGGGCTTATATACCATTTTAGGCTAAACAAAGGAAAAGGGGTTTTGAGCTTCTGGGTGGTGAAGGCAAGTTTTGGGAAAGCGATCAGGAAAAGTATGTGCTAAAAGTCAGTCGCTTCTGTTGTGTCTGACTCTTTGTGACCCCCTGGACTGTAGCCCGCCAGGCTCCTCTGTCCGTGGGATTCTCCAGGCATGATTGCTGGAGTGGGTTGCCATTTCCTCCTCCAGGGGATCTTCCCGACCCAGGGACTGAACCCGCATCTCTTAATCTACTGCGTTGGCAGGCAGGTCCTTTACCACTAGTGCCACATGGGAAGGAAAAGTGTAGTCATAAGTATTACTAAGGTTTGTTATGCGGATTTAAGCCAGGTCCCTCTCCTTAGAGTGTTAAAACTCCTTTTCCAGGTACATGATGGGGAGATGCCTTAATAAATGCAAATTTCTTTTATAAAAAGAAAACCTGTGCTCTGTTTTAGAGCTTTTCCCATAGCTGCGGGTTAATGGCCTTTAGCTTAAGTTAATCCATACACCAAAGAGACATGTTCTGGGGTAGCATATCCTGGAACATTTCAGGCATGAGTGATGAATTCTGGTCAAGGCAGCCGGGAAGGCTGGCTTCAGCGGGTGCTGGAGGGGCACAACGGAAGCTGGGCTTGTGCTTCTGGACCTATTCATGGTGCAGTGAGCCCCTCATAAGTGCACTGGAGGTTATACCCTGAGGTTCCTGAATAAGGTCCTTTAAGTGCTTCCAGGGCTTTTCAGGCAGCACTCGTGGTAAAGAACCTGCCTGCCAAGGCAGGAGACTTGAGACTCGAGTTCCATCCCTGGGTTGGGAAGGTTCCCTTGGGGAAGGGCGTGGCAACACACTCCAGTGTTCTTGCCTGGAGAATCCTCTGGGCAGAGGAGCCTGGGGAGCTAGTCCATGGGGTCGCAAAGAGTCTGACACGACTGAAGTGACTGAATGCAAATGCTTCCAACTTGTGTGTCCTACTGGATAGGGAAGTGCCCACATTCACAGGACGTAAATCTTGTAGTCTTTAATTGTCTGTAAGGGTATCCCTTTTTCCACTTGTATCCAGTTCAATAGCTTCTACATGTTTCTAAAATAACTTATATTTTCTTTTTTAATCATTTGTCTCCCTGGTGTAGTTCCTTACCTCACATCTTTCCATCATACATTAGCTCATTTCTACACAGTGAATTGGCAAATATTTCATGTTAATATTGTTCCCTCTGCTGTGTTTCAAACCTCTTGGAAGAATTCTCTGATACTCACACCACCCACACATTCACACACTTTATTCTTTCATTCTCTATGCCTTTGGCCTCATACTTGCTCCCAACTCAGTTGTGTGCATGCTAAGTCGCTTCAGTCTTGTTCAGTTCTTTGTGACCCTATGGACTGTAGCCCACCAGCCTCCTCTGTCCATGGGATTCTACAGGTGACAGGTGAGAATACTAGAGTGGGTCACCATGCCCTTCTCCAGGGGACCGTCCCGACCCAGGGATTGAACCCGTGTCTCCTGCATTGGCAGGCGGGTTCTTTAGCACTGGTGCCACCTGGGGAGCCCCAACTCAGTTGTGTAGTGGTTACTTATTTTGGAATTGTGTCTCTGACCATCTCAACCTGCTTCAAACACTCTGAAGGTTGTGATTGAGTGAACTTGTGTTGGATTTTCTCCTGGAGTATCCAGTAGATAACTGTCCACACAGACTGAATGCATTTGGAATGTTAGCCCTAAAGCCTCTGTTAAACCATTTATTCAACAAATGAGGTTTCATAACAGATTATTTACACTGCTTCATTTAATTCTCTGTTGTATTTCCCCTAGAATCTCTAGAAAGGATTTTCCTGTATGAGGACATTAGGGCTTTGGGGCATAGTTAGCTGATAAACAGACAAAAAGAGTAGAAATTTCCAGGTCCCACTGAAAGAAAGAGGATGAGGGTGATCATGAAACAAATGTATTACATACGTGATTTGAAAAGTAGAACTAGGGTTGGCATCACTTGTAGGGTTGAGATTAGGATTATTAAATTTAAAATGGGGATCTACATTGAGCTTAATTAGGCCAAGGAGATAAGAACATTAGTCCATGAAGGCTAAAATGAAGATTAGGATTGAAATAGGGTTAATGCTGCTGTGTTGTGCTGATTCCAGAGTAAATGTTGAATCAAAGCCTCTTTGTGTTGGGACTAGAATAAAACTAGGCTTTTCCTTTTTCTTATTTTGTCAGCATGTGCCCAAGAGAATTTGGTATTGTCTTTGCCATGGAAAAGCGGGAGACAGCAACTGTGAGATTAGGATCCTAGAACCCTTTACACATTCTTTAGAGACAGTCACTCACTCACTCATTCATTTATAGAACTAATTAGGGGCCAACTGTCTGCAACATTATGGTCTACTTTTGGGAGTCTGAAATCTAGTGGAGAACTGAGGAACACACCCCATAAGCTGTCCCAAAACTTCCTCCAGGCAGGCTATTGTTTCTTGTTCCCAGGGAACAAGAAGTTCCTTGGAGTTCCTGTAGGATGCTCTTAGTTCAGGGAAGCAAACCTCTTTCAGCTGGGGGATCAAATTATTTCTAGATGGGGATGTTTTCCTCAAAGTTCACTAAGAGCTTGAGACTTCTCACCTGGGCTGGGGAGACACTATTTGTATCCAGCCACAGGGTTGAGACCATGAGGACTTGAATCAGTCCTCTTGGGTCCACATATCTGACATGGTTCAACTGCTACTTAAACTCTGCATTTGAGAGAGGATCTGTTTCATAGTGTTGTACTAGAGATTAAATGTATAGGCCACTTTAATTTACCCCTGGGATATCATACTCACTATATAAATACCTAATAATAACAATATGGTAATTATCATCTTTCTGAGCAAGAGCACAGGACTGATAACCACGGTGGACCACTGCTAGGTCTTGGGTCAGGAGTCTGGGATGCCAGATGCAATATCACATTATGCCATTAGATGGCACCAAACCCACATTGTCCAAACATTGACTCCTGAATCCTTGTTCTCAATCACATTAATAATCGGTTCTGCCTAACGAAGATAAATGGGAGAACTATATAAATACATTGCTGTGTTAGGGGGAAGAAGGTTCTTTCCTGAACAATAAAAATAGAAGATTATAATTTATAATTTAAGAACAGTGAATATGACTTTTAAAATGTTATCCTTATAATGATACCTGTCAGGGACCATGCAGTAGAAAGATTTCTATGTGACTTTGATCTATCACATCAACCATGATGGTTTCTGTATCATTAGGAAATTTGATTCAGCATCATACCGAGGGTTAAAAGGCTTCTGCATCCACTTTTAGTTTGTTTGACAAATATTTATTGGGACTTCCCTGGTTGTCCAGTGGTTAAGGCCCCATGCTTCCAGTATAGTGGTTGCAGGTTCAATCCTCAGTCATAGAATTACGATCCCACGTGCTTTGTGATGTGGTCAAAAAAATTAATTGAGAAGTATATATTAAATTACAGCCAGGAACCTCAGAGGTCATCTAGGCTCAAAGTCTTCCTTTTACACATAAAACTATTGAGGTAGAGGGAAATAAAGTGAGTTCCTCATACAAAGTCACTGGTCAAAGGCAGTTTTGCTAGGTGGAACCCAGGTCTCCTGACTAAGGAGATGACTCTACCCAGATGACTCTGGATTTAAAGGCTGCTACAGATGTGCTCTGCAAAGAGTTGGACACATGTGCTGATCTGTATTGCTCATGATCATCACACTAGATGGTAAGCAGGAGTGTCACGGATGTTGGACACAGCCTGGAAGAGAGATTCACCACAGATTAAAATTCAGTAGTCGGCAGTATACTGGGTTGTATTAATAGAGGTAGAGCACCTGAAACAAAGAAGGTGATAGTTGTGATCTACCCAGTGTTGGTTATACTAGCCTGGGACATTGCAGCTATTTTCAGGCAGAACACACTTTCAAAGAAGGGGGTTGGGAGGCTCGAAAAAGAAATCTGTCTTCAAATATCTGAAGGGCTATCATGTGAGAGGAAGATTAGATTTCTACTTTGGCCCAGAGGAGTACAATCAGAAGCAGGGAAGCAGCAGAAGAGCACTAGTTTGGAAATCAAACAGGCTTGGGTACACAGGGCCACTCACTGGCTATGACTTTGGGATGATTTACCTTATTGAGCCCAGGTTTGTTCATTTATAGGAGGGAGATTCTATCTTCCTCATAGAATTTTCTGGTAAATACATCAACTAGGGTATACTAATATTTGGCTGCCTTCCTAAACTAAGGGTTCAAATCTGTAAATGAGCTCCAGTGGACACCTAAGCGTATGTGTGCTGCCATCCGTTTCCCCTCCCCACTCCCATGGTCTGGGTTTTCCTTTGCTTGTAAGGGATGCATCACCCTGTGTGTGTTGTCCTTCCCAGCCTTCCTCGAGTTTCCTGCTTTAGGGCAACCACAGCACAGAGAAGCACTTCCTCCTGCTGGGCTTCTCTGATTGGCCTTCCCTGCAGCCTGTCCTCTCCGCCCTCCTCCTCTGCTACCTCCTGACTGAAACTGGCAACTCGGCGCTGGTGCTGCTGGCAGTGTGCGCCCATGTACTACTTCCTCTGCCATTTGTCCCTGGTGGATATGGGCTTCGCCACGAGCACGGTGCCACCCCTGCTAGCCGACATGCACCGCCAGGCGCTGAGGCTGGAGCGTGGCGGCTGCCTGGCGCAGCTGTGCGCATCTCTGGCGCTGGGCTCGGCCGAGTGCGTCCTCCTGGCAGTGATGGTTCTGGACCGCACGGCTGCCGGTGCAGTCTGCCGTCATCCTGGCCTACCGAGTGCCGTGGCCCGTGCTCTATGGGGCATGAGGATCAGAGGCAGCTGCAGGAAAGTAGTGGACACCTATAGGTTTCACCTGACAGCCACCTGCCTGTTCCATTGATCTGCCATCTACCCCTATCTGCAACCCATGCACAGCTACAACCAGCAAATTCATTTCTCTTTTCTACACTGTAGTCACACCCACCCTCAACCCACTCCTCACCACACTCAGGAATAAGGAAGTGAAGGGGGCAGCGAAGAGGTACCTGGGGGGTGTGGGGAGAGGGCAAGATGCACAGTGAGTCAGGAGGGCAGGAAGGAGGGGAGTGTTACCCCAGGGCCCAAGGATGGGAATGCCCACTGGAAAGTCAGTCGGTTTAGCCTTCAGGCTGTTCATTTCTCCTTGAGAATCTGTAAGGTTTGTCCTTAAGCAATCGATGGTTAATCACTTCCTCCCATCAGGAAAGGTTCATGTGCTTCTAGGGAAGTGTCTATATCTGTACACGTGCAGGTTTAGTGTTGGTGGAAATGGTCCTTGGGCTCTCTCTAAGCCAGTAAAGAGAGAATACATGCTTTGAGGAAGAATTTCACCATCCTCAGGGGATGCTATAACCAACCCCCACCTCCCCGCCGCATCCAGAGATTCCATGTGCTAAAATGATGTATGACATGATCACGGCTGTTAGAAGAGACCATGGAAGACCCCGTGGCCTGCTGTCAGAGTATCCCCAAATGACAAGGGGATCGTGGATTTTTCGCTGCAGGAGACACCATCCAGAAGCATAAGCCCTGGTCTCTCATCTCAGGGAATCAGTCCAACCAAATGTCCACCTGCCCACTTAAATAGTGCCCACCCCAGAGCACGTGACTCATGGTTGTGATGAACAACACCTATGAGTGCGCCTTGTGCTGTGTGGGGTTACATTCAGAAACGCTTCTGCAGGAAGTGGTTCTCGAGACAGTTATAAAGAAGGGAAGAGACTAGTAGGGGAGAGGGTGGACATATATCAGGTCAAGAGAAAAGCATACATGTGATCAGGAGGGAGACTTGAAGTGGTGACAGAGGAGGAAAGGAAGGGGAAGAGATGGAGGGAGCAGAGAGGGGAAAGCTCCGCTAGTCAGAGTGTGGGCAGAGTGTTGGGGTCAATCCAGAAACCAGTCTTCACCCCGCTCACTCAACCCAGAGAAGACCTGCTAGAGCCTAAGGCAGGCAGGAAAGAGACTGCTCCTCAATACCCCACCTTTCTGAAAGTGTTCCCACCTCCAGCATATCTATTCCCAAAGAGCTCCCACCAGAGCCATAAAATCTCTAGATCCCCAAGGTGAATATCTTGCCATGATCACCATCATCTCCAGAAATAAGAACCATTTAAGTGGGTGTGAGAATCACAGGGGGCTTGGTACCAAGTTTCATTCATACCAAATAGCTTTTAAAAAGTCAAGAGAACATAGTTATTTGAATTTCTAAATTATTTAGGAATAAGCCTGCAATCATGTCAGAGTAAGTAATAACTCACTTCGTATAAACTATTTCACTCTTCTCTGTAAGTAGAAAGTGAGTTTGGCTCAAAGTTTATTTACTGATATGACAGATGGAGCACTGGGCTAAACATAGATGCAAATACAAATATGAGTAGAACATGAGACCCCCACCTAAAACTTACTATATTGTTGGATGGAGAAGAAATAGACATTTTGAGATAAATCAGAAGGAACCAAGAAAGGATTAAATTGCAAGCTTCCTTGAATGTTATCTCTAATTTGCCTTAAATTTTCATTTATTAGTTTATAGTATATTATGTCTATATTATATGAATTCTGCCATTTAGTCAATTATGTTAGAATCAAAGAATTCCTGAGCTAGAAATATTCTGCGGTTTTCTCCCTACTCTGTTCACTCTTTGAGTTCTGTTTATCTTTCTGATTAATTTTGAGAATTTTTCAAAGGATGTGATTAGTGAGTAAGAATAAAAAGGATAAACGATCTTTTACTGCCGGTATCACTGCACTCCCAGGATGGTAATCCATCAATGCAGAAAAAGTAAGTTATCTTTGCTGTACCCCACAAAAAACCACGACATTGCAAATCAATTATACATCAACCATGACAAATTTGAAATCATCCAAATGGACTCTGCTTCCCAGGGCAGAGGCCTACTTGTCCTACTTCATTTCTGATCCCAGCACCTTGATGAAATAGTTATTCAGCATATCCACCAGCTGCTCCTGCAGGGTCTTACTGCCCATGACCAGCATGGTCAGCTGCTCAACAGTCGTCCAGGACAGGTTCCTAAGGATGGCAATGGTATTGATAAAGAGCCTCTCCTGTTCGTCAGCCGGTAGCTCCATTATGATCTGAGGAACTGGCTTAAACTTTCCACTCGTCATCCATGCACCTAACAGACCCCCGACGGCTCCCCCAATGGCTATTCCTGGTCGACCGCCCACCAAACCACCCACAACGGCCACAGTCCCAGTAACTAGGCCACCCAACCAGGAGTACTTGAAGGCCGCCTTCATCTTCTTCTTCTCAGAGACGGAGCACAGCAGCCTCATGATGTCATCAGTGCTAGGCATGTAGGCCCCATTCTCTCGGGATCCTCTGGGGGTCCTCTGGTGTTTTATGGTCTTTGAACTCCTCTGAAGGACTTTATTTTTCATGGGAACCTGGGCTTCAGATCGAGGGTGGTCACTGATGTTCTTCACTCTGTCCTGGAGAGGGCAGTGAAGCTCTGTAATTTCCCTTGCTCAGACTGGATATTCACCAGGACAACAAAGGACAGAAGAAAATTACCTACAGTGCCTGCTACCGTTTGCATCCTTTATTCCCCCTTCTTACTGCTCCCACCCTTCAATGCCTGCCTGATCCTCCTCATCCATTACAATAAGCTGTATCCCTTCCTTCTTTGAAATTTTCCAGGTTATAAGGCAAGAAAAACTGTCCCATTCCTTTGTGATCATACCTTGTATCCATCCCAAAGTATTTCAATGATTTCCCACTTTATTTTCCTATTTCCTATCCATACAAACTTTGTCAGACGTCAAGATTCACTGCCATCTGGAATTGATGTATATATACACCATTGATCCTAGGTGTAAAATAGATACCTCATGAGAACTTACTGTATAGCATAGGAACTCTACTCAGTGCTTTGTGGTGAACTAAATGGGAAGAAAATCTAAAAAAACATGGGCTATATATGCACATCTACCTGATTGACTTTGCTGTACAGCAGAAAGTAACACAACATTGTAAAGACACTGTGTGTGTGTGTGTGTGTGTGTGTGTGTGTGTATACGGGCATGTACACATGTGCTCAGTCATGTCTGACTCTTTGTAACCCTATGGACTGTAGTCTGCCAGACTCTTCTGTCCATGTGATTTTCCAGACAAGAATATTGGGCTGGGTTTTCATTTCCTTCTNGTGTGTGTGTGTGTGTGTGTATACGGGCATGTACACATGTGCTCAGTCATGTCTGACTCTTTGTAACCCTATGGACTGTAGTCTGCCAGACTCTTCTGTCCATGTGATTTTCCAGACAAGAATATTGGGCTGGGTTTTCATTTCCTTCTGCAGGGGATCTTCCCAACCCAGGGATGGATCCTGGATTTCTTGTGTCTCCTGCTATGGCAGGCAGTTTCTTTACCACTGAAACACCTGGGAAGCCACCTGGGAAGACACTATACTCCAGTAAAATTTTTTAAAAAATTCAATACAATCACAAAGTATCCAAAGATGTACACAAGATATCCAAAAAGAGTTTCTCAGACTTGAGAACCTAATGAAATGCTCACAGGGCTTCCTTTTTGAATATGTTACAAGGAAATCCTGGTTAGAAGATGCATCCTCTGTCCTGTTAGTTTCTTTTTCAATGTCCTAATGGTTTATAGTAATAGCTCATGTATTATAGCAACACTATGTTGCTAACACTATGCTAGGTGGAATCAATATAAGGAGGAGAAACATCAACAACCTCAGGTATGCAGATGATACCACTATAATGGCAGAAAGCAAAGAGGAACTAAAGAGCCTCTTGATGAGGGTGAAGGAGGAGAGTGAAAGAGCTGGCTTAAAACTCATATAAAAAAAAACTAACACCATGGCATCCGTCCCCATAACTTCATGGCAAATAGAAGGGAAAAAGGTGGAAGTAGTGACAGATTTCCTCTTTTGGGGATCTAAAATCGCTGTGGATGGTGACGCAGCAATGAAATCAGACCTCTGCTTCTTGGCAGGAAAGCTACGACAACCTAGTGTGTTGAAAGGCAGAGACATTACTCACTGACAAAGGTCCATATAGTCAAGATTCAAGTCTATGGTCTTCCCAGTGGTTACAATCGGTTGTGGGAGCTGGGCTATAAAGAAGGAAGAGCACCAAAGAATTGATGCCTTAGAACTCTGGTGCTGGAGAAGATTCCTGAGAGGACCCTGGACAGCAAGAAGACCAAATCAGTCAATCTTAAAGGAAAATCAGCCCTGAATACTTGTTGGAAGTACTAATCCTGAAGTTGAAACTCCAGTATTTCAGTCATCTAATGTGAACAGCTGATTCATTGGAAAAGTCCCTGATGCTGGGAAAGATTGAGGGCAGAAGGAGAAGAGGGCATCAGAGGATGAGATGGCTGGATGGCATCACTGATGCAATGGACATGAACTTGGGCAAACTCCAGAAGATGGTGAGGGACAGGGAGGCCTATGTGCTGCAGTCCACGAGGTTNACACTCTAGTATTCGTTCCTGGCAAATGCCATGGACAGGGGAGCCTAGCGGGCTACAGTCCATGGGGTCGCAAGGAGTCAGATACGACTGAAGTGACTTAGCATGCTCGTGTTCAATATCACTTGCTCATCTGTATTTCCAAATTTACCTGTTGCAGAAAATGATTTCTTCCTTTAATCAAATCAGGGTTCCACTTACAGAAAGTAGGAGGCATATCTTACTTCAAAATTTTGAATGTGGGAACTTTAATCCCTATCTTGTCACTGGAATGCTTCAGAGGACCTCTTCCGGGCTTCATTCAAAAATATCTTCCTAATCTAGATGCAACAGACATTTCTTTCCTGAAGTCTCACTCTTCTGTGCTAAGCATTGTCCTCATGCCAAGTACCTTCTGAGTGTTTATATTCTTACATCAGTTAACAGCTCAGGTCATAAAGAATATAGGATAACAGAGTTATGCGAACCTCTCTCTGGGGACTAGGAGGTTTAAGAGCCCTGGATCCCTAAACAGAATAAGGGAAAAGGGAATCAAAACAGTGTTTCCATAGTTTGAAGTTTTGCCAGCCCTGCTGAGCACAAAGGCCACTCCCACTTCATACCACGTACCCTACCTGAGCCCACGGCAAGGTCTCAATACCAGAGAACTCAGGGGCCCAACAACCAGGTCCTCTTCACAGACGCTTACTCCACATTGCGTAGGTATCCATGCCTATCTCCTCCACTTCCAGATGTCTTCCTGGCAACCCCATCTCCCCAGCACTGTCCCTCATGCACCCTGAGAGCTCCGTCATGTCTCAGAAGTCCTCTCTCTTTCCCCTCCACAGTATCAAATCCCAACTTACACCAGGGGCGGCAGCCATCTCTGCACTCAAGAGAGTAGAAACCGGAGAGAGAGCAAAGGAGCTGGCCTCCCATTTATAGAAGCAGCTAAAATCCTCTGCCTGTCTGCTGTGTGTATGTCAGGCTTTCCCGGACCCTTTGTTCTTGCAAGTGCTGGAGAATTTACTGTCACTTTCTCTACAGTGGATTCTGTAAGCAGAAATGTCATCTAATCAAGCATGTATCCGCTCAGCCAATCCATTGCCCTCCTTGTTCCTAATGTGAGATGACCCTTTAGTATTGGAAATTGTTCTGTGCTTAACCATCCACCACTCCCAATCCTGACTTCTATGTAGCCCTGGACCCTCAGTTGCTTGAATACTTTGAACACTTAATGGCCCTTTCCAGATGTTATCAGCTGAAATCCTGATAAACATTTACAAACCATGTGACCTTGGGCCTATTATTTAATCTCAATTATCTTCCTTTTTTACTGTATAAAATAGAAGTAGTAATCAATTTTAAGATGACTAAGATTAGAATTAATATATGAAAAGCAATATAAATTTATACCCCAGTCTGTCTTTACCTTGTGTAGAACCCTCAAAAAAATCTGTTTTCTGATGTGAAATAAGGACAATAGTTATGGTTAATAAGGATAAATGTATGAATGAATTATTAAATGAATGAATAAGGAAGTGAATAAAAAGTAAGAAATAACATTTACCTAGTACTTACTATATTTCAGAAGCTGACAAGATATTATTAAATGGTAACTCATTAAAATTTAGCATTCTAATGAGGTAAGTATTAGTATTTTTGTTGATAAGTGAAACTCCTATTAGTAGTAGCTGGTAAGCAAGTGTTCAGATGTGAACCTCTATTCCTGCATTCCTTGTCTTCTGTTGTGCCTCAGTGGAAAGAAAAGTGAGGTGTGTGTACACGTGCATGGTTTTTTATTACAGCACAGGTACAATTTGAAGGAAGGAATAGAGAGAAAGGAAAGTGGAGGATGCATGGAGCCTTAGGATGAATGAAAGGAAGAAGCATTTGGGAGGGCTCTATGTAGGCAGGAGCATCCCTAGGTGGTGGGCCCTGCCTGGAACAATCTATGTGTCTCCATTGGGTGGTGTGGTACAAAGAGTCCGTGAGTGCAGGACTCAGAGCCTGGAGGAAGACTGCACCCTGGTGCAAAGGTAGAGAAGACCTGCTCTCCCAGAGCCCTGAGTGACAAAAGATAACACTGTAAGGCAATTCCACAGCGCAGTAGAGAAACTGCCCGCTGGAGCTGGGAATCTCCAGCTTACACAGGATCTGGATTCTAAGAAATGGTGTCTCTTAAAGGAATGAAAAAAATAACAAATCTGGACTTTGACCTCTCTTTCCCCTCCTCCCTTCTTATGTGAAATTACCTCGCAGGCCAAGTCCAGGAGAAGGGGAGTTCTAAACGCCCCAGTGTCGCTTGCTGACCACAGGTTCTTCCTGGGATCTGATTCTTCTTTGCTTTTTACCATAGCGTCCATCTGACATTTTTCCATCAAGGTCACAATAAACTTTTTCAGAGGCAAAAAGATGTCGTTTCCTTTGCCCCTCTAACAAATCTGAAAAATCAGCCAAGGTCAAAGATCATGCTGTGGAGATCTTGGCAGGTTTTAAAACAAATGCCCAATTCAAATGTATTCTTTTTAATGGCTGAGTAATACTCCATNGGCCCCAGTGTCGCTTGCTGACCACAGGTTCTTCCTGGGATCTGATTCTTCTTTGCTTTTTACCATAGCGTCCATCTGACATTTTTCCATCAAGGTCACAATAAACTTTTTCAGAGGCAAAAAGATGTCGTTTCCTTTGCCCCTCTAACAAATCTGAAAAATCAGCCAAGGTCAAAGATCATGCTGTGGAGATCTTGGCAGGTTTTAAAACAAATGCCCAATTCAAATGTATTCTTTTTAATGGCTGAGTAATACTCCATTGTGTATATGTACTACAGCTTTCTTATCCACTGGGGGTTCAGGATTGGGAGCTCATGTACACCCATGGTGGATTCATGTCAATGTATGGCAAAACCAGTACAGTACTGTAAAGTAAACAACAACAACAACAACAAACACACAAATGCCTCGGATATTCACAGCCTCCCAGCACGGCACTAGCTGATGAGGTGGTCTAGGGCTCGTCACTGTCCCCTCTGGGACTCCCTGGAGCAGACATCTCTTTCCTATCTCTTTCATAAGTGCTCATTAAAGAGGTTGTAAAACTGCTTTGGGATCAGGAATATTGCTTCAGAAATGCCAAGCAAACTCAATCAAAATGCACCTGGAAATTCTTATATAATGATGGTTAGGGGAAAAGTCTCTGCAGCACTGTCCCTCAGGCATCCCTGAGAGCTCCATCATGTCTTGGAGGTCCTCCCTCTTTCCCCTCCACAGTATCAAATCCCAACTTATACCAGAGGAGGCAACCATCTCTGTGATCAAGAGAGTAGATACCAGAGAGAGAGCAAAGGAGCTGGCCTCCCGTTTATAGAAGCAGCTAAGTTGGAAATCCCCTATCTGCCTGCCTGCTGTGTGTGTCAGGCTTTCCCAGACCATTTGTTCTTGCAAGTGCTAGAGGATTTACTGTCACTTTCTCTACAGTGGATTCCGTGTGCAGAAATGTCATCTGATCAAGCATGTCTTCTCTCAGCCAATCCATTGACCTCCTTGTTCTTAAAGTGAGATGACCTTTTTGTGTTGGAAATTGTTGTGTGCTTAACCACATCCTTAACCACTCCCAATGCTGACTTCTTTGTAGCCCTGGACCCTCAGTGGCTTGATGACTTTGAACACTCGGTGGTCCTTTCCAGGTCTTTCCATCCTGGAACATGGTTTTACAGAAGTGTCTGTGTAATGAAAGGAATGGGAGCTGAGAACTCATTTCAATATTTTTGAAACCTTAATCATATGTCATGTTCTCCTCTTTGAAACTCTCACTAGAGAGTGAATCATGTTGGAAAACCTAATACCTATTTGAGTATATTTTGTGGGTGGAGACATATATTCTGAAACACATAGAATGAGTGTGAAGGGGGAAGAATGCCTGATGGAATCGAGTGGAAAACTTGACCTGCCTTTTCTCCCTTCAGACAGTTCTCCAGGGTCTCACTATCCCTGTGTTTAGAAAACACGATTGTGAGCTTTGACTGAGGCACAGCAATAAAGGGCTATCCCAAGTCCACTGTCCAGTAGGATCCAGGGATTCTGAAACTTCACCAGTGGGCAGGCAGAAAAACTCAGATTAGGTTGAAGATGATCGGGAAAGAGAAAGTCCTGCAGAAGGATAGGGATGGGGGAGGTTCCTGGAAAGAGTAAGGAAGAGTGGACAAGGCAGCCTGGAGTAAAGTGTTTTCAATTTTCAAACTTTACTGGCACTCATTTAATTTCTTAAATCTTCATGCCACTTCTGGAAAGAGAAGAGGAAGTGTGGATGGTTAAAACAGCTCAAAATTAAATCACATCTTCTCAGAGCTTTTCTGTCTTGCCCATCTGGCTCCAGGGACCTATGCCATGTTGGTGCCAAAGTTTGCATTCTCAGCGGAAGCAGGGAACCTTGGTCAGAATCTCCAGAATGCTGAATCCAGAAATGTCGTTTGCCAGGAATGATATTTGTGTGCCAGTACCCCTGAGATCTCTTCCCATAGCCCCACCCTGAGCTGCAGATCTGTGGATTTAGCTGCTTCCAAGCATGGTTCTGTGGTTCTTTCCTGGGAAATACCATGTATAGAAGAGTCTGGAGAGCTACATACAATCCATGGGGTCACAAAGGGTTGAATTGGACTGAGAGACTAACACAGACACATACACACACACAAATGTTGTCAGGCACTATTTTAAGAGCTCTGAATGTTTGACTAGTTAATAAATATTATTTTCAAGTCAAGAAAAGGGCATGGAAGGTTAAGCAACATTGCCCAAGGATGCTTATGAATGAGCACAGCAACACTGAACCTCTGAAGGCTGACTTCCAAACATGTATTCTTAATCACAATAATAATATTTGCTCTATCTATTGGGGCTATAACTAGAGAACCATGTATACATAATATTTAGACAGGGATAAAAAGAATTCCTTACTGAAAAATTAAAAATTGCAAGATTATTATTTCAAGTGAAGAACAGTAAAAATGATGTTGAAAATAGGTTATCTATAAAAGATACCCATTGGCAAAATTGCAGTAGAAAGATTCCATTAACTTTATCCATCACATCAACTATGATGGTTTCCATACCATTGATTTAGCATGACACTCAAGAGTTAAAGACTTTGAATCCACATTCATTTGTTTGAAAAATACTGATCAATCTGAGATCCAGGAAAGAAGTACAGGAATCTCAGCAGTCATCTAGTCATCTAGATGACCATATATACATGAAAATATTGAGATGAAGGGAAATGAGGTGACCCCCTCATATCAAATCGCTGGACCAAGAGAGTTCTGTTAAGTGGAACCCAGGTCTCCTGACTAATGAGTTTTCCTCTACCCAGAAGACTCTGCATTTAAAGGCTGTTACATGTGCCTGTCTGTGTTGCTCATGATCATCATACTAGATGGTAAGCAGGAGTGGCATGGACATTGGACAGAGCCTAGAAAAGAGATTCACCACAGATTAAAATTTGGCATTCAGCAGTATATTGGATGTATTAATGGAGGTAGAGTACCTGAAACAAAGAAGGTGGCAGTTCTGAGCTACCCAGTGTTGGTTATACTAACCTGGGCTATTGCACCTATTTTCAGTTCAGTTCAGTCGCTCGGTCATGTCTGACTCTGTGACCCCATGAACCACAGCACGCCAGGCCTCCTTGTCCACACTAACTGCTGGAGCCTACTCAAACCCATGTCCATTGAGTCGGTGAAGACATCCAACCATCTCATCCTCTGTTGTCCCCTTCTCCTCTTGCCCTCAACCTTTCCCAGCATCAGGGTCTTTTCCAGTGAGTCAGCTCTTCACATCAGGTGGCCAAAGTGTTGGAGTT
>SJYV01036825.1:1574-42798 GCA_006410875.1 Neotragus pygmaeus | reverse complement strand
TAGCTTGCAGAAGCCAAGGTGGGCACAAATTGGGCCCTGACCTCCAGATCTCAGGGATCTGTGCTCTGATCCCTGATGATTGCTTCTGATCTTAGAAATGCAAACAAAGAAAAGGGCAGCCATTGTTGTATTCCCCTCATTGCTGTAAGCCCCTCCCCCTCTGGCTGAAGTGACTTTCAGGGTATTTAAAGAGCCAGTGCCCTTTATTTTTC
The DNA here is from genome assembly GCA_006410875.1 of Neotragus pygmaeus. Lineage (NCBI taxonomy): Eukaryota > Metazoa > Chordata > Mammalia > Artiodactyla > Bovidae > Neotragus > Neotragus pygmaeus. The sequence continues at coordinate 42,586 of SJYV01036825.1, read as the reverse complement.
TCTGTTTAATTTTTCTCTTTTTCCCTTTCTGGGAATCACATATTAAAAACTGGGACCTTCAAAAACAGCTGCATTTCCAGGTAAAATTAAAAAAGTACCACACTTGTAGCTTAGTTGAAAATAATCTGCCTGAAAGGCAGGAGACCCAGATTCAGTTNTCTTTTTCCCTTTCTGGGAATCACACATTAAAAACTGGGACCTTCAAAAACAGCTGCATTTCCAGGTAAAATTAAAAAAGTACCACACTTGTAGCTTAGTTGAAAATAATCTGCCTGAAAGGCAGGAGACCCAGATTCAGTTCCTGGGTTGGGAAGATCCCCTGAAGAAGGAAATGGCAACCCACTCCAGTATTCTTGCCTGGAGAATTCCATGGACAGATGAGCCTGGAAGGCTACAGTTCTTGGGATCACAAGAGTCAGACACGACTCAGTGCCTAAACCACCACCATGTATTAAGGAAAGAGCATAGGCTCTGAAAAGACCGAGAAGACCCAGTTCAGGCTGATCCTTGGCACAGAGAGAGGTTACAGCAATCAGAACAAAAACAAACCAAGAACAATTGTAAAAAAAAAAAGACAAAAAACTTACATTACCATGTGTAAAATAAATAGCCAACAGGGAATTTGCTGTATGGCTAAGAAACTCATATAGGGGCTCTGTATTAACCTAGAGGAGTGGGATGGGGAGGGAGTTGGGAGGAAAGTTCAAAAGGGAGGGGATTTATGTGTACCTGTGGCTGATTCAGGTTGAGGTTTGACAGAAAACAACACAATTTTGTAAAGCACTTATCCTTCAATAATGATAAAAAATCCTGAGAAAGGGAGAATCTTATTTCTAGAATTACAATGTTATTAGGTTCAAATGTCCAATTTTAGCCAACAACAACAAAAAAAATCACAAAATATTTAAAGGAACAGAAAAATATTGTCCATTCAAAGGCAAATAATAAAGAGAANAAAAATCCTGAGAAAGGGAGAATCTTATTTCTAGAATTACAATGTTATTAGGTTCAAATGTCCAATTTCAGCCAACAACAACAAAAAAATCACAAAATGTTTAAAGGAACAGAAAAGTATTGTCCATTCAAAGGCAAATAATAAACAAAGAGAAACTTCCTGAAAAAGATGTGATGGCAGATCTGTTAGGTAAAGACTTAAAAAGTCTCAAAAACTTCAAGGGAGATGTAGAGAGAATCAAGAAAACCATGTATGATCAAAATGCTAATATCACTCAAGAGATGGAAAATCTAAAAAGAAGCCAAAAAGAAATTCTGGAGCTGAAAAATACAATAACTGATATGAAAAATTCACTAAGGGGATTCAGAGGTAGATTCAAGCAGGCAAGAGAAAGAATCAACAAACTTGGAAGTTATTGGGTCTACGGAACAGAAAGAAAAGATTGAGGAAAAGTGAGCAGAACTTAAGGGAGTTGCGGATATCCCAGGATAAAAGAGAGAGAGAAAGGGGCAGAGAGTATATTTGAAGAAATAATGTGTGCAAGCTTTCCAGATTTAAAGGAAGACATGAATATAAGCATCCAAGAAACTCAGTGAACTCCAAGTAAGATTAACTTCAAAGAGACCCACTCCAGGACACATTATAATCAAACTTTCAAAAGACAAAGACACAGAGAGAAAGCAGCAGGAGAAAAACAAATAATCACAAAATGGGGATTCTCAATAAGATAATAAGCAGATTTCTCATCAGAAACTTAAATGGCCAGAAAGCAGTGGACCCATATATTCAAATTGCTAAAAGAAAAAAAGCTGTAAACTTATTTTCCTTAAAACCAGCAAAACTATACTTCAGGAGTGAGGGAGAAATTAGGACATTCACAGATAAAAGAGTTTTTGTATGTTATTGAAGTTGCTGTTGCTGCTGCTGTTGCTGCTAAATCGCTTCAGTCATGTCCGACTCTGTGACCCCATAGACGACAGCCCATCAGGCTGCACCGTCCCTGGGATTCTCCAGGTGAGAACACTGGAGCAGGTTGACATTTCCTTCTCCAATGCATGAAAGTGAAAAGTGAAAGTAAAGTCGCTCAGTCGTGTCCGACTCAGCGACCCCATGGACGGCGACCCCATGGACTGTAGCCTACCATGCTCCTCCATCCATGGGATTTTCCAGGCAAGAGTACTGGAGTGGGATGCCATTGCCTTCTCCGATGTTATTGAAGTTAAGCTGATACAAATTTAAATTAGAATGTTATAACTTTGGGATGTTAAATATGACTCTCATGGTAACCACAAATAGCTATAGAATATATACAGAAGAAAATAAAAAGCAATAAACATTCCATTTCAAAAAAATCAACTAAGCACAAAAGACAGTAATGCAGAAAATGAAGGACAAAAAAAGTTCTAAGGCGCATTGAAAACAAATAGCAGAATGACGGAGTGTCATTCCTTGTAAGTACTTGAAATTTAAGTGGATTAAATCCTCCAACCAAAAGATAAAGAATTATAGAATGAATTAACAAAGCAAAACAAAAATATGACCTAATTAGATACTGTCAATAAGAGATTCACTTTAAAAGACACAAAAAGATTGGCAGTGAAGGACAGAGAAATATGTTCCATGGAACTATTAACCAAGAGAGCAGAGGTGGTTATGCTAACGTCAGACAAGATAGACATGAAGTTCAAAAACACTTACACCTAATAACAGATCATCAAAATATATGAAGCAGAAACTGACAGAACTGAAGAAGTAATAATCACTGGAGACTTTAATAACCACTCTTAGTAATGAGAAAAAAATTCGTATAGAAGTAGGGAAATAAAAAACTTGAACAACACAATAAACCAATGAGATTTTAACAGATGTATATGTACAACTCTACCAAACAACAGCAGCATACAGTGTACTTCCTAAATGCACATGGGAAATTTTCCAGGATAGGCCACATAGAAACAAGTATCTTAGATAGCCGTGGCAAGTTTCTTTTCCCCAGCTATGAATTAGAAATAATAAGGTGTCTGGGGTCTCTGAGGTGTAAATAAACGTAAAGCAGCTAGTATAGTGTCTGGTGTGTAGTAGGCTCTCAATAAATAGTAGTGAAGAACAATAACAGTAAAACACTCAGGGAAGTTCAGGTGTCCTTTCTAGATTTCAATATATTGTGACCATGTATCCTGCATAAGACCTGTTTTTTGTACTAAGCAAAGGGGCCTCAGGTTATTCCTCTAAGAAACAATTCTTTGCTTGAGCAGGAATAGGGAAAGTTCCCCCAAATCTCCTAATGTGGTTTTTCTGAGATATCAATAACAAAACAGGTCATATTCATTCCACTGATACTACATCCACTTCCATTTATGATATCTTGCAACTAGTTCCTTTGAGTCAGTCTGGAATGGGGAAGGTCAAGACCCAGAAACTTGGCTATTGCTGATTAGGACCACTCTACATTTCTGTCTTCACACAAGTATGATTGAGTCCAGGTCTGTCATTTTATAAACAGAGATATGCAGAGCTAAGTAGCGGTAGAGCCTGAATTCAAATCTTTGCCTTATCTCTAGCATAGGGAACATATGACACAGTTGACTGACATTTTGAAGACTTTATAAGGATAAGTATATGTACATGGGCATTGACAGGATTAAAAGAACTAGCAAGGGTGTTGAGGTGCCCAGAGATGCTAGCAAAAGTGGAAACTGTTACCCCTGTGCTTGAAGAGTCAAAAGAATAAACAGTATTACCTAAGTCCTACTGAGAGCTGAAAGTTGAAGGATACAGGCACTACCAGAACTGCAGCCAAGCAGGAAACCTTCTGTTCCCATTCTGATCTCCTGCTGTGCATCCCAGTAATGTTGGGTTAAACCCAATGAAAAGAGGGTGCAGCAGAGAGTCTAGGTGATGTAGCATGTGGACATCAGCTTTCTGGGGCTCAGAGTGGATCTGGGGAAGAATAGCAAATAGCCACACTGCTATCAAGTCAAACTTTTTTTTCTTTTCACAGGGTCCATGTAGATAGTCAGAAAATTGGGAACCAAAGTTAGTACACCTTAGAATTCTTTCTGCACATCGAAAGAGTTACAAAAGATACTTCTCCTTGAGTTTGAGAACCACCACCACCGCCGCCTGCCTCCATCTACCTGTTGGCACTGGGTTCATGGTTTCTGAAATTATCAAGTCTGGCAAAAGGAGTATGACCTTGGAGTAAGTCTGGAGTATGACCAGACTTAGAGGAAAACACGTCTCCAGATTTCTGTCTCGGTGTGACTGTTGACCAAGCAGGGTCACAAAGAATACATGGCTGTGAGCATCTCAAGGTCACCTGGTCCAGGGTTGAGGAGATGATCAGTTCTTCCGTAAACCAATGAAATAGAGTTCATGCTCCCTGAATGAAGAGGGAAGAACCAGACCAACAACACTGGCCATGGAAAGTTTTAAGATTCTTGATTATTCATACTCTGAAGATCAACAGCTGAGTTGGGGGTTAGACCATTGAAGCTGAAAGTTAGATTGTTCCAAGAACCTCTCTGCGCCTCCATGGGTGGCAGTACTCAATTAAAACATGGGGAAAAGCATGGCTATAGAGAATGGCTGCTGGGGCAAGGAGATAGGAGAGGTTTATCAACATCCTGAGGTGCTTTGAGGATGTCCCCTTGACATTGTCAGTTGGATTTGTTCAGTTAACACCTTTAGAAGGTTAAACTCTTGCCATTTTTTCTCAACAGCGATGCTTTTGGTTGATTGTGGTTTCTATGGTTTGCCTGCTTCCTGTGACCTACTAAAATAGATTAGTGAGTTCTAGGATTTTACATCTTCAGTTCAGTTTTGGTTAAAAACAATGATCTAGACCAATACCCATCAAAGAAGCACAGTTTTTTGTTCCTTCATGTTCTGGTCATTTCTTTATGATAAAAATTATACAAACTATTTCCACTGTTTTCGTTCCAAGTGACAAAGTAATACAACAGGGCATATAGTCTAAGCAGGAAAGCCCAGAAACAACACATGATTTTTGGAAAGGAAAAGTGTCAAGTAACACTCAGAGGTGAGACTTGGAATTTCTCCATCTTTTTTAACCCTCCAAGTTCAATAGCATCTCCAAGTGAACCAAGAACAGACTTGAATATGTAATGAAGAATAGAAATAAAAATGCCATCAAAATGGTAATTTGAGTCTGTATTAACTTAGAGTGTAAAGGTAGCAGATTGATGTTTCCATACCTTTAGGCCAAATAAACCTTGGGGAAATAGTGTGAAGTCAGGATCTTTAATACATTCACTTGCTGTCAAGTGACTTAAATTGATATTACTTGAACAATATAGTAGGGAGATAATGGGTGTTTTTCCATAGCTCTGATGCTTCAGACTACTCTGTGACTAGAATCAGATCTCAGTCTAGATGCCTCAGAGGTGGCCTGCTCTGGGGAAGAAATCTTGAGTGAGAATTGGTCAGAACAAAGTACTTAGAAGACATTTTCACCTACCTCCCAAGACATGACAGCGGTGGGTTGGGGACTGGTTCTGGGGAATGAGAAGCTAGAAGTCACTCTCACCACCATTACCTGCCCCCCCCCCCAAGGCATGATGAGTAGGAGGAGGATGGAACGAAGTATCTACAGGATGAGGTTTCATACATAGCATTAGGGACCATAGGTCGTCTCTCCACCTCTGACATCATCTACTATTTGAGTGTGGCTTCTGAGGTGTCCCAGGGTAGAACACAATGCTCTACCCAGCTGCAGGAAACCCAGATCATGTTCTTTGCAGGCACAGGTGGCATGAGAAGAAACCCACAAAGCTGGTATGGCAGACTATGATTGGAGGACATGAATGAGGACTCATCCTGGGCTGCTGAGTAGGCAGTGGCTGATGGAAGATAGTTGGAGAGACCCTGATCAATGGTCTAGTTGGAAATATATGCCTATCAATGCTTTAAACCTGCTATATGCAGACGTGTACATGTGTGTGCTAAGTCACTTCAGTTGTGTCCAACTCACAACCTTGTGGACTGTAGCCCACCATGGGATTCTTCAGGCAGTATTACTGAAATTGGTTGCCATGCACTCCTCCAGTGGACTGCCTGATTCAGGGATCAAACCCACATCTCTTTTATGTCTTCTGCATCAGCAGTTGGTTTCATTACCACTAGTGCTATCTGGGAAGCCCCAGACATATACATATATGTGTGTGCATGCATGCTAAGTTGTTTCAGTCGTGTCTGACTCTTTATAACCCTTTGGACTGTAGCCTGCCAGAGACTCTGTCCATGACATTCTCCAGGCAAGAATACTGGAGTGGGTTGCCTTGCCCTCCTCCAGGGGATCTTCCTGACCCAGGGATCAAACCCACATCTCTTACATCTCCTGCATTGTCAGGCAGGTTCTTTACCTCTAGTGCTACCCGGGAAGCCCCATATACATATGCATATGTGTCTATATATCATGTTGCAAACAAAAGCTTGTTCTTTGTAAAGATCAACAAAGTTGACAGACCTCTAGCTGCACTGATTAAGAAAGAAAAGATATAAAAATATCAGATGAAAGTGCTTATTTACCAAATTTATAGAGATAGAAAAGGATTATAAGAGAACGCTATGAGCAATGTCCACCAATAAATAACCTAGATAAAGTGGAAAAATTCCTAGAAGCACATAAATTATCCAAGACTGACTCAAGAAGAAATAGAAAATTTGAAAAGATCTGTTAAAAATTAGAGATTGAATCAGAAGTCAACTGAAAGCATTCAGGACCAGGTGGCTTCACTGGTGATTACTACCAAACATGTAAAAAAAAATTAACATCCGTCCTTTTCAAACTCTTCCTAAAAATGAAAGAGGAGGGAACATTTCCTAATTTATTCTTTGTAACCAGTGTTACCCTGAGATCAAAGCCAGACAGAGACCAGTTTCACTTATGAATACAAGTGCAGAACTAATAGCAAAATACTAGCAAACTAAATTCAGCACGTTGAAAAGATCATACTCTATGGCCAACTGGAATTTATGCAAAGAATGTAAGCATGGTTCAGTGAAAGAAAATCAACCATTGTAATACACAACAGAATGAGAGAAAAAAAATATAATCACCTCAGTTAACACAGAAAAGCATTTGGCAAAATTAAATTCCTGTTCACAGCAGAAGCACTAAAAAAATTAGAAATACAAGGAAACTTCCTCAATGTGATAAAGGTCGTGTGTGAGACCTCATAGTTAGTATCATACTCAAAGACCAAAAGCTTTCTCTCTAAGATCAAGACAAGAACACTTACTTTTACCACTGCTGTTCAGCACTGTACTGGAAGTTCTAGCCAGAGCAATCTGGCAAGAAAAGGAAATAAAAGTCATCCAAGTTGGGAAGAAAGAAGTAAAACTCTCTCTTTTCACAGATGACATTATCATACATATAGAAAACCCCAAGGAAGTCACAAAAAAGCTCTGCTAGAGCTAATAAACACATTTAGCAAAGCTGCAGGAAACAAAATCAGGGCACAAACGTCAGTTATGTTCTTATATGCCGGCAGCAAACACTCTGAAAAGAAATTGAGAAAACGATTCGACTTATAATGGATGGCATAAAAAAGAATAAAATACCTAGGAATCAATATAACTATAGAGCTTAAAGACTTGTATACCCTATCTATAAAACACTGAAAGAAATTAAAGAAGACTTGAATATACGAAGGACAGCACATGTCAATGGATTAGAAGACTTAAATCGTTGAGACCGCAATATTGCCCAAAGGTATCTAAAGATTTAATGCAATCCCTATCAAAATTCCAATGGCCTTTTGTAGAAATGGAAAAACTGATCCTCGATTACATAGATGTTTCAAGGGATACCAAATAGTCAAAACAATTGAAATGATAGTAGCCCCAGCAAAGCAACTTTGGAGAATTTCAGCTTTCCAATTTTATAACTTACTGCAGTGCTGTAGTCATTAGTGCCAGTTTATCCTGGCATAATGATAAACATGTAGATCGACAGATTATAATTGAGAGAGTCCAGAAATAAATTTCACCCCTTTCTTTTCATGCCTTCAGGCTTTCCCAGCATCAGGGTCTTTTCCAATAAGTCATCTCTTTGCATCAGGTGACCAAAGTATTGGAGCTTCAGCTTCAGTGTTAGTCCTTCCAATGAATGTTCAGGGTTGATTTCCTTTAGGATTGACTGATTTGATTTCCTTTTAGTCCAAGGGACTCTCAAGAGTCTTGATTGACTAATACAATGTGCAATAAGGATCTAATTTTTGTAAATTATTGGAGTATTATTGCTTTACAATGTTGTATTAGTTTCTGCTGTACAGGAAGGTGAATCAGCTATACATATACATATATTTTCACTTTTTTGGATTTCCTTTCCATTTAGGTCACCACAGAGAACTGAATAGGGTTCCCTGAGCTAGAGAGTAGGTCCATATTGATTTTTTAAAAGCAGTTTTATTGAGATATAATTCACAAACCATAAAATCTACCCATTTAATGTATAAATTTAATGTTTTAGCATATTCACAGTTGTGCAGCCATCACCATAAGCTAATTTTAAAATATTTTCATCACCCCAACAGAAACCCTGTACTGTTATCAGTCACTCTGCATTGCCTCTCCCAGTCTCTGTCCTCCTGCCATGCCAGATCTAGGCAAACACTGTTCTACTTCTGTTTCTATGGAATTGTCTCTTCTGGACATTTCATGTACAGAAGGTGGTTTTTCATGACTATTTTCTTTCACATAGCATACTGTTTTCAAGCTTTATCCATGATATAGCATGTATCAGTATGTCTTTCCTTTTGTGGCTGAATAGTATTATATAGATAAGCCACATTTTATTTATCACTCATTAGTTGACATATTTGCGTTGCTTCTACTTTTTGGCTATGATGAATAAAGCTGATTTGAACATTTGTATACAAGTTTTTGTGTGGATATATATTTTCATTTCTCTTGGATATATACCAGGGGTCGGGTTGCTAGCTCGTATAGTAAGTGTATGTTTAAGTTTTTGAGAAACTGCCAGGTTGGTTTCAAAGCTGCTGCTGTATATTTTACATTAGTACCAGCTATGTGTTAGAGTTTCAGTTTCTCCACATCTTGCTGGCGATAGTTGTTATCTGTGTTTTTTATTGTAACCACCCTGGTGTGAATTGGTATCACATTGTGGTTCTGATTTGCATTTCTCCAATAGATAATGATATTGAGCATCTTTTAATGTGCTTATTGGCCATTTTTGTATATTCTTTGGAGGAATATCTGTTCATGTCCTTGGCCCACTTTTTGTCTGGGTTATTTATCTTTTCAGTTATTGAGTTGTAGTCATTCTTTGTGTATTCTGGATATGTCTCTTATTAGATATGCTGTGTGTAAATATATTCTCCCATTTTGTTTGTTGTGTTTTCGCTTCCTGATGATATCATTTGCAGCACAAATATTCTTTTAATTTTGATGAAGTTCAGTTTATCTACTCTTTCTTATGTTCTTGGTGCTTTTGGTGTCATATCTAAGAAAACACTGTCTAACCTAATGTCATAAAGATTTATTCCTATGTTTTCTTCTAGGAGTTTAATCATTTTAGGTGTTACATTTAGTTCTATGGTTCATCTTGAATTAGTTTTTGCATATGGTATGATGTGATTATTCAAATTTGTTTGTTTTTTGAGGGGATGAGATTTGTATGTCCCATTGCTGGCATAGCCCTGGGTAATGAAACATCAATAGTCTCACTGGACCCCCATAGCCCAGTTGGCTTCAGGTTGGGACTCAGGTTCATTCTTTTGCATGTGGCTATTCAGTTATCCCAGTGGCATTTGTTGAAAAGACTATTCTTTCCCCTACTGAATGATCTTGGCACTCTTGTTGAAAATCAGTTGATTATAAATATAAAGTTTTACTTCTAGACTCTCAGTTCCATTCCATGGGGCTTCCCTGGTGGCTGAGACAGTGAAGAATCTGTCTGCAGTGTGGGACACCCAGGTTCAATCCCTGGGTCAGGAAGATCCCCTGGAGAAGGGAATGGCTACCCACTCCAGTATTCTTGCCTGGAGAATTCCATGGACAAGGGAGCCTGGTGGGCTACAGTTCATGGGGTTGCAATCAGTGGGATATGACTGAATGACTAACACTTTGCTATACCATTTATCCATTGTCTTGATTACTGAAGCTTTGTAGTAAGTTTTGAAATCATCAAGTATGAATCTTCCATCCACGTTTACTCTTCTTTAAAGATTGTTTTGACTGTTCTGGGTTCCTTGCATTTCCATATCAATTTTATATTCAATGTATCAACTTCTGCAAAAACCAGGTGAAATTGCATAGGGATTGAGTTGAACCTGCAGATCCGTTTGGGGAATATTTCCATTTTAACATACTGAGGTTTATTATTACCTCTGTTTTTGCTACCCCACTGTCTCTAGTACAAAACTGCTATCCTCTAGGTCACTTGGTGGTCTAAAATGACCCAGCCATCTTGCCCATATTCAGACAGCAGAAAAGAGCAAGAGAGGAAGAAAAAAAAAAAAGGAACTCATCTCTTTGCTTCTAAGGTTAAGGTTTGCAGAAGCTGTACACAGCACTTCTGTTCACTTCTCATTGGCCAAAGTTCCATGATTCTTAGTAGCAAGGAAAGCTGACAAAAGTCATCTTTTGACTGGCTATGGTTGCCTTGTCTAGGATTTTGTTACTAAGTAAGATAGAGCTACTAAGAAAGAAGAGCTATTAGAAGGCAACCAATAGTCTCTGTCAGAGTTAGACATTTGGGTGTATTTCTGCCTCCTCCCCCATAGTTGTATCAGGCATGGTAGAACCTTGTCATCTGACTTAAGAGCCTCTTAAGACAGACAATCCTGACTTTAAGCTATAGGTATTGAATGTCTTTATTACCATTTTGTTTCTTTACAAATTGTGAAACTTTTACTTCTAATTGCATTTTGAATAAAAGAACATTTGGTCTTCCTTCTCCTTTTATGCTTGTCTTTCCCTATCCAGCTGTTTTGTATTTGTCTTTATCTAATTCCCTAAGCCAGAACAAGACTTCGCGTGTTGGCCCAAACTGCTTGCCCTGTGGGGATATTGGAGCTGTAACAACAGGTGATGTGATTCATGCTCTGTTTCCAAGTGAGTTCTGAGTCCTTTTGCCTCCATGGGCCTGCTGCCCTGTATAAACTGTGCACCTGGGGAAGAGCAGGGTACAGCAGCCAGCCTTTGTTCAAGAGTTGTGGAAACTCATCCTACCTTTGGTTTTAAGACTCAACCTGGCTCCCATCTCCATCTCATGCATACATTTTTAGTACCTGTTACCCCAGGAGAAATATCAATAACCTCAGATATGCAGATGACACCACCATTATGGCAGAAAGTGAAGAAGAACTAAAGAGCCTCTTGATGAAAGTGAAAGAGGAGAGTGAAAAAGTTGGCTTAAAGCTCAACATTCAGAAAACTAAGATCATGACATCTGGTCCCATCACTCCATGGCAAATAGATGGGGAAACAGTGGCAGACTTAATTTTGGGGGGCTCCAAAATCACTGTGGATGGTGACTGCAGCCATGAAATTAAAAGATGCTTACTCCTTGGAAGAAAAGTTATGACCAACCTAGGCAGCATATTATAAAGCAGAGACATTACTTTGCCGACAAAGGTTGTCTAGTCAAGGCTATGATTTTTCCAGTAGCCATGTATAGATGTGAGAGTTGGGCTACAAAGAAGGGTGAGCACTGAATTGATGCTTTTGAACTGTGGTGCTGGAGAAGACTCTTGAGAGTCCCTTGGACTGCAAGGAGATCAAGCAAGTCTATCCTAAAGGAAATCAGTCTTGAATATTCATTGGAAGGACTGATGTTGAAGCTGAAACTCCAGTACTTTGGCCACCTGATGCAAAGAACAGACTCATTAGAAAAGACCCTGATGCTAGGAAAGATTGAAGGCAGGAAGAGAAGGGGATGACAGAGGATGAGATGTTTGGATGGCAAATCTGACTTGATGGACACAAGTTTGAACAAGCTCCGGGAGTTGGTGATGGACAGGGAAGCCTGGTGTGCTGCAGTCCATGGGGTCGCAAAGAGTCGGACACGACTGAACGACTGAGCTGAACTGAACGGAACCCACCAAATGCCACACTTCTGGCTGCAATCACCCGCTTTGTACCTGGGCTTATGGTTTAGTTCTACTCACCACATTTGGTTTTCTGTTCCACTTCCGGTTCCAAGATGCTTGTTTTAGAGATAGAATTTGTCATATATATATTTCTTTTATTTTTTTTTAACCACTGTATATCTTCATAACAGAAAGAACACAACCAAAGAAAAAGTTACTAACCCATGGATGAGAAATTAGTGTTTTCAAGGAACTGAAAGAAGACCAGTATGGCCAGAGCACAATCAGTCTGATAGAGTGTGTGTGAATGTTTTTGTGGTTAAAAGTAACCAGACTGTTGTTGTTGTTCAGTCGCCCAGTCGTGTCCGACACTGTGACCTCATAGACTGCAGCTTGCCAGGCCTCCCTGTCCCTCACCATCGTCTGAAGTTTGCCCAAGTCCATTGCATTGGTGATGCCATCCAGCCACTTCATCCTCTGATGCCCTCTTCTCCTTCTACCCTAAATCTTGCCCTGCACCAGGGACTTCTCTAGTGAATCAGCTGTTCACATCAGATGACCAAAATACTGGTGCTTCAGCTTCAGCATCAGTCCTTCCAGTGTGTATTCAGGGTTGATTTCCCTTAAAATTGACTGATTTAATCTTTTTGCTGTCCAAGGGACTTTCAGGAGTCTTCTCTAGCACCATAATTTGAAGGCATGAAGTCTTTAGCGCTCTGCCTTCTTTACAGTCCAGCTGTCACAACTGTGTGTGACCACTGGGAAGAGCATAACCTTGACTATAACCAGATTGTACAAGGCTATATTAAGGAGTTTAAGTATAATACAAAGTAGCACAGGCTTTGGATCAGGAACATATAGAAGGGAAGTGAGAAATTGCATTTTCCAGAATCCCTCACCTTGTATGGATTTCACATGGCTTCCCTTCTCTGTATGGTTAGAGGTCTCCAATAAGGAGAACGTGCCTATGCTTGGAAGGCAGAAGGGCAGAAAGGCCATTATTCTCAGAACTTTGTGGCAGCCAGATACAAGGATTTTTCAGACTTTTATATCTTGCTTTACTGTAAAGAGAACCAGCAATTATACTATTCATGAAATATTATCATAGGGTATCATTGTATTACTTGAAATGGGGACTAGCTGGGGCTTTTCATGATATTTTATCTTTTTCTGTACGCTCATTAACTTGGCCAATATTTAGCTGCTTCAGGTAGATGAGCATTGCAATGTGTAATGATTAGCCCTTAGAATGTCCCTATAAATTGTCCTCAGTATTTGTTACTGACTTTGCACTGATCTTTATTATTTATTCTTTAGATCCCTATCAGGGAAAACTAATGGTTCATGTGTAGTATGACTGGAAACAGAACACGTACATTCATTCACCAAATGCTGACTGAAGTCCCGAAGTGTTTTGGATACTGTGCTGATGAAATAGAAAGATGCATAAGGCACAACAAGGTGTCTGCCTTCAAGGGAATGGCAGTGTGACAGAATGGAGAACTTTTGATGCAGGGCAGCATAAGATAATAGCCACCAGTGTAGATCTATGTGCTTTGGAGAGCTTAGAGAGGAAGGACCTCCCACTGGGGGTTTCCGACAAAAAAGGATTCATGGGAGGAAGGGCATTTGAGATGAGCTCTGAAGAATTTAAATCTGGTGAGATGGTGAGGGAGGAGATTTCACTTAGAAGAGATGGAATGAACAAAAGTAATGAGAGAGAAAGAGGGATAAAGATGTGGTGAAGACATGTTACTGGAGATAAGGCAAAGATGTTAGGTTGACTCACGGAAGTTGTGGAAAACCTTTAATAAGTTCAGGCCTTATATGACTTGGTGCTCTGACAAGGAAAATAAATCTGATGGGGCTGAGCAGAATGGATTGAGGCTAGTGCCAGGAGGCCTGGTGTTACCTGGTATGAGGTAACTGGAGAGAGGGACTGGAAGGGAAAGGAGGGATGGGTACAGATGAGAAGCTGAAGGGAAAATGCATGGGGTTGTGTGTATGTTACTGATTAGGACTGACAGTGAAGATATTAGACCCAGAACTTTGCTTCTTACTCCTTTGCTGCATCAGCCTGGTCCCTCTTCATGTTAGGGGATCTAGAGCCTCACTCCTCAGAGTGTGGTCCACAGCGTCGCCATTGCCTGGGAGCTTTTTAGAAATGCAGATCCGTCGGCCCCACTCGAGTCTGTGGAATCAGAAGCTCTTGGGGTGGGGTAATCTGTGTTTAAACAAACCTTACAAGTGATTTTGATGGATTTTATGTTTGAAAGCCTTGGTCTAGAGAGAACTGATTTTCTGTAGGTTGATAGGGCACTGCATTTAAGTTGAGAGAATTTAGTGTGAACCCAGTACTGTCCCCTCATGCTCTGGATGACCAAGTACAATTCATGTAACCTCTGTGGGCAGGCAGGCTCTGGAGCCAAACACCAGCATCCTGATCTCAGCTCTTGTAGGCCCACCTGGTGATTAGAGTGGGCAGTGTTGTCTCTCTGAGACTGCTTCCTCCCCAACAAGATCCTGTCTAAGTCCTCAGAAAATGGGAGCTCTTACTATTATTTCCTCATCTGTACCCATGACACAATTGGCCTCATATTTTATGCTTCTAAGAGTGGTCTGAAAGTTGGCCCTAGTCGATACCATTTTATTTAGAAGTGAGAAGTGGTAAGTTTTATTGAGGAGCACCTTGGGACAACTATGCTGATTTTCAAGGCAGAAGACTCCCTTGCAGTTTTGGCTCTGCCCTCTCTAGACCTGCCATCTCAGTACCACTTACCCTCCTTTAACTTCAGCTCTGAGGCCATAAAATAGATATATCAGTACCTGACTTTCTACTTTCACAGAGATTTTAAGAAGAACCCCCCCCACCCCCACTGGACAACTAAAATAAAGAAGAATGCAAGTTAAAAGCTCTTTAAATTGTAAAGTACATGTTTATCATTATTCATGTTATAAAGAATAAAAGGGATGTATTTGTTGGACCTGCATTTCTCAAAACTTTTATTTTTTATTTTTATTTTTTTAATTTAATTTTATTTTTTACTTTATTCTACTTTACAATATTGTATTGGTTTTGCCATACATCGACATGAATCCACCACAGGTGTATATGAGCTCCCAATCCTGAATCCCCCTTCCACCTCCCACCCCACATTGTCTCTCTGGATCATCCCTGTGCACCAGCCCCTAGCATCAGTTTCCCATTGAGCTTGTTAAACCTGGTCCTTACTCCCAGAGTTTCTGATTCTGTAGGACTGAAGGGCAGAGAACATGCATTCCTAACAAGTTCCCAGACAATGCTAGTGCTGCTGATACAGGACTCTACTCTGAGAACCACAGACTTAAATGTAAACTTGGTCCTGAAGAAATGTCAAGGGAGAGATTCCAGTTCAGTGCAGTGAGTACATCAGATCACTATGGGAGTCTAGAAAAAAGAGCACAGGACAACATCCGAAAATGACTTTCCAACCTGTCTCTGACCTTTGTTAGCTCTGTAACTCTGGTGGAGCTTCAGAGCCTTCTCAGCCTCAGTTTCCTCTCTGAGATGGGAGAGATGGGTGATTTTAAGAAGAGCCTTTTCATTTCAAACATATTTTTAGTCAAGAATTTGTCCAACTTTGCAGGTTGCTTGAATTCTCAACTGTAATGGTGCAGAGACTTATTTTTCTCAGAGCTGTTTCCCGTTGACTATTTTTTCCCCTTTTTTGTTGGAGTAGTCAGGGAACAGGGGGAAGCTTCTGGACTTTCTTTGTAAGAAAATTCAATTTCCATTCCTCTTTTTTTTGTAAGTAGAATTTTACCTTCCTCTTTTTGTTTGTTTCTCCTGAGCCCTGCCTTCTCTGAAATGTTTCAGTTCCCTCTCTTGTATTTTTAGACAAACTTTCCATCTTTCAATAAATGTGGCTGGGGTTCTTTTTACATAGCTTGTTGAGGGTCAGAATCCCAGAGGAGATTGCTTCTGGAACGGACATGGAGTGAGTCCCCCAATTTGTTTTTCATTCTTTCAAGGCTTCTGATTTTAGGTGTTGGGTCTGTTGTTGCTGTCTGTTTGTTTAGCTTACAGTCAAGGCTGGAGGCTTCTTGGGAAGTCATTCATGGATATAAATGCAAAGCCACTTCATTCAGTGATGCTCAGTCAACTTTGATTAAGGCTTTTTGCCTCTCTTACTACCTTGCTTTATTTTTCATTCTTTCTTTTGCACTCTGTTTAATACCTATGGAAAATTAGAAGTATATACAGCCCACTCAAATCTATATACTCACCAGATACTTCTTACCCTTTCTCTTTCCTTTCTGATCCCTCAGCATTGTTGCCAGTTATGTTAATAAAGCGATCTCTTACTTAGCAAACTTTTGAAGTTCTTTAACCCATGAATAGATTAAAAAGCCTTTCAAACCATGAAAGACTGAAATCTTTCCCTCCAGGATCAGTGATGAGATTAAGATACCCATTTTCACCACTTCTGTTTAATAAGTAGTGGGAGTCTTAGCCAGAGAAACTAGACAAGGAAAATAAAATAGACAAGGAAAAGCATCAAAACTGGAAATAAAGAAGTAAAATTGTCTTTGTTTGAAGATGACATGATCTTATATGTGCAAAACCCGGAAGATTCCACATAAAATCTGTTACAACTAATGAATTCAGCAGTGTTGCAGGATACAAAATTGATACATGAAAATCAGTTGCATTTCTGAAAAACAGAAAGGAAATTAAGAAAAGAATTCCATTTACAATAGCATCAAAAAGAATAAAATACGAGTAAACTTAAGCAAGGAGGTGAAAAACTTGCACACTGAAAGTGCAAAACATTTCTGAAAGAGATTAAAGAAGTCAGAACTAAATGAAAGATAGTCTGTATTCATGGATTAGAAGGCTTAATGTTGTTAAGATGTCAGTATTAACTAAAATAATCTGCAGGTTAAAGTCTGTGCAACCCTCATAAAAATTAAAGCACTTTTTTTTTTCACAGAAAAACAAAAATACATCCTAAAATTCATATGGATGCTCAGAGGGCCCCAAATAGCCAAATAATGTTAAAAGAGAACAAAATAAAAGGTCTCACATTTCCTGATTTCAAGCTTATATAAAGCTACAGTAGTCAGAACAGTTGCTCTGGTGTAAAGACAGATATACTGATTGACAGAATAAATTAGAGAGCTCAAAAATAAACCCTCACATATATGGTCGAATAAATTTTGACAGGGGCATCAAGCTAATTCAATAGGGATAAAACAGTATTTTGAACATCGTGTTGGGAAAACTGGATACCAAAATGCAAAAGAATTAAGTGAACCCTTATTATATATCATATACAAAGATAACTCAAAATAGATAAAAGACCCAAATGTAAGAGCTAAACCTATAAAAACCTTAGAGGAAACATAGAGGAAAGCCTCATGACATTGGATTTGGCAGTAACTTCTAGGATCTAATATCAAAGGAACAGTCAACAAAAGTAACAATAGACAAACTGGACACACACAGCAGAAGGAAAGAGCAAGCCATTGAATGGAAACAATTTGTAAATCATGTATCTTTGAGAGATTAATACCATAAAGAGCTCCTGTAGCTGAACAACAAAAAAAGCAAAGACCAAATTAAAAATTGGGTAAAGGACTTAAGCAGCTTATAAGTCCAAAAAAGAAAATGGCCAGCAAACCCATGAAAAGTTGTTCTACATTGCTATTCATTAGAGAAATACAAATTAAAATCACAATGAAATACCACTGTACACCCATTAGGATGGTACTATCAAAAAAACCCAGAAAATAACAAGTGTTATGAGGTTTGGAAAAATTGGAACTTTTTTACTTTACTGATAGAAATGTAAAAATGTTGTAGTAGCCACTGTGGAAAACAGTTTTGTCAGTGCCTCAAAATATTAAATATAGAATTACCATGTGATCCAGTGGTCCCACATCTAAGTATATTCTCAAAAGAATTGAAAGCAGGACTTGCTCTAAACAGATGTTTGTACTCTCATCTCTGTAGTAGCATTATTCATAAAAGTCAAAGGTGGATGCAATCCAAGTGTTCATCAAGAGATAAACAGATAGACAAAATGTGGTATATGCCTACAGTGGAAGGAAATCTGACACAAGCTTCAATAAGGATGAACCTTGAAAACATTGTTTTAAGTGAAATAAGCCAGTCACAAATGGATAAATACTCTATGATTCCACTTGTATGAGATTTCTAGAGTAGTTCAGTTCATAGAGCCAGAAAGTAGAATAGTGATTGGCAGGGGCTGGGAGGAGGAGAAAATGGAGAGTTAGTGTTCAGTGGGGCCAGTTTCAGCTGAGGAAGATGAAAGAGTTATGGAGATGAATGGGGTGGTGACGGTTGCACAGCAGTGAGAATGCACTTCATAACACTGAACTGTACACTTAAAAATGGTAAATTTTATGTGTATTTTACCACAATTAAAAAAAACAGAACACAAACTGTCTCCCAGACTAACTTTCACCACACCATGGGCTTGTAGCCCTGAGGATGATCTTTCTGGTTATGTGTTGCAACTCATCGATGTTACAGCTGAAGAGACTGAGGCCCTGAGAAACGACATGACTTGATGAAGGCTGCATAGCCACAAGAAGCAGAACCAAGTCGTGACAGTTGTCTTTCTGTCACTCTGCTTAACCCCATGTGGCTTTTCCAGCTAGCCTTCTTGTGCTGGACTTCCATGCCCTCAGCCCCACCCCTATCTTCTCATACATCCTCTGCAAAACCTTCAGGCTGCTTATTTGAGACTCAAGTTTAGGTCTGTATTCCTGATTAAAATCTCCCATGCTGCCCTCCTGCACCCCATTGTGTGATTAAGACCAGATTCTCTAGTGTGGTGTAGCAGACTTTCTGAAATCTGACCGTCTGCCTCACCCGCCTCTCCTCCTGATGCCACCCTGCACTCTAAATTCACTCTAGTTCCCTGAGGTATTACAAAGCTTCACACCGAGTCTCCTGCCTGAGTATCTTACTTCCTCTCATTATCCTACAAAACAGCATTTCAGATGTCCTCTCCTCCAGCCAGCCTCCTGGATGTCCTGACCAGGACTGGGGCACCTGTGTAGATGTAAACACTGTACTGAGTACCACAGCTCCCACTTTCAATTATCATTGCCTTCACACACTGCGTGGCTGGGCTGTGAGTGTCCAGAGGATAGAGCTCATGTCTCTGATCTAGTTAACAAGTGTTTCTCAGTCATGGCTGTGCATCAGCCCCAATCAAGGAACTTCACAAATATACAGAGGCTTGGGCTGCTTTACAGACCTGCTGAATCTGATTCCAGCAGCAAAGTGCTCGCCATATTTAAAGGGAAGTCCAGCTTCAGGGATTGGTAGGTCTACATAGGAAAGTGCTAGGAGATAGGCCAGCAAATAAAGAAGGTTGGCACCCTTGAGAGCACCTGGTCCATGGGAGTGACACTGAAATACACATTCTGTGAAGAGTAGTCTGGCATCGTAGGCAGTGTGGATTGGGAGGGTGAGAGGCTGTGGGCAGAGGCTCAAGCAACAACCTAAATGTTGTTTCAGATTTTTATTTCTGGTACCTAATGTGATACTGTGTCAGACTTTATTTTGGGGGGCTCGAAAATCACTGCAGATGGTGACTGAAGCCATGAAATTAGAAGACACTTACTCCTTGGAAGAAAAGTTACGACCAACCTAGATAACATATTCAAAAGCAGAAACATTACTTTGCCAACAAAGGTCTGTTTAGTCAAGGCTATGGTTTTTCCAGTAGTCATGTATGGACTGTCCAACTGTGGACTATAAAGAAAGCTTTTGAACTGTGGTGGTGGAGAAGACTCTTGAGAGTCCCTTGGACTGCAAACTAGTCCATTCTGAAGGAGATCAGCCCTGGGATTTCTTTGGAAGGAATGATGCTAAAGCTGAAACTCCAGTACTTTGGCCACCTCATGCGAAGAGTTGACTCATTGGAAAAGACCCTGATGCTGGGAGGGATTGGGGGCAGGAGGAGAAGGGGACGACAGAGGATGAGATGGCTGGATGGCATCACGGACTCGATGGACATGAGTCTGAGTGAACTCCNTCATGCAAAGAGTTGACTCATTGGAAAAGACCCTGATGCTGGGAGGGATTGGGGGCAGGAGGAGCAGGAGACGATCGAGGATGAGATGGCTGGATGGCATCACGGACTCGATGGACGTGAGACTGAGTGAACTCTGGAAGTTGGTGATGGACAGGGAGTCTTGGCGTGCTGCGATTCATGGGGTCGCAAAGAGTCAGACACGACTGAGCGACTGAACTAAAGTGAACTTTTATATATAATATTAATAGTGTGTATGTGTTAATCCCAGTCTCCTAGTGCTGGGGTTTTTATCTGAATAGATGTACCCTCTTCATCTTTTTTTCCATTTTCTGCCACATAACCTAAAGCAGCCTACAGAATGTGGACCATGGATGCAAAGAGTCTAGAACTCAACACTCTTGCAGAGCGGAGAGCTGTATGTCAGCAAGGGACATCTGTCTGGACTATTGCGAGAGTAAGAAATATGGACTCTATGTGGGTTTATTTGTTGCAGCAGTTTATCCTATATCAACAATGTGCTTTGGTATAATATGTTTAAGAAAGCATGCTTAATGAAGGATGTTTTGATTTGAATGATTTTAAATGAGTTATTTCAAAGTTCACAAGCTATTGTGTGTCTGTGTTGACCTTGCTTGGTAATATTTTTTCCTGTTTCAGGGCTATAATTTCTGGGTCATACCCTGGTGGGCACACTGATATTTAAATCTTATTTCCCATCACATTTGATAGGAATGACTCTTGCAAGTTTTTTTATCTGCCTGGTATGGTTTTCTGCTAGGCTTGCTTAATGTACTGATTTGCACAGTGGGATAGGATAGAAAACGTATTTTAAATCTGAAAGCTTATATTCTGCTGAACATAGCAGACATTGTGAAAAAGCACTAAAATGTACAAAATCTGTCAATTCTTCACACCCCTGCATTGTAAGGGCTCTTGTTAAAAACTCAAAAATGGCAGAATGCAAATGGTATAAATATCATTTGCAAAAGTTGTCTTCTTATGCACCACACAAAATACGTATGATGCTTCTGCCTGGAGAACAGATTATGCTGAACATTAGCCATTTTAGGAAATAGTCCTACACACATGACCATATTAATAACTACTTTATGCTCTGCTTCACGAATCCATGGTTATTATGGAGCATTAAGAGCAACCATCATGATTTGGAAACTACAAGCTGTCGGTACATTCTGGAACATCTATGCTACTCTAACTTCTTCAGCTCTATGAGATATAATTCTAAGTCTGTTTCCAAGGTTCAGAGACCTTTTCCTCTTGAATCATAGAATTATTAGGCTGGGAAAGTCCTCAACAGACTATCTGATATGAATTCCTGCATTTACATAGACCACAGTCTAGGGAGAAAGTAAATTCATCAAAATCCCCTGGTGAATCATTGCCACACTTAAAAAAAATCATCTTTCCATGTATCATTGAGGATGTATGTAGCCAGATTAACAGAAAAATAATGAGAGAGGAAAAATTAGTTCTAAATCAAATGTTTCAAACACAAGGAAGTTGGGGGTAGAAGTCACTTTCTTGGAGTAGGAATCTTGTTATATTTTGTTGCATTTGACTCTCAAAACAAAGCCTGTATACTAGAATAATTTGAAGCCTAGAGAAATTTTGCAGCTTACTTTGAGAAAACAAAACAGAGTTACCTGGGGATAAAATGCAGATTTTCTTTATTCTGCTCCAGTACATCTCTGCCTGTGGCATGTGACCCGTATCATTCCTTCAGCACAATGTGGTGTTTTTCTACTCCTCCATCATTCAGAAAGCCAGAACATAGCAGAAGCAATTTATGTTAGGGGACTTTTCTAGTTGGGGATTTTTGAGATTCTGTAAGACAAACTATCTTGGAAACAATTATTAGATGGGTGAGAAGTCACCAATTTTCAATAGGTAGGGTGGATAAATGCAGAGTCTGGTACAATCACTTTCTTTGCATTTAATAGCTAAGCTTGGGTATACTATTCCCAGAGACACAGTTTAGTGAAAGTAATCTGAAAACAATTCTTAAAATGATTTTCTTGATTCTGAAAAATATGGATCTGGATATAGTGCAAACTGAAAGTAACATTGTACTTAAAATACAAGCAAACACATGCCTTAATTTTGATGACTAAAATTTTAAAAACATATAGAGAAAACTACATAAAGCACTCTATTTAGCTTCCTCCTTTAACACACAAATTGATATTTGTAGTTTTACCCTTGGTTTTTTAAGACTGATTTTAATTATGCTTGTTGTTGACGTTTAGTTGCTAAGTTGCGCTGGACTCTTTGTGACCCCATGGACTGTAGCTTACCAGCCTCCTCTTTGCATGGAATTTCCCAGGAGCAGATTTACTGGAGCAGGTTGCCTTTTCCTTTTCCAGCGGATTTTCCTATCCCAGGGATCGAACCTGCGTTTGCAAGCAGATTCTTTACTGCAGAGCCACCTGGGAAGTCTTTTAGTTGTGTTTAATCTCTACTTAATTTTATTGTTTTGCGCTTCCTTGGTGGCTCAGCAGTAAAGAAACCACCTGGGACGCTGGAGAACCAGGTTTGATCCTTGGTTTGGGAAGATCCCCTAGAGAAGGAAATGGCAACCTGCTCCAGTATTCTTGCCTGAGTAACCCCATGGTCAGAAGAGCCTGATGGGCTACAGTCCATCGGGCCTCGAAAGAATCAGAGATGACTAAGCAACAACGATTTATTATATAAAGGTATTCTCACTCTAAACAAGTGGATTATGTTCCAGGATTTGTCATCCATGAAGAGAATGTTCTGATGTAAGTGCTGAAAAAAGTAGTTTGCATAGTATGGGAATTGGAAGTTAAGTTTTGCTAGCAGAATGAGGACTGTAGCCTGGGAGACAGTGTTTCTGGCAGCCTTGAGAAAACCGCTCTGAGGAGATCAGGGGAAGCCAGGTTATAGAGGAGGTTTGGAACAAAGGGCAGGTTTTCAATTCAATTAAAAAAATAATTAAAGAAAACCAATGATCTCAAGTTAAGTAATTTAGTGTTTTTCTGTGTATGGGAAGATACAAGAGTGTGGGTGCACTGAAACCACTCCTTTGATACGCACCTCAGCTTTCTGGGGTCGGTACCCTGTGTTTTCACATCTTGAGTTCCTCAGGGCTCACGGTGGGGAGTGGCTGCCGTCCAATGGCTGCTCCTTGACAAGTATTCTTTTCCTTCTGGAGTTTCCTCAGGGTTCACTGGCTCACTCTGGAGGACTATAGTTACTGATGACTGTGACAGCTTTGTTTACTGATATGGCAGGGAATATTTCATTTCTCATGCATATTGCTATGGAACTTGGGAAGTTGTAAAGTCTTGATGGCATTTTAAAAATATACAGCTAGGAAATTATCATATATTTGAAAACTTGAAGCCTAAGCAAAATGTAAACCTTTGCTTATGGCACTCAGTTGACGAACGCACGTTGCTTTACCCATGGAAGCACCAGCCTGATAGAAACAATGCTGGTTGGTTCCAACATAATCAAGAGTTTCTTAACACTTTTAAAAAGGCATCAACAGAGTTTGCATCAATTACAATGCCTCCAGGAACTGTTATAAGAAAACTCATTTCAAAGTGGCTCAAACGTTGAGAAAGTTGATTGGTTTGTATTAACTGGAAGCACATGAGCGGAGCAAGCAGTCCAGTAGCTCTGGCCTCCTTTTCTTACCTTTTCCTTGGCTGTGCTTATCTTTTGACGTCATTGCGAAAAAGGATTTTTCAATTTGGGGATATTACAGGACAGCGTTCAGAGAAAGGTATCAAGCGCTGTTCCACACTTCCAAGCGAGTGTCCTTCAGCCAAGTTTGAATGTGATAATTTGGGAAAATCAACTGTGGCTTGGGGAATGGAGTAAACTCTTTAGCTTAAACTGAAAAGGATTTGTTGTGGGAACAGGGTTGGAGGTGGAGGTGGTCAGCTTCTTCTGAACCACAGGTGCCAGGTGAGAAGAAATGGATGAACGTTGAGTGGTTGAGTTGACAGACGCTTTTGACCATGGGAGATTTATTGAGGATTGCTACACCAACACTGTGTAACTAAACATATTTGGTGTATTAGACTATATATTTAATTACAGTCTAAAGTAAAAGTTTACAAAGAACTGCAGGGATAACTGTAGTATGTTGCTGGATAAATCTATAATCTTTGTTTCTTGAAGTTGAAGTATTTACTTCTGAAAAATTTACCTGCATATTTCTAGAAAAGCATTTTTCTTTCTTTTATCTCCAACGACCATACCTTCCCCATATCCTAATATATTGTCTAATTTTTGTTGCTACCTTTACAATGATTTAGATAGTCTGTTTTTATTTTGTTACCAAAAAACTAGATAAAAAACTTTTAACCTAATTAGTCAGAGGCTGAAGCATCTTCTGTTTACTGTGATAGAATAAATATTCTTTCCTTTCTATCTTATTTTATTTTCTTCCCTCTTTTCTTTCCCTTTCTTTTTTCATTTGCTTCTCCCTGTATCTATCTACTCTTTTTATGTTGAATTGCACTATTTAGAAAATCACATATTGCTGCTTTTATGTGACTGCATTAAGAATTACTCAGGCAATAATTCAAATAATTACAGATTATATTGATCACCAAAAAACTATTTATTTGGATTTACTTCTGTTTGCTCTTACATCTCATTTGATAAAAATGATCCATGTGGGGGCCATTTTCTAAGTTCTTGGATATCAGAATGTCTCTGTTGCTGCCAAACATGAATGATAGCTTGACTGGATACAGACTTCTTGAGTCCAAATCAATAGTCATCTTAACTTTATGGATCTTGAGCAGTTTCCTTTTGAAATATAGAATTGTGGAGGAGAATTATGACTTTGCAATGGTTGTTTTTTTTTTTTTTTGCTATTGCCTGATTTTCTGCTGGAGTGGCTTTAGTTTTTTTCTTTGTTCTTGTTATTACCAAGACCTGTTTTTGTCTTTTATTTCACATTAATTTTGAGTATCCAGGTACCATTTTTGATTTATGGTCTCAGCTCCCTTCAGCTCAGCAAACTTATCTTCATTTTTCTTTTCTTTGCTGCTTCTCCCTCCATCTTCTGCAGATACCCTTTCTCCATCAAATTGCTACTCTTGGAATTGTTATTATGAACAGAGGGGAAGTCCTGGATCAATTTTTCATTTCCATTATCATATCGATCCCTTGGGTATTTTCTTCTATGTTCTGTAAATATTTCTTGGGCGTAGGCTAGGACATATTTTACTTTCTGTAGCAACCAGTCTACTGCTCATTGCCTTCACTGATCAATACTCAAAAATGTAATTTCCATCTAGAATCAGCTTTTTCTTATCTCAGACTCTTCTATGTGCTTCCCTTTCAAATTTCATGAGCAGTAAGAATAAGAGGTTTTTGAAGTTTTCTGTTTCTAACCAGAAGGCTATTTCATAGCCTTCTGAAATGAGCTCTAATCTTTCAGATAGGTTGGCATGTAAGCATGTGTGCTGAGTTGTTTCAGTTGTATGTAATTCTTTGTGACCCTATGGATTGTAGCCTGCCAGGCTCCTCTGCACATGGGATTCTCCAGGCAAAGATACTGGAGTGGGTTGCCATTTCTTCCTCCTGGGGAATTTCCCAATTCAGGAATCAAACCATTGGCAGGCAGGTTCTTTATCACTAGACCACCTGGGAAGTCCTAGGTTTGCATGCTTATAAACAATTTAAAACCTGTTTTGTGTTCAATATATGTTAAAAGAAGTTTTGTTTTTCTGTCTGTTCATCCTTACAGAAGGTATGGGTTTATCTACTATTTAGAAGTGAAATAGTTTTTACTGAGATTATATGGAATCCTGTTTAAAACTTTTGGATTCAGGGAAAAACTATGTATGTTTATTTATTTATTTTTCCATACTAGGATTGAAGTTGTCTGTAAGGAGAGGAAGAATGCAACCAGTAGAGGCATTTATAAGGCACAGAATTTGATTCCTGGGGGTTTTCAAGTGGTGGCACTTGTTGTCCAAAATTAACTCTAAGAATGCCAAACTCTCACTGCCATGTGGTAACTCTCCCATGCTTGGGTGGCAGGCCATTTCTCTGCACAAGTACAAGCTTGGAAGGACTGCTTCAGCATACTGCCTTGTGTAAGAACATTTATTGCATTTTTCCAAAGTCTCTGTTGAGGCTATAATTTGCTGCTCAAGGCCTGACCTGTCACTCTGAATTAGAGTTCTGCTTATGCTCCTACACACTTCCTCCCCAGGGTGGCTTTGTCCTCACATTGTTAACCATCAGCTTGGCCCTTGTCTTCACGCGGTCTTGTCAAAAGTCAGTACAATGGAGGAACTTGCCTTGTGGTCCAGTGGATAAGTCTCCACGCTCCCAGTGCAGGGAGACTGGGTCTGATATTTGGTCAGGAAACCAGATCGCACATGCTGCAACAAAGACAAAGTGAGTTAAACAAATAAATAAATATTTTTAAGAGTCACCATACTGGAGATTGCTGAAGCTTCTGGCCTGTGTACGCCACCATTCTGATTTTTAAAGGACTCCTTGGGATGACAGACATTTCCCTTTCTTTTTTTATGGTTATTCCACTGAGACTTCGAGAGGTGGGAGACTAATGAATCAGGGAAACTTACTTTGTAATTTCTGTCTTTGTCCTAAGCGTCTTCTTTGGTTATGAATCTTTCTGGTTTTGTTACACAATCTTCACTTCTGAGCCCCATCCTGGATGTGTCATTCCCTGAAACCAAAACTAGTTACAATTCTCAGCTTTTTGTCTGTCGTTGTCTGTCGTTGTTCAAAGTGAGAGTGAAAGTGTTAGTTGCTCATTCATGTCTGACTCTTTGCGACCCCGTAGACTGTATCCCGCTAGTCTCCACTGTCCATGGAATTCTCCAGGCAAGAATACTGGAGTGGGTAGCCATTCCCTTCTCCAGGGGAGCTTCCCAATCCAAGGATTGAACCTGGGTCTCTTGCATTGCAGGCAGATTCTTTACCATCTGAACCACCAGGGAAGCCTCCATCATCGTTCAAAGCCATCATTAAATGAATTATTTCTTCTTTAACTCTTCAGAATACAGACTCATATATCCAGAACTCACAAGTTTTCTGTTTTCTCATCTATTTCTATTGCAAAAATTTAAGCAGAGCAAAATCTATGAGATTTCTCTATGTAATTCTCTTTAAATTCCTCGGAATAACTTCTGCCTTTGGTGATGGCTGGATTGTATAACTCTTGTTACTTTCAGAAAAGAAAAATCAACTTCTTGATGAATACTGTCCAAATACTCTCACTCTTACATGTTTTTCTCTTCTGCTTATTACACAAAGCTCTGCTTCAAAGAAGCTTCTAATATTGGTGGTGAGATTAGCCCAGCAGGCAGAATCACAATGTTGCTATTTTTAATCATTTAAGTCCATTACATAAGAGGAGGATGAAATTATTAGGAAAAAAAGCCTCCAAGACTTTTAAAAGTAAAATAATTCAATAATATTGCTTACAAAACAAACTTTCTCCATAGGAGGTTCTCAAAGAAGAATTTCCAAAAAAGAGTATTTTCATTTACTCTAACATGTTTACTTAATTCTTTTACTTACCTTTTGAAGAGCATTAACTAAAATCTACTTCAGGGGATCAAACATTTCATACCCTTAAATCACTCTTCTGAAATAGTGTTCCCTTTTGAGTAGCATGAAGCTGGAAATGATGATAAGAAATGAAAATATTAATATTCGTAATCATTTTTGTCTCATTACAGGTCAAGTCATAGCATTGATTAGTTTGTACTGTTGGGTTTAATTCTACTCAATGAATCAAAGCAATTTAAGTTAGAATTTTGTTTCTTAAGTATTCATCCTTTTATTCACATAGAAGCTTTAGTGATTGGAGTCAGAACAGTCCATGAAAACAGGGATGGAACAGCTTTTCAATCTGTTGCTCTTTCAGAGCCATGAACTAATCCACAATCAATCATTAGTATGTATTCTGGAGCAGAGTAAGTGACAGGGATGATGACGGCAGTGATGAACATGATGCCATACTAGAGCCAATGCTCTCTCAGGTGTCCAGGTTACTCTTTGAGAAGCATCTCAAATTCGCAGAAATATCTTAGGAAACAGGATGGCCTTAGCTCTGCATTTATTGTGAAGATGCACGGAATTAAAAACAAAAACAAAAAAAACCCCCCAAAACCCCTTTTGTCTTCCCTTCCTCCAAATTCCAGTTTGTTCTAGCTCTTCTTGACATGGGCTTCATGAATCAGGTAGTTTCAGTGGAAATACCCAAATGCTTTCAGTACATTAATAAAAGAATTTTTGTTGGGAAATTTTATAAAACATCAGGGATTCTACACTTTCTTCAGAAAGGTGGCTGTAGATATTACCTGCGGCAGCACCCTTAGCTTGATGGTTTTCTAAAAGAAGTTTAGAAATCAGAGAGTGGCGGCTAGCAGAGATTTCTCAATTTATTTATATTTTCATTGTAATTCAGGTCTCTGGAAAGTATCAATGTATTTTGTATTTTTTTTAAAGCAATTGAATTTCAAATTAAAATACTTAGTAGTTTGAGATTTTGCTCTTTTTAAATGATGATCTACGGACTGTGAGTAACTCTGCTTCTTTATTTTCTAACGCTCTATAGTAGTCTACCACTCCTGTCAATCTTAATTATGGGTATTTCCTAAAATGAGACCTTAGACATTTTCCCTCATTTCTGTCTCTTCATTTCATGCTCAGAAAACTCATCTACTTTCATAGACTGACTGTTCACCATAATACTTTTTGTGCTTCTGTTTTATTGTCTGTACTCACTAAAGATAAAAAAACAGCAAGGTGTGGCCACTGCTTATAAAACTAGTTTCATAATATGTGTGTGCTCAGTTGCTCAGTCATGTCCAACTCTTTGTGGTCCCATAGACTATAGCCTGCAAGGCTCCTCTGTCCATGGAATTTTCCAGGCAAGAATACTGGAGTAGGATGTCACTTCCTATTCAAGGAATCTTCCTGATCCAGGAATTGAATGCACATCTCTTGTGTCTCCTGCTTCTTTACCACTAGCACCAAAATTTCTTCTTCCAAATCATAATCTTTCCCAGATTCTTTATTGTATCAATGGCTAATATGCTTAAATTTTATCCTTTCCAAAGAAGGGATTTCTTTTTCCCTCAGGTCAAAATCCTATTCTCACATTATTTTCATTTCCTCTAGATCCTTGCTACTGCAGGTGTGGTTCATAGACCAACAGCATTGATGACATCTGGGAGCTTGTTAGAAATGAAGAGTCTTGGGCCCTGTTCCGGACTTTCTGATTCAGAATCTGCATTTTAACATAATATCCCAGGTAAAAGCATTGTGTCTGAAACTTTAACATGAATTCAAGTCACCACATATTTTGTTTTGACAATTGTAACAAGAATTTAGCACAAATTTAGTTGAGGCTGATGTAACTGAAACTTGGATTGCATTTTGAGTAGCAAGACTGGAGAGCAGCCCTGTCCAACAGAATTGTCTGTGATGAAGCCAGGGCGTCCCTGGAGGTTCAGATGGGAAGGAATCTGCCTGCAGTGCAGGAGACACAAGTTTGATCCCTGGTTTGGGAAGATCCCCTGGATAAAAGAATGGCTACCCACTCCAGTTCTTGCCTGGAGAATCCCATGGACAGAGGAGCCTGGTGGGCTACAGTCCATGGGGTTGCAAAGAGTCCTCTATAGTTGCTATTTAATAAAGTAGCCACAGGCCACATGAAGCTAATGAGCAACTTAATTCATTTAAATTCAAGTTTTAATGGTTATATATGGCTAGTAGCTATCCCATTGGACAGTAGAGTAATAGCTAGGGCACTTATTGGGAATGTCACAAATGCTAGGAAAGTGAAATGGAAAGACTTAATGCTATTAAAACAAAAATTTATTTTGCTCTCCTGCATATATGTAGAAAAAAGTAAGTTGGATATGTGTAGAGTTTCTAATAGCCACACTAGTTGTCTGCCAACAAGTTGTCTTCAACTGTTACCAGTGGCATGTGCTGTATTCAAACCACTTGTTCAGTTCAATTCAGTCACTCAGTCGTGTCGGACTCTTTCTGACCCCATGGACTGCAGCAAGCCAGGCCTCCCTGTCCATCACCAACTCCTGGAGCTTACTCAAACTCACGTCCATCGAATTGGTGATGCCATCCAACCATCTTATCCTCTGACATCTGCTTCTCCTCCTGCCCTCAATCTTTCCCAGCATCAGGGCCTTTTCCAAGGAATCAGTTCTTCGCATCAGGTGGCCAAAGTGTTGGAGTTTCAGCTTCAGCATCACTCCTTCCAATCCTGAAAGTCCTTCCAATGAATATTCAGAACTGATGTCTTTTAGGATTGACTGGTTGGATCTCCTTGCAATCCAAAGGTCTATCAAGAGTCTTCTCCAACACTATAGTTCAAAAACATCATTTCTTCAACATTCAGTTTTCTTTATAATCCAACTCTCATGTCCAAACATGACTACTGGAAAAACCATAGCTTTGACTACATGGACTTTTGTTGGCAAATAAATGTCTCTGCTTTTTAATACGCTGTCTAGATTGGTCATAGCTTTTCTTCCAAGGAGCAAGCATCTTTTAATTTCATGGCTGCAGTCACCATCTGCAGTGATTTTGGAGCCCCCAAAGATAAAGTCTCTCACTGTTTCCATTATTTCCCCATCTATTTGCCATGCAGTGATGTAATTAAATGCCATGAGCTTAGTTTTCTGAATGTTGAGTTTAAGCCAACTTTTTCATTCTCCTCTTTCATTTTCATTAAGAAGCTCTTTAGTTCCTCCTCACTTTCTGCTGTAAGAGTGGTATCTTCTGCATATCTGAGGTTATTGATATTTCTCCTGGAAATCTTGATTCCAGCTTGTGCTTCATCCACCCCAGTGTTTCTCATGATGTACTCTACATATAAGGTAAATAAGCAGGGTGACAATATACCGCCTTGACGTACTCCTTTCCCAATTTGGAACCAGTCTGTTGTTCCATATCCAGTTCTAACTGTTGCTTCCTGACCTGCATACATATTTCTCAGGAGGCAGGTCAGGTGGTCTGGTATTCTCTTGAAGAATTTTCCACAGTTTGTGACCCACAGAGTCAAAGATTTTGGCATAGTCAACAAAGCAGAAGTAGATGTTTTTCTGGAACTCTCGTGGTTTTTCAATGATCCAACGGATGTTGGTAATTTGATCTTTTATTTCTCTGCCTTTTCTAAATCAAGCTTGACATCTGGACGTTCATGGTTCACGTACTGTTGAAGCCTGGTTTGGAGAATTTTGAGCGTTACTTTGCTAGCACATGAGATGAATGCAATTGTAAGGTAGTTTGAGCATTCTTTGGCATTCCCTTTCTTTGGGTTTGGAATGAAAACTGACCTTTTGCAGCCCTGTGGCCACTGCTGAACTTTAACAGATTAGCTGGCATATTGAGTGCAGCACTTTCACAGCATCATCATTCAGGATTTGAAATAGCTCAACTGGAATTCCATCACCTCCACTAGCTTTGTTCATAGTGATATTTCTTAAGGCCCACTTGATTTTTCATTCCAGGATGTCTGGCTCTAGGTGAATGATCACACCATTGTGGTTATCTGGGTCATTAAGATCTTTGGCAAACCACTTCAGTATTCTTGCCTTGAGAACCCCATAAATAAATTACTTGTACTATTTGTCAAAGTGGACGATTCCTTTGTATCAAGAAGCTGACATGATTTTTAAAATCACACCAGACTTGGGTATTATTGGAAATAGCTCAGTGCTTTTATGGAAGGGCTTTTGTGCCTTCTGTTTCAGCACTGTTTCCAAAGCTTTCCATTTTTTATGTTTTTTCTTACTTCAAAGTCCCTATTTCCCTATTTTCTATTTAGATTTATTTGTTACCACCCAAAATTTCATGTTATAAAGGAACTGGTAGAGCTAGTTTCTCTGATTCATTTCTAAGTTTGTTATAGGGATAGAACAATAAAAAATTTTGAACAGCACATTTCATTCATTTATTTATTTTTGGTTTTCTAAGCCAACTAATCTGTCTGCAAGGCAGGAGACTCCACTTCGATTCCTGGATTGGGAAGATCTACTGGAGAAGGGATAGGATACCCACTCCAGTATTCTTGGGCTTTCTTTGCGGCTCAGCTGGTCAGGAATCTGCCTGCAATGTGGGAGATCTGGGTTCGATTCCTGGGTTGGGAAGATCCCCTGGAGAAGGGAAAGGCTACCCACTCCAGTATTCTGGCCTGGAGAATTCCATGGACTGTATAGTCCATGGGGTTGCAAAGAGTTGGACATGACTGAGAGACTTTCACTTTCACTTTTAGGCCAGCTAAGGCATGTGGGCTCTTAAGTTACCCAACCAGGGATCTAACACTTGTCCCCTGCATTGGGAGCATGGAGTTTTAACCACTGGGCCACTGGAAAAATCCTGAAGAACACATTTTAGAGCATTATGATGTTTTGATTTTCAGTTCAGTTACTTAGTTGTGTCTGATTCTTTGCGATCCCATGAATTGCAGCACACCAGGCCTCCCTGTCCATCACCAACTCCCGGATTCCACCCAAACACATGTTCATTGAGTTGGTGGTGCCATCCAACCATCTCATCCTCGGTCGTCCCCTTCTCTTCCTGCCCTCAGTCTTTCCCAGCATCAGGGTCCTTTCAAAGCTGTTCGCATCAGGTGGCCAAAGTATTGGAGTTCCAGCTTCAACATCAGTCTTTCCAATGAACACCCAGGACTGATCTCCTTTAGGATGGACTGATTGGATCTCCTTGCAGTCCAAGGGACTCCCAAGAGTCTTCTCCAACACCACAGTTCAAAATCATCAGTTCTTCGGCGCTCAGCTTTCTTTAATGTGACTTAATTAAGTATGACTATTCATATGATTTTAAAATAAAATTTTATTTTAAAAATAAGATGTTTATTTGTTTAAATGTTTATTAAATTTACTTAAAAAGTACACTCATATTTGTAAAACTGTACCATTCATTTTGCATGCATGCTCAGTTGCTTAGCTGTGCAGGACTGTTTGTGCCCCCATGGATGGTAGCCCACCAGGCTCCTCTGTCCATGGATTTCCCAGGCAAAAATACTGGAGTGCATTGCCCTTTCCTCTTCCATGAGATCTTTCTGACCCAGGGATCGAACCCATGCCTCCTGTCACATCTCTTTAGTTCAGTCACTCAGTCGTGTCTGATTCTTTGTGACCCCAAAGACTCTTTTGCGTCTCTTATGTATCCTTTAATGTAAATAATGTAATCTTCATTTTTGCCAATGATGGTGTTTTCCACTGTAGAAATATTTTCACTCTACAGATATTAATTGGACTGAAAACAGTGTGAGAATAAGTAGTGGGCATTGATGTGAGAGGTAAAAAGGGGTTACAAGGGCAGAGTGCCGAGTCTGAAGGCGCCCTGCTCTGGCTGATGCTAGCCAAGGGCCAGTGGAGCAACTGCCTCTATTGTCCTCCTCACCCCCCACCTCCTGGTGTCTATACCTGGAATAGAACACTGATTGCTTATTTTCCTATTTCTCTTTCCTGATGTTCCATCTCTGATTTACATTGGGGCCCAGAACCACTTTTTAAAACCATTGCCAATGTCCCATCTTTTCTTTATCTTCTTCTTTTGATTAGTAACTCCTTAATTTACAATTTTAGGGACAGCTCTGTCTCCATAAGCTTATTTTCTCTTATCAAAAGAAACACTGGGTATATGAGTACCAGACTTTAAGCAGATTAAAGCACAGTTATTAAGTCCATCTGCCCAATGAGATCTGTGAGTATTAAGGATACCCTGGAGCTGAGGGGGAGCTTACTTTAGAAGTATCATTGTTTTTGTACTTTGAGGGTTTGTTGGGAGCTTTTTTTTTTTTCAACTTTCTGTTTAGAAAGTTGGTCGCTAAGGATTGTCATTTGTTGAAAACTCAATCCTAAGTGCTGTAAGTGCCTTGAAAGGAAACGAAGTAGATTTTTTTAAAAGTTAGAGAATGCAAGTATCTTAGTGTTTTGAAAAGAAGGAAAAGAGTTTACATTTAGTACATTTTAGAAGAAACATGTGTGCTGTATGTGAGCTCAGTTGCTCAGTCATGTCCAACTCTTTGTGACCCCATGGACTGTAGCCCACCAGGTTTCTCTAGCCTTGGAATTTTCCAGGCAAGGTTACTGGAGTGGGTTGTCATTCACTCCTTCAGGGGAACTTCTTGACTCAGGGACTGAACTTGTGTGTCTTGCATCTCCTGTATTGGCAAGCGGATTCTTTACCACTTGTGCCACCAGAAGAGACGTGAAATAAGCTTATCTGTTGCCAGCAAGGCATGCCCACTACTGCCCTTGCTCAGAAGAACTACTCTCGTCAAATTCCTTTTTTAATAAATGAAATATCTCTCCCTGCAGTGCTGCTGTTGATTTACTCTTCCAGGTAAGATACATGTTAAAATTGCTCAAATCTGATATTAATATCATGACATTCTTTTCTTTTCATTTTTAATAGTCTTATTTATACTTAATATGAATACCAAGTTAAATAAAAGTATGACAAGGGTGATTCATTTTTTAAAATCTTTTCTATAGAATCCTGATGTAACTGTAAAATAATGGTTGTATTTTTTAGCTTGTGAATGTTAAATTACTATCTTTATCTGTGCCTTTATAGAATATTAAATTAGTACTACCTGTAGGTTAGTACTCCTGCTAGTATCCTGTACTATTTTGAGGTTATTAACTTTCCATGAAGATAGCTTTAAACTAGGTTATTAACTAGTTTAAAGCTATCTTCATGGGAAGATCATATCTATTTAATAAACTGCCAAATCCTTTTGTTTAGAATTATTTTTAGTACTTAGCAGACTTTCTATTTATTTACTTTGTTGAATAAGTGAATACATAAAAAACGTGTAAATTTTATGACTGAATGAAAATCAGCTAGTCATTCTAAAGAAAGAATTTTTACAAACATGGTTTATTCTACTAGATTCTGGTAAAAATGCATAGTTATTTTTAATTCTCCATAACTATAACATCCATTATAAATGAAATAAAAACAAATGATTTATTTGAAAGTTTGTGTCTCCATATCTTTGAGCGTTTAGATGGATAATATAATCTAAAACTTATTTCTTCTCCCAATATTACTTACACCAGCTCTACTTTATCCTCTGAAAAATCTCTTCTGATGCTCAGTGTTTGACGTAAGATTCCAATGACCTTGCTCCCTGGTTTCACTGAATTCATTGCCAAAGGAAACTTTGATTTTATAAACAGAAATATTATTCCCTTAAGGCAAATAAGAATTACTAGGCTTCAATTTGAGATCTTTGTAAAAAAAATGTACTTGGCTCAAATCTACTAAATAATTTTAAACTGTATAATTTGCACCATTTTTAATCACAGACTAAATAATCTGATTTGATGAGCATTATTAAAATTCTCTTTATTATGGCCAATTCCAAGGAAAATTGTTAAGCTTTCATTTCATCAGGTTATGATTTGCTATAATCATGATCAAAATATTTAAAATTTAATGACCAAAACTCATGTAGAATGAAGAGTGAGACAAGTATGTCAACACTGATTGTTTCCACTGATCAAAAATCACCAGACTCCTGTTCAAACCTTTGCTGCAATTTCCCTGATGTAAACATGCAATTTATAATATTGGCGGCAATTCGATGAGAAAGAATTGCTAGAGCCTTAGAGAATAGTAGACACATTTAATCTATGTTTGTACAAAACCTAACCTTTGGTTAAATGTCTTTGTATTTATAACTTACAATGAGGGAACCAGAAATTACATCTAAGTAGTATTGGGAAAAATAGGATGTATTTATCAAATGGGCAATGTTGACTCAGATCTGATGCTTTATCTTACACATTTCAGTATAGAGAAGAAACAATAATTTAATGCTTTATTGTGCAATGCTTTTGGTTCAATAAATTCAACGATTCTTCTTGTCTTTTTTGTGAATGCCTTCCAGTTTTTCAGTTAACTGATGCCTCTTTTCTGTTTATATACTTTATCAGGGATTACTTATGAAACCAAAGCTAATTTTACATTGGATGGCCCCTTAATCATCTCACAATTTTCATATGGAATTATACTTTTCCTTAACCTATTCAGAGTGCCTGTCTTAAGGTCTCTGACGTATTTGCAATACATCATTCTGTATTTTTCGTGTGAAAAGGATGAAGCAGAAAGTCAAGCATTTTACTTGAATATATTGAAACTGAGCTGTCTCATTGTCACAAATTCACCTCTTGGCCTGGCCACAGTTTGGGCACTGACCAAAAGAGCAACAGAGAGGGTGATTCACTATGAATGATACTCTTAATGCAAAATTCAAATATATTGATAAGTCAGTCATCATCCCAAACAAGATGATCATTATGAGGATTCGTGTATACAAAGTGCTGTGTACACTGAGTCATTTTTACATATATTATGGTGGTTTAGTTGCTAAGTCGTGTCCGACTCTTGCACCCCAAGGGACTGTAGCCCACTAGTCTCTGTCCATGGGATTCTCCAGGCAAGAATCCTGGAATGGGTTGCCATTTCCTTCTTCAGGGAGTCTTCCTGACCCAGGAATCTAACCTGGGTCTCCTGCATTGCAGGCAGATTCTTTACCGACTGAGCTAGAATTAAATTACAAATCTGTATTCCCTTCTGCATATCTACCAGGGTCCTGGCAAGAAAGAGATGGCACATTCATTCTGGGCAATTTGAAGATACTTCATAAAGGTACTATTTATACACTTGTAAGGTAAGGCTTCCCGGGTGGTGCTAGTAGTAAAGAACCCTCCTGCTAATGCAGGAGACATAAGAGACATGAGTTCGATACCTGGGTTGGGAAGATCCCCTGGAGGAGGGCATGCAATCCACTTCAATATTGTTGCCTGGGAAATCCCATGGACAGAAGAGCCTTGCAGGCTGCAGTCCATTGGGCCACAAAGGGTTGGACATGGCTGAGCATACAGCACAAGGTACGGTAAGGGTCAACACTGGACTGGATTGCCATTTCCTCCTCCAGGGGATCTTTCTGTCCTAGGGATCAAACCTGCCTCTCCTGTGGCTCCTGCATTGGCGGTCTGATTCGTTACCTCTGCACCACCTGGGAATCCCTTATACACTTGTAGGAAAGGTTTAAGGAAAATAGCTGGCACCATACTACATAGAACAAAATCTGCGACTGACAAAGGAGGGGGAACGTTCCCACCTCAAGGCCTGAAAGTACAAGCAGAGAGAGCAGTTCACGGGATTCTGAAGAACGGAGTTGGATGGAGGACAACTAAAGGGAGCTGTGGCATGAATAACAGAGTACACTAGGGGCTTAAAAGGAAAGCAGTAGGGGAATCCACACCCCTGCCCCACTCTCCTCCACCCTTCAGAACTCCAGCTCGTGGCCTATGCTGGCTGAACCCAACTGGAAAGGATCCTTCTATTGGAGTGGAAGTGAGCTTCCTGGGCACAGGATGGGATGCAGAAGGGTGGAGGGGAGCTCAGAGAAGGAAATGGAAGGCATCCTGCAGAGTCTCCAAGTGCAGTTTACATCCATGCCTAGCACTTGGATCACCTCACCTACTGTCTGTTTCATCATTTCCTTTGCTCCGGCCTTTGTATTTTTCTTCTAAGACTCAAGCTCCCAGAAGCCCTAGAGCCTTTGTACCTGCTGAACCACATGCTTAGAACGCCCTCTTGGGAAGTCTGGACTTGGTTGGCTTCCTCCACCCATTTATGCAGTCTCAATTGTCACTTCCTTCTAGAGTCCATCTCTGATCATGTCATATGTCTCCTTGATTAGTCACTTTTTGTTTTAGGCATCATTCCCTTTATTTTATTCACAATACATATCATGAAAAGTCTCTTTCTGTATTACGTGTGTTAATCACTCAGTTGTGTCCAACTCTTTGAGACCCCACGAACTGTAGCCTGCCAGGCTTCTCTGTCCATGACATTCTCCAGGCAAGAATACTGGAGTGGACTGTCATTTCCTTTTCCAGAGGATCTTCCTGACCCAGGGATCAAACCCTGGTCTCCTGCATCACAGGCAGACTAGTTACTGTTTGAGCTACAGGGAAGTCCCTTATTATAATTTATGTTTACAGGACAAAGACAAGTTATATCTTTCTGATCACAGTATTTTCCAGGAAATGGACCAGTATGTAGAAGCAATATACTAATTTTTAAACTAAGCATATATAATTAGGTCCTTAAAGCAATGTTCCTAATTTTATAAAGGAAGACAAGGAATAGATGTGTCTAGGTGGTGATAGTTTAGTCACTAAGTTGTGTNTAGCCTTGATGCACTAGTTTCCCAATTATGAACCAGTCCACTGCTCCATGTCCGGTTCTAACTATTGCTTCTTGACCATACAGGTTTCTCAGGAGGCAGGTAAAGTGGTCTGGTATTCCCATCTTTTTATGAATTTTCCACAGTCTGTTGTGATCTATAGTCAAAGGCTTTAGTGTAGTCAATGAAATAGATGTTTTTCAATGAAACAGATATTTAGTGTAGTCAATGAAATAGAAATTCCTTTGCTTTTTCTACAATCCAACAAAAGTTGGCAATTTGATCTCTGGTTCCTCTGCCTTTTCTAAATCCAGCTTATATATCTGGAATTTCTTGGTTTATGTACTATTGAAGTCTAGCTTAAAGGATTTTGAGCATTAACTTGCTAGCATGTGAAATGAGGGCAACTCTATGGTAGTTTGAACATTCTTTGGCATTGCCTTTCTGAGACTGGAATAAAAACTGACCTATTCCAGTCCTGTGGCCATTGTTGAGTTTTCCAAATTTTCTGGCATATTGAGTGCAGCACTTTAACAGCATTATCTTTTAGGATTTTAAATAGCTCAGTCCGAATTAATAAACTTTGACAAAAAGCCTGTTGAAGTCTGAACTGGTACTGCCTTGAATCCAGAAAAGTTGACAGTCAAAGACTCCTAGAAATTAAGGAATTTTTAAAAAACTCTTAAAAGAATAAACATCTAAATACCATGTTCAAATAAATTATTAACAGAACTCTGAGGAGAAGTGCACACATAAACACAGGCACTTAATACAATATGGTCTAACCTCTGTAATCTGACCATATAAGCAGACCAAATGTAAACTCTAAATACTGAAGGAAGAGAAAAGACACCTATGTACATGTTGTGAGGTAAGGAAATAAATTCTTGAAATGGAAAAATGCAAGTAAATTACCTAAGAAACTGATGGGGCTTTCTCTCAGGCCCCTGGTCATTTGAAAGTGACGGTAACCTTCATCTGTGAGGTATGATTATTTTATCAGATGAAGCAAGATTATCAATGTCCAAATTTGGGAAAGAAAATTAAAGAATACAGTATTCAGAGAAGCGTTTGAAGTTTTCACAGCAGGAGGAAAGAGAAGAACAAAATCTAAATCAACTCCACAGTAATAATAGTAAGCTGTAACAGTTTCAAGAAGATAGGAAAAAAGTCAAAAGTTAACAATCTTTAGAAAGTGTGATTTAGCCAAATCCTGGTTGAAAATCTGTAAAGGTATACAAATACGTAGGAAAAAATGGTTAAATACTATGATGATAATTAGTATGAAAGTATATTATGATAAAGTCTTACAAATTTGAGAAATCTGCAAATATATTGACAAGGATTGGGCCAGTTTGTTTCTTTCAAAAAACTATTATTTCAGATAGTATAACTTATCAGTGTATATATTTTGACAGGGAGTACTTAAAAATGGAAAATACAGTTTTTAAAGAACCAAATTTTAATTTTGCTGATTTTCTCTATTTTCTATCTATTTCATTCATTGCCACTCTAATCTGTATCATTTCTAGTGCTTGCTTTGGGTTCAGTCTGCTCTTGCTTTTTCACTTTCTTAAAGTGGAGAGTGTCTTAAACTGATTCCAGATTGTTTTTAGAATATTTATTTATTTGGTTGCTCCAGGTCTTAGTTGTGGCATACAGAATCTAGTCCCCTGACCATGGTTCAAACCCGACACCCCTGCACTGGGAGCGAGGAGTCTTAGCCACTGGACCACCAGGACAGTCCCCTGTGTGTGTTTTTAATATAGACATTTTAAAATGCAGACCATCATTTTAAAGCATCCATTTCCATACAACTGTTTTACAAATTATATACCAGACTCAGCATTTAATCAAATATGGTTTGACGCTAAACAACAATTTGGGCTTCCCAGGTAGTGCAGTGGTAAAGAATCTGCCTGCCAAAATAGGAGTTGTGGAAAATTCCCTGAGGTAAGCTATGGTAACCCATGCCAGTATTCTTGCCTGGAGANGACTCAGCATTTAATCAAATATGGTTTGACGCTAAACAACAATTTGGGCTTCCCAGGTAGTGCAGTGGTAAAGAATCTGCCTGCCAAAATAGGAGTTGTGGAAAATTCCCTGAGGTAAGCTATGGTAACCCATGCCAGTATTCTTGCCTGGAGAAACCCATGGACAGAGGAGTCTAGCAGGCTATACTCCATAGGGTCACAAGGAGTCAGGCATGACTGAGCAACATGCACACGCACACCACAATGAGTACATGAACTTTCACAGCTTAATTTTAAAGTAAAGTATATAAAACATAACTTCTAATTTAAACATGTAACCAGTTTACACTACTTCCCTCTGATTAGTCTAAATTTATGTCTATTTCTGTATGGCTGCTACATTACAAAGAATGTTAAAGCTGAAACTTGAACTATATGAAGTATAGGTTTCATTTCCAGTTTGATATACAAACGTTTTATTATAATTTTGTGCCTAATCAGTTATTTTAGAAAATGCAGTAGAGTTCTAGTTCTAACTGGTTTGCTAAATGCTTTTCTAAATGAAAAAAAGTAATCTGGTTCATAGATGAGTGGAAAAAGTTGAGTTAAAAAAATCAGTATATTGTGGTGGATTCGTGTCGATGTATGGCAAACCCAATAGAGTATTGTAAAGTTAAATTTAAAAAAAAAAAAAAAATC
>SJYV01036824.1:6652-23801 GCA_006410875.1 Neotragus pygmaeus | reverse complement strand
CGTGATGCCATCCAGCCATCTCATCCTCGGTCGTCCCCTTCTCCTCCTGCCCCCAATCCCTCCCAGTGTAGATGCTTAATATATTGGCCAGGCACTCTTCATTACTGAGGCATGTGTGGTATTTATCTGTCTTCTGTTTGTTTGGTTTATTAGGGATTCAGGAATCTCAGTGGAAAGAACAGCTTGCTCAGTGTCTGTCAGCCTGTTTATCTAGTTTCTTGTGCAGTTATCTGTGCTGGTGAGGTGAACCCAGCAGAAGATTTAATGGGATCATTTCATGGCTTGTTCTTTTCTCTAGGATTGGGTTTACTTTATGCAAAGTCTAACTGTAATATGGTAAGAAGACAAAGCATTGTTCTTTGCTGACATAAACCATTCCAAGGCTAGGGGACATGTGGCTGCAGACAGCTGGGAGGTTGCCTAACATGGGCTCTCAGGGCAGCGCTGTCAATCCAGTAACAATGGGTGTGACTCAGTCAGTTGAACTCAAGAACAGTCGTTTTCAAATGTG
Organism: Neotragus pygmaeus; assembly: GCA_006410875.1. Taxonomy (NCBI): domain Eukaryota; kingdom Metazoa; phylum Chordata; class Mammalia; order Artiodactyla; family Bovidae; genus Neotragus; species Neotragus pygmaeus. The sequence continues at coordinate 23,290 of SJYV01036824.1, read as the reverse complement.
CCTTTTTCACCTACAGAGATTTTCTCACCTGTTAAAATGAATTTTGTTAGTTCTTACCAAAACGGGGATCATTTTTAATGCACATCTGTTTGCTGAGCTGTTCTTCTTGTTTGTTTTTTGTCTGCGCCAGGTCTTATTTTAGGCAAGTGAGATCTAGTTCCCTGACCAGGGATCAAACCTGGGCCTCCTGCAACGTGAGTGCAGAGTCCTACTCACTGAACCAACCCTCCACCTAAAATTAGCATCTGGAGTTGAGGTTATCATGCTGGCGGGACGCTCTGGCTCCGCAGATCACCTAGATTCTCTTAAACTCTTGTGCATTTTCAGGAATCTCTAGGCTCCAGCATTCATTCTGGAAATTTACAGGGTTGTCTACAATGTGGAAACAAAAATCAGACACAATTCCTACCTCAAATTGCTTTCAGTTGATTGAGAAGCAGGTGAGCAAAAAAAAAAAAAAAAAAAAAATCCTATGCCCTGTCTGTGCTCCCACTTGCCTGGACCCCAGTATGTCAAATGAGGGATCAGACTGAAAGCAGAGAACTGACGAGTTACCACTAGAGAAATAAAACCTGCTAGAATACTTGTATTTCCCCACCATTAAGATTTATTTCTGTTCTTTTGTCCCCCTCTCCGTTTCTAGGTCTGTTTATTAAGATGTGAACCCCCAGTGCTCAGGTGGCCAGCACCCAGTGTGCAGGACTCCAGGATGTCAGGGAGGAAGGCAGTGCTTACCTTCAGGTGGGTGTCCAGATTCACCCTAAGTGATGATGGTGACGACATCTGCCAAGACCATGAAACTACTGTAACTGTTACACTCTGCATTTAAGTGGTTGGGCCAACAAATTGGGCTTCCCAGGTGCTAAGTGATAAAGAATCTGCCTACCAATTGAGGAGATGAGGGTTCAATCCCTGGGTCAGAAAGATCCCCTGGAGAAGGCAATAGCAACCCACTCCAGTATCTTGCCTGGAAAATTCCATGGACAGAGGAGCCTGTTGGGCTACAGTCCACAGGATCACAAAGAGTCAGACACTACTTAGCAACTCACGCACACCTAAAAATTATGAAATGACAATGATTAGTATCGTGGCCACATCTCACAGACTGCCCAGCAGGAAAACATACATCTCTTCCCACCTGCTGTGCCCACCACTGTCCTAGAAAGTCTGCTCCCAGAAGGTGCAAACAGGAATTCAGTCTGCAGAGATGCAGAGGGACTCTCTGTACAGTGGGCATGATTGAATCAGAGACGCAGAGCAGTGACCCAAGTGGCTCCGCATTCCTGCTCGTGAGCAGAGGAGTGGGGAGATGCTCCTGCTTCGGGAGGGGTGATACTTTTCTTGAGTAGGTGAAAAAGCTCACTCTGCTGCCAAGATAACTCATTGTAAGAGGACATAAACACTTCTTCCATGTTTCTGAAATATGACGGATTGATGAGTTAATTTTCCGTGTTATTTTTGCTGTTCAGTCCCTAGGTCATGTCTGACTCTTTACAACCCCAGAAACTGCAGCACACCAGGAGCTTTGTTCTCTCTTTCCTTCACTTTTCTATCCCTTCCGGTTGCTCCAGAAATGCTGCTGCCTAAGTAAGTTCCAAGAGTAGACCTTCCTGACAAGACATTCCTTCTGAAGGGCCCTGTGGATCCGAGCCGCTCACTCTGTGAATATTGCAGGTGCTGTGTGTCCTTCCCTGTCCTTTACTATCTCCCAGAGTTTGATAAACTCACGGCCATTGAGTCAGTGATGCCATCCAACCATCTTATCCTCTGTCACCTCCTTATCCTCCTGCCCTCAATCTATCCCAGCATCAGGGTCTTCTCCAGTGAATCAGTTCTTCACATCAGGTGGCTAAAATTTTGGAACTTCAACTTCAGCATCAGTCCTTCCAATGAATATTTAGGATTGATATCCTTTAGGACTTACTGGTTTGATCTCCTTGCAGTCCAAGGGATTCTCAAGAGTCTTCTCCAACACCACAGCTGGAAAGCATCAATTCTTTGGCACTTAGCCTTCTTTATGGTCCAACTCTCACATCCATACATGATTACTGGGAAAACCATAGCTCTGACTATATGGACCTTTGTGGGTAAAGTAATGCCTCTGCTTTTTAATATGCTGTCTAGTTTGGTCATAGATTTTCTCCCAAGGAGCAAGCATCTTTTGATTTCATGGCTACAGTCATNACATGATTACTGGGAAAACCATAGCTCTGACTATATGGACCTTTGTGGGTAAAGTAATGCCTCTGCTTTTTAATATGCTGTCTAGTTTGGTCATAGATTTTCTCCCAAGGAGCAAGCATCTTTTGATTTCATGGCTACAGTCATCATTTGCAGTGATTTTGAAGCCCAAGAAAATTAAATCTGTCACTGTTTCCACATTTTCCCCATCTATTTGCCATAAAGTGATGGGACCAGATGCCGTAATTTTAGATTTTTGAATGTTGAGTTTTAATACACCTTCTTCACTCTCCTCTTTCACCTGCATCAGGAGATTCTTTAGTTTCTTTTCACTTTCTGCCATCAGAGTGGTATCATCCACATGCCACTGAGGTTGTTGATATTTCTCCTGGCAATCTTGATTCCAGCTTATGAGTCATCCAGTCCTGCGTTTCACATGATGTACTCCACATATAAGTTAAATATAGCCTTGCCGTACTCCTTTCCCAGTTTTGAACCAGTCCATTGTTCCATTTCCAGTACTAACTGTTGCTTCGTGTCCTGCATACAGATTTCTTGGGTAACCTATCTCTTTAAGAATTTTCCACAGTTTGTTGTGATCCACACAGTCAAAGGCTTTAGAATAGTCAATGAAACAGAAGTAGATTTTTTTTAATTCCCTTGCTTTTTCTGTGAGTCAGAGGGTGTTAGTAATGTGATCTCTGGCTCCTCTGCCTTTTCTAAACTCAGCTTGTACATCTTGGTTCATGTACTGCTAAAGCATAGCTTGAAGGATTTTGAGCATAATCTTGCTAGCATGTGAAATGAGAGCAGCTGTATGGTTATCTGAACATTCTTTGGCATTCATTTCCCTGAGATGAGGTTACTAACAAAGAGACTATCCTGTACCCATTGAATACAAACAATACACACAACGCCTGCGATATTTACAGAGTGGGCTGCTCTCACCCACAGGGCCCTTGACAGAAGGAATATCTTCTCAGAAAGTCTCCTCCTGGAACTCACTTAGGCAGCAGCATTTCTGGAGCAATCAGAAGGGATGGAAAAGTCAAGGAAAGAGAGAATAAAGCTCCAGTCCCTGAAGATGGAGTGTCTGCAGGTGAAACTCAGCAGCATACACAATCTTGGCCTGAATTTTAAAAACCAGAGACTAGCTTCCAGGTCACACAGTTATCCATCAACAATGTGGTCTGGAATTTTCCTTAACACATTGTGAAATATTTCAGCATATATAATCTGAATTGTCACTGAAGAGTTAATGTCACTTTAAGGGATTCTATGCCATCTGGGGAAATGTGGGTGGGCTGAAAACAGGCATTTCGGGAGAAAAGTGCTTAGGTTTCTCTTTACACTGTCCTGCCCCAGATTTCTCCATAGGACATCCAAGAATTCCAGTGTCCTTGGTTCTGAGTATCAGAGCTGGAAATGCTTTGACAGTACCTCTGGAGAGAGAAACCACACCCCTTGTAGGGCTGCCCACACGGAGCCCCATCTGCACTCTGGGTTTGTGCTCGGCTCCCCCGCAGCCCTGTGTCACTGTGTCACTCAGGGCNACACACACAGTGAAAGACAGAAACAGACACACTGAGGGTGACACACACACTGAGAGAGAGGCACACACACACACACACACTGAGAGAGAAAAACACATAAACACTGAGAGACACACACATACACAATGAGAGAGAGACACACACACACTGAGAAAGATAAAGATACACAGTGAGAGAGACACAGACAAACTGAGAGACACACAGATACAGAGAGACACACACACACTGTGAAATACACAAACAGAGAGAGACACACAAGATACACACACTGAAAGAGTGACACACACACACATACCCTGAGAGAGACACACACTGAGAGAGAAAAAAACACTCACAATGAGAAAGACACACACACATTTAGAGACCCACACACACTGAGAGAGACACAAACACACACTGAGAGACACACAAACACATACACTGAGGGAGACAGACTCACTCTGAGAATGAGACAAACACATGGAGAGACACACACAGTGAGAGACAGAAACACACACACTGAGAGTGACAAACACTCCCTGAAAGACAGGCACACACACACACTGAGAGAGACACACACACCCTGAGAGACACACACACACACAGAGGGAGAAACACAGAGAGACAGAGACACACTTAGAGACACAATGACACACACATACACAGGCACTGAGAGACAAACACACTTAGAGGGACACACACAGACACAAACACACATAGAGACACAGATACACTGAAAGAAACACACACCCACACTGAGAAATACACAAACACTGAGAGAGAGACACACACACACTGAGAGACACATACACAATACACAGAGATGCACACACAGACTCAAAGTAACACACACAGAATGAGAGAGACACACACACACACCCTGAGGAGGACACACATACAGTGAGAGAGACACACACTGAGAGACACACACACACTTACACACACTGAAAGAGAAACAAAAACATTGAGAGATACACACAGACTGAGAAAGACATACACACTGAAAGACACACACCCTTATACTGTGAGAGAAAGACACACAGACACACACACACTGAGAGGGACACACACACATACTGAAAGAGAACACAGATACACATAGAGACACACAGATAGAGAGAGACACATACACACTGAGAGAGACACACACACACTTAGAGAGACACACTAACACTAACAGAAAGACACACACACTAAGACACACACACACACTGAATGGGATGGAAACCCCAAGAGACACACACACACACACAGACACACACACACACTGAGAGAGACGCCCACACACACGCACACACTGAAAGAGAGAGACATTCACAAAGAGAGGGGTACACATGCATAGAGACAGACACGAGCACTGAGAGAGAGGCACACACACAGAGAAACACACAGATTGAGGTAGAGACAAAAACACTGAGAGACACACACACATACAGAGACACACAGACACCCACACTGTGAGAGATACAAACACACTGAGAGAGACATGCACACTGATATTGACACACACACACTGAGAGAGAGACAAAAAATCACTGAGAGAGATACACACACATTGAGAGACACACACAGAGACAAACACATACTGAGAGAGACACATACACTGAGACAGAGACAGACACACATTGAGAGAGAGAAACATACACACTGAGTGAGAGAAACACACATATTGAGAAGAACACACACAGACAGTGACGGGGATGCACTCACTGAGAAGGAGACACACACAAACTGAGAGAGACACACACACTAAGATACACAAACACTCATTAAGAGTGAGACACAAATACAATGAGAGAGCCACACACACAGTGAAAGAGAAACACAAACTGAGAAACACACAAACAGACACATACACTGAGAGTGTGACACANACACACACAAACTGAGAGAGACACACACACTAAGATACACAAACACTCATTAAGAGTGAGACACAAATACAATGAGAGAGCCACACACACAGTGAAAGAGAAACACAAACTGAGAAACACACAAACAGACACATACACTGAGAGTGTGACACACACTGAGAGTGATGCACACACTGAGACACACACACACACACTGAGAGGCACAAACACACACTCAGAGACACAAAGATACAGAGAGAGACTCACACTGAGACACACATACATTGAGACACACATGCTGAGAGGGATCCACACATTAAGAGAGAGACCTACACACACTGAGACACACACACACACTTAGAGAGATGCATACCATCACACTGAGAGAGACCCACACACACTGAGGAGACAAACACACAATGAGAGAGACACAAACACACTAAGAGAGTCATACACAGACACAATTACACTGAGAAACACACAGACAAACTGAGAGAGGGACACACACACATACTGAGAGACACACACATACAGAGAGAGAGATAGACACACACACACACTGAAACACACACAAACTGAGAGAGAAACATACACACTGAGAAAATCACGCAAACACACTGAGAGAGAGCCCTCACACTGAGAGACACACACACACTGAGAGAGACACACACACAGACTGAGAGATACACACACACTGAGACACACAAAGACACACAACCACTGAGACACAGATACACTGAGACACACACACACAGACATACACATTGAGAGGGAGACACACACTGAGAGAGAGAGACACAGACACAAAGACACTGAGAGACACACACAAACTGAGAAAGAGAATCACACACACTGATAGAGAAACATACACACTGAGAGACACACACACACTGAGAGAGATTCACACACATACACACTGAGAGAGACACACACACATACTTAGAGAGACACACAGGCACCGAGAGACAGAGACACACACAGAAACACAGAGAGAGAGAGACACACACACTGAGAGAGAGACAGAACCACACCGAGAGAGAGACACAGAGAGAGACACATTATGAGACAGAGACATACAGTGAGAGAGAGACACACACACACTGTGAGACACCCACATACACACACACAGACACAGAGACACACACACTGAGCAAGATACACAAAGACACTGAGAGAGAGACACCACACTGAAATAGAAACACATACTGAGAGAGAAACAAACACAATGAGAGATACACACATGCAGAGAGACATGCACACAGAGAGAGAGACACACACACACTGAGAGACACACACATACTGAGAGACACACACACACACACACACTGAGAGAGACCCTCACACACTGAATTAGAAACACACACACTGAGAGAGACACTATGTGAAAAACTGAAACAGACACAGTGAGGGTAACATACACACTGAGAGAGAAACATACACATTGAGAGAAAATCACACACACTGAGAGACACACACACAGACACTGAATTGGATGGAAACACTGGGAGAGAGATAAACACAATGAGATATACACACAGACCTACCCATGACCACACACTGAGAGACACAAACATACAGTGAGAGACACACACAATGAGAGGCAAAAAGACAGAGAGAGAGACATACACACACACACTCTCAGTTTGTGTGTGTGTCTTTCTCTCAGTTTGTGTGTCTCTCTCTCAATGTGTGTGTGTATCTCTGTGCATTTTTCCCTCTAAGTATGTGTGTCTCTAAGTGTGTGTGTGTATTTGTCAAGTGTGTGTTTCTCTCACATTGTCTGTCTCTCTCTCTGTATGTATGTCAGTGTGTGTGTGTCTCAGTGTGTTTGTCTCTGTGCTTGTGTTTCTCCCTCTGTGTGTGTATGTATCTCTCTCAGTGTGTGTTTCTCAGTGTATGTGTTTTTCTCTCAGAGTGTGTGTGTCTCTCTGTGTACGTGTTTCTCCTCTCTGTGTGTGTTTGTCAGTGTATGTGTTTCTCTCTCTCAGTGTATATGTTTCTCTCCCGCTCATTGTGTGTGTGACTCTGTCTGTATATGTCTGTCTTGGTGTGTGTGTGTCCCACTTTCAGTATGTGCGTGTGTATCTCTTTGTGTGTTTCTCTCTCTCAGAGTGTGTGTCTCTCTATGTGTTCTTGTTTCTCTCTCTATGTGTGTGTGTCTCTATGTGTGTGTCTCCCTCTGAGTTTGTGTGTGTCTCTCTTTCAGTGTTTGTGTATACCTCTCAGTTTGTGTGGCTCTCTCTGTTTCTGTGTTTCTCTATATGTCTCTCTCAGTGTGTGTGTGTCTCTCTCTCAGTGTGTGTATATCTCTCTCAGTGCCTGTGGGTCTTTCTCTCAGTTTGTGTGTATCTCTGTGTGTGTCTCTCAGTGTGTGTCTCTCTCTCAGTGTGTGTATATCTCTCTCAGTGCCTGTGGGTCTTTCAGTTTGTGTGTATCTCTGTGTGTGTCTCTCAGTGTGTGTCTCTCTCTCAGTGTGTGTGTGTTTTGGTGTGTGTGTATGTGTGTCTCTCAGCGTCTGTGTGTTTCTCAGTGTGTTTGTCTCACTCTCAGTCTGTGCCACACTTATTCTGTGTGTCTCTCTCAGTGTGTATGTGTCACTTTCTAAGTGTGTGTGTGTGCAACTCTGTGTCTGTGTTTGTGACTCTCAGTATGTGTGTCTCTCCTTCAGTGTGTGCACCCCTCTCATTATGTGTAGGTTTCTCTCAGTGTGTAGCTTTCTCTATCAGATTGTGTGTCTCTCTCTCAGTGTGTGTGTGTCTCTCTCAATCTGTGCATCTGTGTGTGTGTGTCTCTCTTTCAGTGTGTGTGTGTTTCTGATTGTGTATCTTTCTCTATCAGTGTGTTTGTCTCTCTCTCAATGTGTGTATCTCTCTCAATTTGTGTGTGTCTTTCTCTCAGTGTGTGTGTCTCTCTCTCAATGTGTCTGTCTCTCTGTGAGTTTGTGTGTGTGTCTTTCAGTGTATTTGGGTCTCTTTCTCAGTGTGTTCATATCTCTCTCTCAGTGTGGGTGTGTCTCTCTCTCAATGTGTGTGTCTCTGTCTGTGTGTGTGTGTGTGTAGGTGTCTTACAGTGTGTTTGTGTCTCACTCTCAGTATATGTGTGTGTCTCTGTCTCAGTGTGTGTTTCTCTCAGTGTGTATGTTTCTCTCCGTATACTGTGTATTTGTCTCTCTCTCATTGTGTGTGTTTCTCTCTCTTACTTTGTATGTGTGTCTCTCTCTCAGTGTGTGTTTCTCTCTCTAAATGTGTGTGTATCTGTGTGTCTCTTGTTGAGTGTGGGCGTCTCTCAGTGTGTGGGTCTCTCTCAGTGTGCCTGTCTCTCTCTCAGTGTGTCTGTCTCTCAGAGTGTGTGTGTCTCGCTCTCAGCGTGTGTGTGTCTCTCTGTGTGAATGTTTCTCCCTGTGTGTTTGTCTGTCAGTGTGTGTGTGTTTCTCTCTCTCAATGTGTATGTTTCTCTCTCTGTGTCAACGTGTGTGTGTCTTTGTCTCTGCATATGTCTGTCTCTCACTGTGTGTTTGTCTCTCTCTCAACGTGTGTCTCTGTGTGTGTGTGTTTGTATGTGTGTGTCAGTGTGTGTCTTTTTCGCTCTAAGTGTGTGTATCTCTGTGTGTCTCTTTCTTTGGGTGTCTCTCAGTGTGTGTTTGTGTCTCTTTCAGTTTGTGTGTGTCTGTTTCTCAGTATGTGTGTCTCTGTTTCAGTGTCTGTGTTTCAGTGTGTGTGAATCTCTCTCAGTATGTGTGGGTCTCTCTATCAGTTTGCGTGTGTCTGTGTGTGTGTCTCAGTGTTGTGTGTGTCTGTCTCAGTGTGTCTGTGTGCACTTCTGTGTGTGTGAATACTGCTCCGTGTTTGTGTTTGTCTCTCAGTGTGTGCAACACTTTCAGTGTGTGTGTCTTTTCATCTCACAGTGTGTTTGTTTTTCTCTCTCTCAGTGTGTAAGGTTCTCTCTGTGTGAGTGTGTCTGTGTGTGTCTCTCTGTGTGTTTCTCCCAGTGTGTGTGTCTCTTCCAGTGTGTGTGTGTGTTTCCTTCTCTCAATGTGTGTATTTCTAAGTTTGTGTGTCTCACTCTCAGTGGGTGTGTGTCTCAGTGTGTGTGCATCTGTCACTCAGTGTGTGTCTGTGTTGGTCTCTCTTTGTGTGTGAGTGTCTATGTGTCTCTGTGTGTAAGTGTGTGTGTCTCTCAGTGTGTGTGTTTCTCTCACAGTGTGTGTGTGACTCTCTCTCTCAGTGTGTGTGTGTGTCTCTCGGTATGTGTGTGTCTCTCTCTGTTTGTGTGATCTCTTTCCCAATGTGTGTCTCTCTCTGTTTGCATTTGTCTCTCAGTGTGTGTGTGTGTGTGTGTGCATCTCTCAGTGTGTGTTGTCTCTCTCAGTGAGTGCATCCCTGTCACTGTGTGTGTGTGTCTCTCAGTGAGTGTGTTTCTCTCTCAGTGTGCTTGTAACTCTCAGTGTGTGCATGTGTCTCTCTCTGTGTGTATGTTTCTCTCTCACTGAGTGTCTCTCTCAGTATGTGAGTGTCTCTCTCTGTATGTTTGTGTCTCACAGTGTGTGTTTGTGTCCATCTCAGTGTGTGTGTGTGCAACTCACTAAGTTTGTGTAGGTGACTCAGTGTGTATGTTTCTCTGTATGTGTGTGTAACCCTGTCACTGTCTGTATGTTTGTCAGTGTGTGTCTCTTAGTGTTTGTGTGTGTCTCCGTATGTGTGTCTCTCTCAGTGTGTGTGGGTTTCTCTCTCAGTATGTGTGTGTCTCTAGGTGTATCTCTCCCAGTGCCTGGGTGTGTGTCTTTCAGTGTGTTTGTCTCTCAGTGTGTGTGGGTCTATCTCAGAGTGTGTGTGTGTCTCACTAAGGGTGTGTGTGTATCTGTCAGTGTGTGTGTGTCTCCCTCAGTGAGTGTGTATGTCTCTCTATGTCAGTGTGTGTGTCTCTCTCTCAGTGTGTGTGCATCTGTGTGTGTGTGTTTGGGTGTCTCTCAGTCTGTGTGTGTCTCTCTCAGTGTATGTGTGTGTCTCAGTTTGTGTATGTCACTCTTTCTGCGTGTGTCTCTCTCTCACTGTGTGTGTCTATGTGTGTCTCTCTCAGTGTGTGTGCCTCTCTCTCTCTCAGTGTCTGTGTGTGTGTGTCTCAGTCCGTGTGTCTCTCTCTCAGGGTGTCTGTGTTTCTCTGTTTGTTTCTCCCTCTCTTGGTATGTATGTCTCTGTGTGTGTGTCTATTTCTCAGTGTGTGTGTGTGCATCTCTCTCAGTGTGTGTGTGTGTCTCTGTGTGTGTTTTTTCCCTTTCTCAGTTTGTGTCTCTTTGTCAGTGTGTCTGTCCTTGTCAGTGTGTGTGTGTGTCTCTCAGTTTGTGTGTTTCTCTTTCTCACTGGGTATATTTATGTCTCATAAATACAGAGACTGGGTAAGTGTGTTTGTGTCAATCATTGTGTGTGTCTCACTCACTGTGTGTGTGCTTCTTTCTCTCAGTGTGTATATTTATAACTCAGTGTGTGTGTGTATCAGTGTCTGTGTGTCTCTCTTTCAGTGTGTGTCTGTCAGTCTCTCTCTCAGTGTGTGGCACTCAGTTTGTGTGTTTCTCTCTCTCAGTGTGTGTTTCTCTCTCTCTTTCTCTCACCTCCTGTCGGTTTCTCCCTGTATGTGTCTGTCAGTGTGTGTGTGTCTCTCCCAGTGCTTGTGGTTGTCTCTCCCTCACTGTGTGTGTCTCTGTGTTTCTCTGTGTGTGTGACTCTCAGTGTGTTTATGTGTCTCTCTCTCACTGTGTGTGTGTCTCTTGCTCAGTATGCTTGTGTCTCTTTCTCAGTGTGTGTATCTCTTTCAGTGTGTTCAGGTCTCTCTCAGTGTATGTGTGTCTCTCTCTCAGGTAGTATGTCTCTCTCGGTGTGTGATTCTCTCACTCTCAGTGTGTGTGTGTGTCTTTCTCAGTGTGTGTGTCTCTCTCAACATGGGTATCTCTATGTGTCTCTATGGGTCTGTATGTGGGTGTCTTTCAGTGTGTGTGTGTGTCTCTGTCACTGTGTCTGTCTCTCTCAGTATGTGTGTCTCTATCAGTGTTTGTCTGTGTTTCTCCTCTCATTGTGTGTGTCTCTGTGTGTGTGTCTCAGTGTTTGTATGTGCCTCTCTCTCAGTGTGTGTCTCTGTATGTCTGTGGGTATGTGTGGTCTCTCTTAGTGTGTGTGTGTTTCTAGCTCAGTGTGTGTACCTCTGTGTGTGTGTCTCTCTCAGTGTGTGTCTGTGTGTCTGTGAATCTCTGTGTATCTGTCAGTGTGTGTGTGTCCATCTCTCATTGTGTGCCTCTCTCTCTCTCAGTGTGCATGTGTGTATCTCTCTCTCACAGTGTGTGTCTCTCTCTCTCTGTGTGTGTGAATTTCTGTGTGTTTCTCTCTCTCAGTGTCTGCATGTGTGTGTGCGTGTCTCTCACTGTGTGTGTCTGTATTTCAGTGTTGTGTGACTCACTCTGTATGCGTGGGTCTCTTTCTCTCAGTTTGTGTGCATGTGGCTCTGAGTGTGTTTTTGTGTCCCTCATGTATGTGGCTCTCTCAGTGTATTTGTGTGTCTCTGTCTCATTTTGTGTTTCTCTGTCTCATTCTGGGTGTCTGTGTGTGTCTCAGGTTTTGTGTGTGTGTTCCTCTCTCCCAGTGTCTGTGTCTCTGTGTTTCTGTGTGTGTGGCCTCTCTCTCAGTGTGTATGTCTGTCTCTCTTAGTTTGTGTGTCTCTCAGTGTGTCTGTGTCTCTCTCTGTATGAGTGTGTCTTTCATTGTATGTGTATCTGTGTATGTGTGAACCTCACAGTATGTGTGTGTTTGTCTCAGCATGTGAGTCTCTCTCAGTTTGTGTCATTCTGTATCTCTCAGTGTGTATTTCTGTGTGTGTGTGNGAGTCTCTCTCTGTGTGTGCGTGTGTGTCTCTCAATGTGTGTGTATCTCTCAGTGTGTGTGCCTCTCTCTATGTGTGTGTCTGTGTGTGTGTGTACCTCTCTCAGTGTGTGTGTGCCTCTGTTAGTGTGTGTGATTCTCTCTGTGTGTGTTTCTCACAGTATCTGTGTGTGTCTCTCTCAGTGTGTGTGTGTCTCAATGTGTATGTTTTCTTTGTGTCTATGTGTGTGTATGTGGGTGTCTCACAGTGTGTGAGTCTCTCTCAGTGTATGTGTGTTTGTCACCCCCTCAGTGTGTATATCTCTCTATATCTTATGGGTCTCTCCCTCAGTGTGTTTGTGTCTCTCTCTGTATCTGTGTGTCTCTCAATGTGTGTATCTCTCACTGTGTGTCTTCATCTTTCTCAGTGTGTGTGCCTCTCTTTCATTGTGTGTGTTTTTCAATGTGTGTGTTTCTCTCAGTGTTTTGTGTCTCTCTTTGTGTGTATGTGCCTCTCTCTCAGTGTGTGTGTGTCACCTTCAGTGTTTCAGTTTCAGTCTCCCTCTGTGTGTGTCTCTATCAGTTTGTGTGTGTCTAATTCAGTGTATCTGTCTCTCTCTCACTGTGTGTGTGCGTCTCTCTCAGTATGTGTGTCTCTCAGTCTGTGTGTGTGTCTCTATCATTGGATGTGGGACTCTCTCTGTATGTATGTGTCTCTCAGTGTGTAATTCTCTCTCAGTGTGGTGTGTCTCTCTCAATGTGTGTCTCTCTCAGCGTGTGTGTCTCTGTGTGTGTGTCTCTCTCTGTGTATGTCTCTGTTTCACTGTGTGTGTCTCTGTATGTGTGTGTGAGTCATTCTTTGTGTGTCCCTTTCAGTATGTGTGTGTCTTTCAGTTTGTGTGTCTCTTTTGATATCTGTGAGTGCATGTCTCTCAGTGTGTGTGTCTCTCTCAATCTGTGGGTCTCTCTCTCAGCATGTGTGTTTTCATCTCTCTCAGTGTGTGTGTGTCTTTCAGTTTGTGTGTCTCTCTTGGCATGTGTGAGTGCATCTGTGTGTCTCTCAGTGTGTGTATGTCTCTCTTTGTATGTGTGTTTCTTTCAGTGTGTGTGTGTGATTCTCTTTCAGTGTGTGTTTTTCCTCTCACAATGTGTTTATCTCTCAGTGTGTGTGTTTGTGTCTCTCACAGTGTGTGTGTTGCATTCTCAGTGTGTGTGTCTCTGTGTGTGTCTTTCAGTGTGTGTGTGTGATTCTCTCAGTGTTTCTTTTTCTCTCACTGTGTGTGTCTCTATCTATGTGTGTTTCTCGGTGTTTGTGTCACTCTCTCTATGTTGTTTTTCTCAGTGTATGTGTCTATTTCGGTGTGTCTGTTTCTCAGCGTGGGTGTGTCTCTCAGTGTCTCTTTCAGTGTGTATCTGTCTATCAGTGTGTGGGTGTCTCTGGGTGTATCTCTCTCTTCATGTCTGTGTGTGTCTCTCAATCTGTGTGTCTCTGTGTGTGCACCCATCTCAGTTTGTGTATGTGTGTCTCTCAGTATGTGTGTCTCTCTCCATCAGCATGTGTGTGTGTCTCAGTGTTTGTGTTTCCCTTACAGTGTGTTTGTGTCTCTCAATGTTTGTGTGTCCCTCTCAGTGTGTGTATGTCTCTCAGTTTGTCTCTCAATGTGTGAGTACATCTCTCTCAGTGTGTGTGTGTGTCAGTGTGTGTCTCTCTCTCAGTGTGTGTCTGTCTCTCTCTCAGCGTGTGTCTCTGTGTGACTCTCAGTGTGTTTGTGTGCATCCATCTCTCTCATTGTGTGTCTCTCTCAGTGTTTCTGTCTCTCTCTCTCAGTGTCTATGTGTCTTTCTCTGTATATGTGTGTCTCTCAGTGTGGTGTCTCTGTCTCAATGTCTGTGTGTGTCTCTCTCAATGTGTGTGACTCTGTGTGTCTCTGTGTGTGTGTATGTGGTTGTCTCACAGTGTGTCTGTGTTTCTCTCTGAGTGTGTATGTGTGTGTGTAACTCTCTCACAGTGTATCTCTGTATCTGTGGGTCTCTCTCTCAGTGTGTTTGTGTGCCTCTCATTGTGTGTGTCTCTCTCTATATATCTGTGTGTCNTGTCTCACAGTGTGTCTGTGTTTCTCTCTGAGTGTGTATGTGTGTGTGTAACTCTCTCACAGTGTATCTCTGTATCTGTGGGTCTCTCTCTCAGTGTGTTTGTGTGCCTCTCATTGTGTGTGTCTCTCTCTATATATCTGTGTGTCTCTCGAAGTGTGTGTCTCTCGCCATGTGTATGTCTCTCTTTCAGTGTGTGTGTGTCTCTACCTCAGTGTGTGTGTGTGTCTCTACCTCAGTGTGTGTGTCTGTGTCTCTCTCAGTGTGTGTGTCTGTGTGTGTCTCTCTATATGTGTGTGTGTCTCTCAGTGTGTGTCTCTCTCTCAGTGTGTGCCTGTGTGTCTCGCTCAGTGTGTATGTGTGTCTTTCAGTGTGTGTGTCTCTCTCAGTGGTTTTGTCTCCCTCTCTGTTGTGTGTGTTTCTCTTTCAGTGTGTGTGTGTCTCTCTGTTGTGTGTGTCTCTCAGTGTTTGCATCCTCCTCAGTGTGTGTGTCTCTCAGAGTATGTATGTCTTTATCTCAGTGTGCGTGTCTCTCTCTCTCAGTGTGAGTGCCTCTCTCTCAGTGTTTATGTGCCTCTCTCTCTCACAATGTGTGTTGCATTCTCAGTGTGTGTGNTGTGTGTGTCTCTCAGAGTATGTATGTCTTTATCTCAGTGTGCGTGTCTCTCTCTCTCAGTGTGAGTGCCTCTCTCTCAGTGTTTATGTGCCTCTCTCTCTCACAATGTGTGTTGCATTCTCAGTGTGTGTGTCTCGTGTGTGTGTGTGTGATTCTCAGTTGTATATTTTTCTCTCACTCTATGTGTCTCTCTCTGTGTTTGTCTCTCAATCTCTGACTGTATTTCAGTGTGATTGTGTGACTCTCAGTGTGTGTGTGTATCTCTCACTGTGTCACTTTCTCAGTATATGTGTACATCTCTTTCATTTCATATGTGTGTTTCTCAGTGTGTGTTTCTCTCAGTGTTTTGTGTCTCTCTCTGTGTGGGTGCCTCTCTCTCAGTGTGTCTCTTTCAGTCTCCCACTTTGTGTCTCTCTCTCAGTGTGTGTGTTTCTAATTTACTGTGTGTGTCTCACAGTGTGTGTGAGCATCTCTCTCAGTATGTGTGTGTCTCTTTCATTGTGTGTGTCTCTCTCATTGTGTGTATCTCTCAGTGTTTGTGTGTTTCTCTCTAGTGTGTGTTTCTCTCTTAGCGTGGTGTCTCTCTCTCAGTGTCTGTGTGTGTCTCTCTCAACCAGTGTGTCTCTGTGTTTGTGTTTTGCAATGTGTGTGTGTCACTGTTTTTGTGTGTGTGTCACTCTCTCAAGATGTATCTCTCTGTATCTGGTGGGTCTCTCTCTCAGTGTGTTTGTGTGTCTCTCAGTGTGTGTGTATCTCTATCTGTGTGTCTCTCAGTCTGTGTGTGTATCTTTCACTGTGTGTTTGTATCTTTCTCAATATGTGTGTGTGCCTCTCTCATTGTGTGTGTATTTCTCAGTGTGTCTGTCTCTCTCAGTATTTTGTGTCTCTCACTGACTATGTATGTGCCTCTCTCTCAGTGTGTGTGTGTTACCCTCACTGTGTCTGTTTCAGTTTTTCACATAGTGTCTCTCTCAGTGTGTGTGTTTCTAATTCAGTGTGTGAGGGTCTCTCTCAGTGTGTGTGTGTGTGTCTCTCAGTATGTGTGTGTCTCTCAGTGTGTGTGTGTCTCTCTCTCTGTGTGCATGTCTCTGCATGTGTGTGCCTCTCATTGTGAGTTTGTTTCTCTCTCAGTATGTGTTTCTATTTCAGTGTGGTGTCTCTCTCTCAGTGTCTTTGTGTATCTTGCTCAGTGTGTGTGTCTCTGTGTCTGTGTGTGTGTATGTGGGTGTCTCACAGTGTGTGTGTGTCTCTCTCTCACTGTATGTCTCTGTCTCATAATGTGTCTCTCTCTGTGTCTCTCTCTCGGTGTGGTTCTGTCTCTCTCTCAGTGTGTGTGTGTGTCTCTCTCTGTGTTTCTGTGTGTGTCTCTGTCTCTCGGTGCCTGTGTGTCTCTCTAAGTATGTGTGTGTGTCTCTCTCAGTGTGTATGTGTGTGAATCTCTCTCAGTGTGTGTGTGTCTCTCAGTGTGTATGTTTCTCTATCAGTGTGTGTGATTCTCTTTCTCAGTTTGTGTGTGTCTCTCA
>SJYV01036819.1:0-11516 GCA_006410875.1 Neotragus pygmaeus | reverse complement strand
CAGGCTCCTCTGTCCATGGGATTTTCCAGGCAAGAATACTGGAGTGGGTTGCCATTCCCTTCTCCAGGGAATCTTCCTGGGCCAGGGATTAAACCCAGGTCTCCTGCTTGGCAGGTGAATTCTTTGCCACTGAGCCACCAGGGAAGCCCACCATGATTTGTAGGGCTTGCCAATTTCTGGGATGTAAATGCTCCTTTGAGGCTAGTTTCAGTCCCTGACATGTCATTGAAAGTGTGGTCAGGAAGAGACTCCTCAGATCAACTGTGGTAAGCACCCCTTCTGCTCTGGTACCAGGGAATCACAGGTGATGTGAATGCAAGTTAAAAGACCACAGTGCTCAACCCTTGCAAGAAACAGAACCAAAACACCAGCCCAGCTGCTGGCCAAAATTTATTTATTCAACTGACAATATTTATTGAAGTAAACAAAAACCATGGATAAACCTTAGGGGGAAAAACAGTCCTTTTGACTTTTGCCAAAATATATAATTAACACTGACTCAATGGACATGAGTTTGAGAAGATGCCAGGAGATAGTGAAGGACAGGGATGCCTGACATGCTGCCATCCATGGAGTTACAAAGAGTCAGACGTGATTTAGTGACTGGACAACAACAACAATAGGTAACATAGGTGGGATGCTTTTCTGTCTAGAAATTGGCAGGATAAACATCACCAGGTAAGCATAAGCTCAGGGAGACATCATCTCATGAAATTTTTGTTTGTTTTGGTTTAAAATAACTTCAAAAGTCTTTATAACACACAAAGTCGGAAAAGAACTTACTAGAAATGCACCCCAATCTAACTGAGGTCACGTGGAAGGAGTCTCTGCCTCAGATGTGTGGGATCACTTTGGATGAAGGGTGAAAGCTCATGTGAACCTTCTGGAGTGACTAGCTGGGGTGGGCAGATGTAAACTTCCCCTCCTGAGAAAAAAACTAAGTCCTTCTGTGAGCAACAGCCTTGTCCCATTGTTCTGCAAAATCTTCATCAAACAATTTCTTTTCATTCCTCTGCTTTGGCCTAGTTGTTTGCAGCTCACGATTTTATTAGGTTTTTAAAATAAACCTGAGATGACTCTCAATGCAAACAGAGAAAGCCCTGGTTACAGTCCATTTGAAAAACCACTCACTAGAGTAGGGGAAGAAAAAACACATTTTTGTATTTATCTAAAAGCAATGGAGCCTCAAACAGTAGTTAAGATTATAATATTCTTGAGGGAGGCAAAATCCTCAATTTCAATAAAACTATACAATTGGTTATCTCTATACTGTTAAGAAAGTGTCCCTGCCAAATGAGCTATACTCTGGACAGCCAGGATCCTTTACAGAACAGCAATCTGAGTGAAGGCAAAGAGGACAGAGAAACAGAACCCCACCCCCAGACAGTACCCCCAAGCAGAAGACTGTAAACCTATTAGAAATGTGGGTTTAATGTCTCATCCTCCAGGAGCTTATTAATGACACTGTTGGATTATCAGAGCCTAGATTTATGAGGCTCAAACTTTAGGACTGACACTCAGACACAAAAAGGTGAAGGTCCAGCCACAATCCCACTGTAGGAAGTAGGAATCAGGACCAACCCCAAGTTCAAGCTAAATTAGGTCAGAAGGGCATGCAGATGCCACCTTATCAAAGCGTTCTTTCCAAAACATTTTTTTTAATAAAATAACTTCCACCTCTCGAATTTGAAAGTTACAAGCATTCTATCTTGTACATTTTTCCAGAAACTTGGACATTGAATGAATGGAGGTGAATCTGCTTTTCCAGGTAATGAGGGATAGAACAGGAAAAGATGCAGCCTTGTGTTCCTCAAAGGTCAAGGCATGAGGGTCCTGGAGTCCTCTAGTTGATTCCTTCTTCTGCCATTTTGAAGTTGTACAATCCTTGGCAAGTTACTTAACCTCTCTGAATCTCAGTTATCCTCATCTGAAAAATAGAGGTAGTAATAAGTATCATTATATGTAATCGGCATTACTGCTGAAATTATTCAGTGAGATACACCAGGCACGTGGTGAAGGTTCACTGGCTGTCAGCTATTGGTTCTACATTTCATTGATCCAGTTCCACATTTTAACATTTCTTCCATGCATATGACAGTCTGCAGCATCCTGGCATTGTGTCAAACTTTAACTGCACATCCTACCATCAATCGAGTCTTGGTTTGATGAAACACGGTGTTGTAATTATCAGTACTATTATTACATAAGAGATCTGACCATAAAACAATGATGAGACCACTTTCACGGGCTGTGGACAATAAGCAGCCTTATTATTTTAAAACAGCATGGCACAGACTTCCAGATTGGAAGACTCTCCTGGGGGCCTCCATGCTGTGGTAAAGAGGGATGGATGTTGCCTTCTAGCAGTAAGTGACTTGCTATAGATCTGTCTTGTCTTAAGCATCTCAAGATCTGAAAATCTGGATCTCTAATTTAAAAATTAACTAGGAGATAATACTTTAAGATAGACACCTTCACAAAAGTATCATCCATCTAAAGTAATATTTCACATTTTTTTCTATCATCATCTCTACTTGCCTGGAGAATCCCATGGAGGGAGGAGCCTGGTAGGCTACAGTCCATGGGGTCGCAAAGAGTCAGANTAGGAGATAATACTTTAAGATAGACACCTTCACAAAAGTATCATCCATCTAAAGTAATATTTCACATTTTTTTCTATCATCATCTCTACTTGCCTGGAGAATCCCATGGAGGGAGGAGCCTGGTAGGCTACAGTCCATGGGGTCGCAAAGAGTCAGACACGACTGAGCGACTTCACTCACTACCCCTCAAAGATTCTTGTTAGATTTTTTTGTTCTAATCACTCCCCAATTAAATATTAATACTAAAGACATACTGTATATCTACTTATATATCTGTGCTTTGTTCATAAAAAGCTATATAAATGATGCATTAAAAAATGATTCTTCACCCCCCGCCTTTGAGTACAGAATTACTCCCCTTTAGAGTGCATGCTTTAGAAACAGATCTTAGAGAGCATTTGAAATACTACATGACAGAAGAGTTTTATTTGCATTCAATTTTTACATAACATGTCAACTCTGAAAAGAAGGAAACCCAAGTGGCATATTTGATAAACTGTTCCTAGTGAGGTGTCCACACCGTGTTCATTACAGGCCGGTGTCTCTAGTTGTTTTTTAGACCATGCTACCTGACCAATTCACCAGAAAGGTGGGACATATATCAGCTGGATTTGCCTCTATAATTAATGAAAACTTGCCTCAAAGTTAGGTTGACATTTTTTGATATGCATAAGTGTTTATCCACCCCGTGACAAGTAGCCATGGATCATGTCTCTCATTCATATGATAGTTACTGAAATCATTTCTGCAGTAGCTCCCTGATAATTTTTCTTATCTCATCTTGCTTTGTAGCTGAAATCAGCATCCTGGTTAACCATCTTCTTGAATATTTTCTACAGTTTAGCCCCCAGGGCAGGATTCTCTGCATCCCTAATCTCATTGGTCTTGACCAGGATGAAGTCTCTTGGGCCCCAAAGGAAGGAATCTGGAAGCAGCAGAAACAACTGCTTCTGGCTTCTCACTTCTCACTTCCGGCTTCCAGTTTTGGCCCGAGCTTCCAGTGGCCCAAGCTTCCGGCGCCTCTGCCTAGAGGCAGAGACTTAGTGCAAAGATGGACAGATGATACTCAGGAAATGAGCTCCGTGGAGCTGAAAATCTTTGCACAGGAGGAGGAAAGAACAAAGGCTAAAGGAAGGGGAGGAGTGAGGGGAGAGGGAGCCCCATCCTCTGGGAAGGTAGCAAAGGGAGGGAGCCGGTGGGGAGAGCCAGTAAGAGGGGTGGTAACCCCATAGGGCAGAACTCCAAGGAAGTTGGAGTGAACTCAGGCCTGGGGCTGCAGNTAAAGGAAGGGGAGGAGTGAGGGGAGAGGGAGCCCCATCCTCTGGGAAGGTAGCAAAGGGAGGGAGCCGGTGGGGAGAGCCAGTAAGAGGGGTGGTAACCCCATAGGGCAGAACTCCAAGGAAGTTGGAGTGAACTCAGGCCTGGGGCTGCAGCCGGGAGAGCCTGGATGCCCCAGCCCCTGCTTGGATTACCCCGTCAGTAGCCTGGAAGTAACCGAGATGCTCAGAAGCCGGCTGGGAGGTGGCCCTGGGAACTGCTCCAACCCAGAGCATGGTCTCCCGGAGACCCGGAGGCTGGGCTCAGGGTAGCACTCAGACTCCCGCGCCACCCCCAGTGCCCAGCAGACCAGCAGCTTAGGTGGCTCGTGTCTGAGAGGTCGTTTAAAGAGGGTAGGACTTCCCACTCTACAAGGGGAGAGTGGTTCCTAAAATGTTAATTTAAAAAAACAGGCTGAGATCATTTTCCCTGAGTTATAGCCCAAGTAGGGGCTCTGCTGCTGCTAAGTCACGTCAGTCGTGTCCAACTCTGTGTGACCCCATAGAAGGCAGCCCACCAGGCTCCCGTCCCTGGGATTCTCCAGGCAAGAACACTGGAGTGGACTGCCATTTCCTTCTCCAGTGTATGAAAATGAAAAGTGAAAGTGAAGTCGCTCAGTCGCGTCCGACTCCTAGCAACCCCATGGACTGCAGCCTACCAGGCTCCTCTGTCTATGGGATTTCCCAGGCAAGAGTACTGGAGTGGGTTGCCATTGCCTTCTCAGAGTAGGGGCTCTAGGACACTCTATGTGACCACCAGCTCTGTCCTGTCGAACCTCAGGAAAAAGGTCTGAAAGAGCCGTCTCTCCGTCCCGGGACTCGAGAGCTTTTGCCCTCCATGGAAGGCAGTGCTCTGATAAGTATCCCATCCCTGGCTGCCTTGTCTGGGCATTACTGATGTAGACGGGGCCAGCACTGGCCTCACAGCTCCTCTTTCCTTGTGTGATGACCTGCCAGGGTCCCTGACCTAGAACTTGCTTGGCAAAGCTGGAGGTCCTCAAGAATGAGAACTGTGGAGGTTCCTGAAAAATGCACCATTATTCCTGAAGAGAGGGTCCCAGGCCTGGTAACCGTGACTGATTTTCTTCCTAACCATAAATAAATGATAGCCTCATTTTTCTTGTTTTGATTAGTGGAGAGGATCCAGGATGAAGAGGGCTGAGAGGTGGTTGGGGGCATTGCCAAGGAGTTGAAAGGGCAGAGGACAAGGAAACAAAGACCATCTTGCTGGACTCTGCAGTTTCTCCAGGGCTCTGCTCTGCTTCCACCGACTCACAAAATAGAGGTGGTGTCGAGGAGTTCATGTCATATTTGAAGTCCAGAATCGTGCCAGGCTGACTGAAAACACTGGCAGGAACCACTTGTAGTTTTAAATTGGTTGATTGCATATTTAATAACTCCACTATTGGGGTAAATTCGAAAACCGCTTTGCAGAACTTCACACTTGACAAACGAAGGGGGCTGAGACAGGTGAGCTGGTACTGACACAGGATGTATCAAGAGACTGTAGGTCTGCTAAGAAAGCAAAAATTAGAAGCTGGAAAGCTGAGCACTGGAAAAACTTGGTAGAAGAAGGCTCATACACACACACACACACACACACACACACATACAACATTTGTTATCCTGTTTTATTTCTATTATTGCAGTTAACACAGCCTGAGCACACTTCATGGGTTTACTTGTTTGTCACCTGTCAATCCACCATTAGAACGCCCCTGAGAGCAGGAACCTTATGTGTCTTATTCAACTGCAGGGTCCCCAGAATCTAGAACCCTTGGAGCCAGAGCTCATCACTGTTTTGGAGAGAGGGGAGGAAGGAGGGCTAGCAGCTTGGCTATTATCCCATAATAGATGCTGAAATCAACCACGCTGAACAGCCCTGCACAAGCTGGTGATATCAATCTCCTCCATACTCAGCAGGCCAAGTACAAAACCATGGATGTGAGACAATGACCGTCTCTAGAATTCTAATTTTAATTTAGAATACCTAAAGGGCAACTGTATAAACCAAAGAGTCCTTCCCAGTTCCAGAGGCTGGAATAAGCCCTGAGTAATTCCAAATAATTGCAACCGTGATAAGCCCGCTTAAGAGGGGAGTTTGTGGTCGGCACTATTCAGTGAGCTGGAAACCCCAGATATGGTCCCAACAGTAGGGTCTTGTCCCTGGAATACTGAGGCTCACTTGCCTTGGTTTGTAACTTTGCCCTGGTCAACACAGTGGGAATGCATTGCTTAGAGTGATGTATACAGAGCCCTGGCCCACAATGTGTGCTTAGCCCATATTCTGATGTACTTACATGGAAGGAACAGAAGCTCTGTGGTCCGTCTTGATGGGACAACAAGCACACTTGACTTGGAGATGTTTCTTTACTCTGAGCATAATAAGCCAGCTCATTTATAGCAAGACTGTGTGTAAACATAGCTCTAGTCTATACCGGGATAACACGTTAAGATGCATATCAGCAAACTGGAGGGTCCAAGAGGTGGACTGTGGTCAGATGACTCTGGGCATGCACCCAAGGAAAGAACAGGGGTGTGGACCCTGGAAAACTAAGGACTCAAAAGGGCCTAGAAACCTTATGGAAGCATCTGACAATGAGGAAAAGATATAGTCACTCAGGCTACAGAGGGAGACAAAAAAGTTAGACCAATGAGATAGAGAATAAAGACCAGCTAAATGCAAACTGGCTTTGATAACAATTAGAACATAAAGCTGAGCGCCAAACAATTGACGCTTTTGAACTGTCGTGTTGCAGAAGACTCTTGAGAGTCCCTTGGACTGCAAGGAGATCCAACCAGTCCATCCTAAAGGAAATCAGTCCTGAATATTCATTGGAAGGACTGATGCTGATGTTGGAACTCCAATACTTTGGGTACCTGATGCAAAGAACTGACTCATTGGGAAAGACCTTGATGCTGGGAAAGATTGAAGGCAGGAAGAGAAGGGGACAAGAGAGGATGAGATGGTTGTATGGCATTACTGACTCAATGGACATGAGTTTGAGCAAGGTCCAGGAGTTGGTGAAAGACAGGGAAGTCTGGTGTGCTGTGGTCCATGGGTCACAAAGAGTCGGACATGACTGAGTGACTGAACTGAACTGAATTGAACTGAGGGCTTTATAACAATGTACAGTGGAGAAAAGCATGGCTTCTAGAATTGTTCGGACCTGGACTAGGGCCCTAACCTGCATCTGCTAGCTCTGAAAGGGAACATTGCTCAGTCGTGTCTGACTCTTTGCAACCTTATGGACTGTAGAGTCCACGGAATTCTCCAGGCCAGAATACTGGAGTGGGTGGCCTTTCCCTTCTCCAGGGGATCTTCCCAGCCCAGGGATCAAACCCAGGTCTTTCGCATTGCAGGCAGATTCTTTACCAGCTAAGCCACAAAAGAAGCCCTAGTTCTGAGGTCTTGGCCAAATTACCCAATTTCCTTATGCCTCGGTCTTTTTATCTCTCAATTAGGAGACATGACAGCAATTTCTTCAAAGTTTGCTGTGAAAGTTAAAACAGAATAATGCATGTAAGACACTTTGCACAGCTAGTAAGTGCCCATAAACATAGCCATGATCATGTTATTATTGTGGAAAATTGAGGACATACTGTCTACTATGGGCTATAGCCATAATAGTCATAATATGGCCATACAGTCATAATATAGCCACCCAGGAACCCATGGTTTCTCAACACCTCATTATTGACTGTTGAGGCAGGGAGCTTCTGGAGGAAGTGAAGGGTAAAACTCCGAAGTCTGGAAAAAAGTAAAAGTTGGATCCGTTACCATTCAAAGTATTCAATGGGTTGAATTGTATCCCCCAAAAAGACATGTTAGAGTCCTGACCCCAGTACCTCAGACCATGACTGTATGTGGAGAGGGGGTCTTAAAGGCTGTAATAAAATTAAAATGAGGTCATTAGTGTGGGTCCCAATCCAATCAGATGGGTGTTCCTACAAAAAAGGGACATTTGGACACACACAGGGCAAGACCCTGTGAGAGACACGGAGAATGTGCCTGTCTACAAGCTGAGGAGAGACTCCTGAAAACAGGTTCTCCCTCCCAGCCTCAGAAGGACCCAGCCTGCAGGCATCTTGAGTTTGGACTGCTGGCCTTCCGAGCTACAAGACAATAAACATCTCTGGTTTAAGCCCGTGAGTCTATATCGTACGTTGTTACAGTGTGTTTGCTCAGTTGCTCAGTCATGTCTGATTCTTTGCAACCCCGTGGACTGTGGCCTGCCTGACTCTTCTGTGCATGGGATTTCCCAGGAAAGAATAGTGAAGTGGGTTGCTGTTTCCTCCACCAGGGGAATCTTCCTAACCCAGGGATCAAACCCACGTCTCCTGTTTCTTTTGCATTGGCACGTGGATTCTTTACCACCCCGCTACCTGGGAAGCCTGCTAACAGCAGCATAAACAAACTAAAACAGGTCACAACTCACCAAACATATATGGCCGCTTGGTGGGGGTGGAGATGGCTATGGACAAACCACCATCTGTCATAAATACAGACTCCTGGACGCCAACACCAGCAACTAATTCGACTAGATCAGGACAGGACTCCAAATCTGCATTTAAAAATCACCCCCAAGGTACAGCAAGGGATGGTCGGTTTAAAGGCACCGGATGGACAAACTCTAGAGGACTCTTCAGCTCTGTTAACCATCCACACGAAGCAGACATGAGAATGAAGGTGTCTGCACAGACATGTGTGTCTGCGTGTGTATCTATGTGTCCACGGCTGTGTGCTTTCTAAGCATATACCCACGTTCAGAAAATAGCTCCAAGATTCTGCAGAGGAGAATGATCGAGGAAAAGCAGAGCCTACGCGTTGAGTTGTTTTGTCTTTTCCAGAAGCAGCTTATCTTGGGCCAAGCAGCCCTGGCAGCTGAGTCCTGCTCCCGCTGCCTGCACAGCTCTGGCTGACAGCCACCCAGGTAGCTGCCAGGGGTCTGAGGGGCAGCGGGGTGAGAGGGTCCAGCTGGGGTGATGCCGGGGCAGCTGCAGCTGCCCAGTGTCCGCTGCACGCGGCTCCTCTGCAGAGCGCAGGCACTAGAAGCTGCTGAGCATGACAGCTGCTCCACCAAGTGAACATGGGTCAAAGCGGGACTGTTTGCAGAGTTCAAACCTGTGTCTGTGATGTGCCATAGTTTCATTTTCAAAGAAAGAAATAGCAGCAGCTCAATACAAAGTAGGCATTTTCTGGCATTTTCTTACGTATGAATATAAGCCAGTTCATATGTATAAGGCCATTTTTCTGCAGGAGCTCAGATATTAGGTCTGTGCATAAAGATAGCTGAAGACCCAGCACACTATGCAAACCTATGAGAGGACTGAGAGACCCAGCATGTGTTTGAAAATAGGTGGGGACGCCTGAACTCCTGTCAGATTAACAGTCTGCTTCTACAGGGGAATACTTTATTAATAGCTGCATAATATTCTCCAATTGCACTTAAGTAAAGCAGACTGAGCAAGTTCTATCAAGCTGAAAGTTATGCCATTCCCTCATTCAGCTCTGGTTTTTGCTTTTTGTTTTTTTCCTCCTGTGTAATCGTTATCTATAGCTGCATAATAAATTGTCCCCAAAATGTAGCTACTTATTAACAGATGACTGGATAAAGAAGATGTGGTACATATATATAGTAGAATATTAGCCATTAAAAAAAGCACAAAATAATGCTGTTTGCAGCAACATGGACGGACCCAGAGATGATCATACTGAGTGAAGTAAATTCGACAGAGAAAAAGAAGTGAAGTGAAGTCGCTCAGTCATGTCCGATCTTTGCAACTCCATGGACTGTAGCCCACCAGGCTCCTCCCTCCATGGGATTCTCCAGGCAAGAGTAATGGAGTGGGTTGCCATTTCCTTCTCCAGGGGAGTTTCCTGACCCAGGGATGGAACCCGGGTCTCCCGCATTCCAGGCAGACGCTTTAACCTCTCAGCCACCAGGGAAGCCCTACCCCTTGTAGCTTTTTTACATTTAAGGAAAAAGATGTTAAAAAAAAAAAAGATGCAAAAAGATAATATCATATGATATCCCCATATGTGGAAGCTAATTTTTTAATGATACAAATGAATTTATTTACAAAACAGAAATAGGCTCACAGATTTTTAAAATAAACTTATGGTTACCAAAGAGGAAACATGGGAAGGAGAGATAAATTAGAAGCTGGGGATTAACATACACACATTATTATTTATAAAATAGATAACGAACAAGAACCTACTGTGTAGCACTTGGGAAATCTACTCAATATTCTGTAATGACCTATATAGGAAGAGAATCTGTGTTCGCTTGTAACAGACCACCCCTTGTAGCTTTTTACATTTAAGAAAAAAGATCGTAAGCTGATAAACCAGAGACAAACAGACCCGATTACTGGGCTACCTGACACCAGCTCTAACTGTTTTGAAAAAAAGGCAATAAAAAGAAGAAAGCAAGACTCTCACTGCTTTATTTCTTACCATATACCCCGGACCGTGAGCTCCACCTTTGTGATCCCCCCGACTGCCCACGTTGGGGGTGGGCCACAATTCTTGAGATGATAGCCTGCCGTGTCTTCCCCCTATGACTGGCAGAGGAATAAAGCCATCTTTCATTCCCTCCAAACTCTGTCTCTGTATTTCTATTCAGCATCGGTTACAGGGAGCCAAGACTTTGGTGACATCGGCAGAGCTGAAACAGGAAAGAAGCATCCTTTACCTGATTTCACGTCGTAAAGAAGCCAGTCTGTGCCTAACCCTGTGAGGCTGTCTCTCTTGGTGTCAATTAAGTGATGCAGTTGACAGGGATGGGCAAACTTCCTGCAGTGTTAGATAGTAAATTTTTTTGGCTTTAAAGGCTATACAACCTCTGTTCGAGCTATTCCACCTTACCGTGAGAGCACAAAAGCAGCATTAAGTAATATGTAAAAGAGTGGGCATAGCTGTGTTCCAGTAAAACTTTACTTACCCAACAGGCATCAGGCAAAATTTTGTTCACAGGTGTAGTCAGCCAAGCCTTCAGTTGAGAGTAGCTTGTATTCTATTTGGGAATAAAATAAAAATTAGCAGTAAGTGTACAGTAGTGCTAGTGTGTTCCTATTTCTAACAAAAATAGTTTGGTCACATGTATAAAATGCTTCGTCACAGACAGATGCAAATCATATTGAGTCAGTAAGGATAATCACCATCCAAGTAGAGGACGTGTAACTGGTGAATTCTCTTCTTGTTTTTCAAGATGTGTGAACAGTTGAATCATTGGAGTGAGCGTGGGGAAGACCTGAAATTACCTGATATTTTCCCTTTGCCATTCTAATAATGAATTTCTACACATCAACTAGAAGAGGAGTACTATTTATTTATTTTGGTTAATGATATAACAGAAAAACATTGTGCTGTCCATGAAAATCCTATGTGTTGTGGGATACAGATGAAAGGAAAAGCACATGATCGTAATTACGAAACCTAAAGTGAAGACAAAGGAAGAAGGTTGGTGATGGAGCTCCTTTGAGTCTGAGCACCTGGAAACAGGAGTCAGGGCATTATCACAAGATCAAGGAAGTTTGATGGAATCTTTCTGTTAGGGGAACCACTGACCCAAGGTGCCCACCATGGCCA